>VWZZ01000718.1:736501-854215 GCA_013399095.1 Psophia crepitans | reverse complement strand
TCCGATGTCGCCTCCTCGTCGTCTGCCGCCTCCAGCTGCCCGCTGCTAAGCCGTGAGGGGCGGGGGCCCTCGGGACCCCGCCGGGGACATGGGCAACGGGATGTGCTCCCGAAAACAGAAGCGGATTTTCCAGACCCTCCTGCTCTTGACTGTGGTGTTCGGCTTCCTCTACGGGGCGATGCTCTACTACGAGCTGCAGGGCCAGCTGAGGAAGGCTGAGGCCACGGCGCTCAAGTATCAGCAGCACCAAGAGTCCCTCTCAGCTCAGTTACAAGGTACTTACCTCGGCAGGAGCCTCTGCCGCCCTTTCCTACGGCTTGCAGAATACCCCTCTCCTCTGGGGAGTCTGGGCTCCAGCTGTCCAACCTGTCACAAAGTTTTGCTCCTTATACGCTTCTCCCCCTTCTCTCCCTCCAGCTTGTGGGATTTTGATACCTAACCGAGGGTAGGATCCTAGCCCCGCCAAAGTCGGTGTGAGTTTTTGGTCATGGACTCCTAGAGAGCTCCAATTCCCCCTCGCGCCCACACATCTCATAGAGTGACTCCTACTCCCAAAGAACTGCACATCGCTTTGCAGTATCTGGTGTAAACAGAGAAGGCAGGCATGCTGCCTGCCGCTCATCTAACAGTACAGACCGCGTCCAGTCCTGGGACGTCCATGTGCTTTGGTGGTGTCTTAGCAGTATTAATTTTCTGCTGCTGAGAGAACATTCAGCTGCAAAAATGCAAGGCTTCAGTTCCTGGGCAACATAAACCTTGAATAGCTCCAGGAGGGAGAGGAGGGTTCTAATAAAGCATTTTTTTTAAAGGATAATTTGAAAGTAAAGTTCAACTAAGTTATTTGGATAAGGCTATTCTATTACTTTTGGAATAACTTTGAATTTCTTGGCTTAGAGCCGCCACATAAAAACAGATCCTTGCGTGTCTTGCTACCCACCAAATGCGGGCATCCTGTACTTGAAGATGAAAAGATGCCAGTGTCTGCCATCTGCATGTCCAGAAATCAGATGCAAGGCAGCAGATATGTATGCGAAGCGCCAGTGCTTTAGGAAGTGCACAACCTCAGCGCCTGTCTAATTGTCAAGTGCAAGATTATCGGGCCGGCCTATACGAAGTCCAGAGCCAACTTTCAATTATTTCTCAAAGCTGTGTAAAGCAAGAATAAGAGTCATCTGCTCTAGCACTTAACTTCTGGGTGATCTTCAGCCATACTTTTCACTGTGGATGCATGTGTAAAAGTATGCCTGGAAGCATACAGTTTTTATGCAGAGAGCACAGACTGGGCTTATGCTGTTAGATTCTTACAGTGATTTATTGCTTGAATATGTTTAGCTACAATCTGAGCCCGTCATTACTTAGTATTTCAATTTCGGGTGATTTCCAGGTAATGCCATGAAAAAAATTGACAGAAACCTTCATTTTAGTCATGAAAAAGGTGTAAATGTTTGGCTGGGAGATGGGTATGTGGCAGATGCCTGAAGGGCTACTTTTGCTAGTCTGTATATTTGCCAACCTGTGTTTGAAGAGGACACAGGAACATCTTGTTCTCCAGCTAAAATTCAACAAGCTAGCTTTTTCTGTTGCTCTGGCTATACCAAAGAGGAGCATGCAACAAACTTTATCCTAACACAGAGGAGAGATTCTCTTGATCAGGTATATTGGGTCTGACGGTTACTTTAAACTTTCCATGTCTGAAACATCATTTTGAGTAGCCATCATCTATCCAAGCAAGTTCATGGAAGGAGAAGGCAATTAGTTGATAAATGCAGCACCAATGCTGCGTTTGCTATTAGCAATAGCTAATATACGTAAAAGAGGGTGAGACTGAGAGCCCAGAGACGTACTAAATGCAGCAGCAAGCACTAGATGCCCAGTCTCCCAGTAAATGGAAGCTACATGCCTAAGCGCTTTGGAGGACTTGGGCCTCGTGAACTAGAAATAAACTTTTCTTCCCTGGCTTTCCCTGTACATTTAATGACCCTGGGATGGCCTGCCTTGCATAAGCACTTGGATTTTTGCAGTAGCAGTTTATTAGTGAGGAAAACAGAGAATTCAGAACCTGTGCCCAGCTTGCCCGGAGATACACAGGCACCACGCTAACTGCTGATAGACACCACCAAAACCGTCTCTGAACGTTTCCTATTTAACTCTTGGATACAGAACAACAGGAAGGAATTTTCTTTAAACAGAGACTTTGAAACAACATAAAGTGCTGACAGAAAATCCTCGTGTTTGCAGGTGCGGTATCTGACTGCACTTTGAACTTTTGATTTTTAAATGGCCTGATTTTAAATCAACAATGCTTCTGTTGCCAAACAACAAAAAAAAAATAAAAACCTCTGAGAAGATCTAGGCTACATCTCTTTGCCGTCCTTAACACCGTGAGTTTGTTTTTGAGCTTATTCTTTTAGGAGAGCAACAAAATATATTGCTGCTACAGCAGTGAAACTTATCTTTTCCATGCAGGGTAATAGTTTCTTTATAGATACTGGTCTAGAGATAACTTTGGGGCCTGAAGTATGATGGGAGCCCTCTGAAGCTGATTAAACAGGAACCAGTTAAAGGGCAAGGTCAGAGGCATAGCACTGCCAAAAGGAAAAGAGGGTGCCATATCAACAGTGGTTGATTTCTTGGTGTTTACAGCTCTCATTTGGATGATTGAATAAGACTTTAAAGCTCATTGTAAGCTGAGGAGAGAACAGAACCTTGGACTTCTACTTCGTGAGCAAGCATTTCATCAGTAGACTTTCATTGCTTTAAAGAGCAGTGGGAGGAAGGTGACTTCTTAAAGTTGTCCTTTTGAGGCTCATATCACCTGTTTTCTGAATTTTGGTTGGGCTTTCTTGTGGCTACTGGTGCCTATAAAGATAGTCGCTTTCCTGATTGTACACAGAGGAGCACTGTTAAGGCTTCTGGGTGAAACTGAAATCAGTTTGGGAAATGTGTGGGCAACTCCTAAGTTTATGTATAAGGACAGAGTTTGGACCCAAATGCCTTTGGTGTGCCCAAAATCTTAGGAAGGCTCTTCAGATGTAGCCTGGAGTGTAGCCTCCCTCCATTTCCAACTGTGCCCTCTACTATTTCTCTGTCTGCACAATTTTTTAGGTTTTTCATCAATGTAGGTAATAAGAACCTTCATTTTGGTACTTGCCAGTTCTTCATGCCTGAATGAGCAGTGCTTTCTGTTGTTGTTTGAAAAGCCAGTTGTTTTAGATTTTTATCTTTTTCATTGCCTTGTTTTGCTCAAACGCAGCACGTGAATCTGGCTAGGTCTTCTGTACACGTGGGAAAACAGCACTCTAGTCTACCGAGGCAGAACGCACAGATTACTGAAAAATTGTGCAGGAAGAGGTATCAAAAGCGTTTAGCCCATGCACCTGATCTGAAGAGGGCTGGTACAGCTGCTGTCGTAAGGAGTTCTGCTTTCTCTGGTGTTTGCAGCTTTAGGTTCTCAGCTGAGAAATATTTGTTCCCCTTGAAATGAAACCGGCATGTGATTGGAAGGACGGCAGACTTGGGGAGTATGATAACAATAACAGGTTTGGAGAGGTTGGGATCTTCAGCCCATTCTCTTTAGACAGCTCATGTTGTAGAACATTTTGCATTTGAAAGCTAAATTTCTCACAGAAAAGAATGTCAAACTTTGGCATTTTTATCTCTAACAAACTTCTAATGGGCACGGACAAAGTAGGCTGCTTTTGTAACCTGCAGAGGGAATACTGGAGGCAAAGTTTAGAGAGGATGCAAAATTCTTTGGCTGCTAAGAAAAACTAAAGTCATTGTTATCTGTAAGGTCTTTCATAGAGAAGCTGATCTTCCCTGTAAGCGGATTGTTTTCTCTGAGCATTATATATTCAAAACATGAAGATAATCTTTCTTAGTATTTCTTAAAATTATAAAACTCAAACTTGACACTCTTTGCCTCCCACAAAGATGTGTCACACTAAGTCTTAAACTGTTGGCTATATAGGAACAGACCTCAGCTGCTAGAAGAGATACGCATTGACGGCAGTAGATGAACCTGATCATATCTTTGACTGCTTCAAGATTGCATGTATCTCCGAATGTCTTTTTGGCCTTTACAGCTTCTGTCTTCTCATCCTCTGGATATTAAGTAACTGCTTGTGTACTATTTTAATCTGCTTAATCTGTTTTAATCCCTAATCCTAATAACAGCCTACATGTAGTGCCTTTTACTACCTTAATTTTCCTGCTCTTTCTCTTCCTGTTTTAACGTATCTTGTGGCTTCAGGCAATCTCTGTGCAGTCTGAGACCATACTGTCATCTTGGGAGCCAGCCCAACCGGGACTCTGAACTTGAGAGTTCAGGATTTGCGGCACTGTGGCCAAGGTGTGGATTTCATCAAAGCTGTCTGATTTAGAGCCGAAAGGCACATGTTAAATTCCTCTGTGCCTGTTGTTCGTTTGTCCTGAACTGAGGCCCCTCCTTGGAGGTGATCTGCTAGAAGTTGATCAGATCCATAGCAGCTGTATGTACAGAGACTTGGCATAATGCTCCACAAGACTGGATCATAGTTCTGTGTAACTGTAGCGGGTGATATTTATTATGTCTGTCTGCATGCTAACTACGAAGGTGCCAAAACTGTTCTTAGTGAAGTACATACAGATGTGGATGCACTTCACTGTCTCACCCCTCTTTTACAGTGCGCTATTTAAACTTGTACCTTAAATTGGCAGAGCTGGGAAGAACCAACAGTACTTTTGATGGCTTGTTTTTCACATGCATCATACAAGTAGAGCTACATCTATGCAGCTCCTGTATGGTTTAGTTGTTCTCCATGACAAGAGCAGCCTGAACTCCTTTAATTTCTATTAGTTTCAGATTCCATGTAGCACTACAGCAATTACTTTGATTGTGTTTTGTTGCTATCTGAAAGATCTGTGGTAGTACTGTAATAGTAGAGGTTAGTTCCCTGTGTGCTACTGGCCTGTGGGTGTACTTCGACGCCAAATGCCATACTGCATGAAATGGCAAATACGGCATCCCTAATTCTGCTGCCTGGCTTCCTGAAGTGCTGTGCTTTGGTTCGTAACCTCATCTAAAAATCTGTCTTTTGTACTTCTATTCTCATTTTCCACTGGGTGTTTAATGTTCTAAATGCTTAAAACACGTTAAATGTTTGAAATTATTTGTGGAAAAATTTTAGTGTGGCTGACCTATTTGCTATGAATGTATATTCATATATGCATTTGTATGTACACAAATATGTATGCATGCATATATGTATGTACAAATTGTATATTTAAATAGATATATGCCTGTTTTGCAGCTCAACCTTTAATCTTCAGGTTATCTGGAATCACCAAGATTTCTTCATAACCTGCGTATGGCAAAGGTGCTGGAGCTTTGTTTGCTCAGTTAACTCAGGGAGCTGGTTTGTTACTTCTAGGTCACAGTGAGTAGGAGTTCTAGCAGCTGAATTCTACAACTGTAAAGATAAATTGAGAAAATGCTCGTGCTTTCCTTTTCTTCATTCATGTAATCCATGCCCGAATGCCCTTAAATCTTGCGGACGTAATACTGCCAGCATAAATTTCCAGCGGTGCTGCAATGTTGGAGTCTGGGCTGAAGATCCCAGAGCATGTAGTCTGGAGAAATGCTGGGCAGCCTGAGGTAACAGGGCGGCTTTGTTCCCTGGGTTTTGTTGTTCCCCCTGGGTTTAGTATTGGACATGGTAGCTAGCAGTCTGGATGCGAGATACAGCCAATATCCTGAAACTGTTACTGGTTGTGATTTAAGCCTTTTAAAGCTTGTGAGTGATTATCTGTCTGGGTTTATGAATGCTCAAGACCTGAGAGGAGGGACGCAAGATGGGTGGATGCTTTGGCGAGTTTGCCTTCTGGTTTCTTCGACAGTTGTATTCTGTCACGTATTCCTAGCAGGCAGAGGTTTGACAGAAGCTTCTGCATCACCCAAAACATGGTCAGCTTTGTTGGAGGGAGACCAGTAGAGAAGCAGAGGATGAAACAGCCGCGATCGTGATCTGACAATTGCAGCAGCAAACTGAGCCAGAAATCCTGTAGTCAGCAGCGTAGTTTAAGTGCTGTCTGGCTGTGCTGAGCACGCAATGCAGGAGGAGTTTTAGGGTGGTGAAAACTTTGCAATTGTACTGACAAAACTTTAAACTTAATATCTAAGAATTAGATACTCCTGGAGTGGTTTAGTTAAGATCGTTGCTTTACTGTTAAAACAAAGCTGAATATGAAGAGTGGAATTACTGCCTTGCTTTCTAGCTGAGCAAAACTGATTTAATTCTTAAGTCTTACGTACGATGTTCCAAACACATTGTCTCGCTGGGCAGGATACAGGCTTCTCAGCCTGCGTAGCTGGGTGGGACAACTGCGTGAGTAAGGTTTCCACCCACGATGAGATTTGAGTACCCATTATAGAGGTTCTTGTGTAGTGGTGAGGACATTGCCAGCAAATTGTGGCTAATATAGTTCACTTTGCTCATCTTGGAGTAGGATCCTTGCATACAAAAAGTAATTAAATCTATCCTGCTAAAAGTCAGGTGCTGTTTTGAGGTTTAGTGGTAATGAAAGCTAAATAATTCAGATTACTGAAAAAATGAGCTATGCAGAACAGCTGATTAAGGCAGAATCTTTTCTTGGGTGATTTTTGTTGGGATTTTTTAGGATTCAGTGGTATGAATTTCTAGTCATGTTGGAGCCTAAGGTAAGCCCTTAAGGAATTCAGCCTTAGACCTTAAAGAGGGATCTTCTGAGCTGGATGCAATTCTGATCTTTCTGGTACTTTGGCAAAAACCAAACTTCCCAAGATTTTCTACCTTGTATCATTAATTAAGACATGAAAGGAACTGCAATTATTCCACCTCTACGTATTTCCCCCCCTAAGGTATCGGAAATTAGCCTAGTATCTTATTTTCTCAAGGTGACTCAGGTCCCTGAGTTTGGCAGACATTTCCAGGGCTTAATTACAGAGATGTTGAGAGAAATATGGCCTGCTGGTGCTCCTGGAGGGCATAGGAAGGAGGCTGTTCCTGTCCATGCCACCACGCCAAACAATGGCATTTTCAGTGTTTCAGTTCATCTGTCATACTTGGGTGTCTATTTTGAGGTTTGACAGTGATCTTCTGTTACCAAAAAAACTTAATGAACCACTAACTGAAACTATTGTTTTCTGTATGCTGTTCTTTGAAACATACAGCTGGAGCTGACTCCAGATCCCCTGCATTAGAGCTCTCGAGAACAAATTTAAGCAAGTGGTTTAGCAGTTTTGTCATGTGATAACTACAGGTATTACATCAGGTTTTGCCATATTCCATTATGATAAAAATTAAGATACATATTTCAGAAACTGTTAAAATAACATGTGTGTGTATATATAGGTTACGTTGTTTTTCTTCAACATCAATTTTTCACTAGTTTCTAAATATATATTTATATAGATCCTAATGCCATGTAGATAGAATCTGCATAAAATTGGAAAAAAAAAAAAAGTCCAAAATAATTTTGGAGAGAAAGAACAGGCCCTTGTTTCGTGGAGCTGAGAACCGAGCAGAGCCAGACATTCAGAGATGATGTGAGAAGGAAACTGTTGTCTCTGCAGCTCTTCTGAATGTTTGTGTGTCTTCTGCAAAATGATCTGCTGTGTCATGACAAAAATAGCAGAATAACGGAGGGAAGGAAATCTTGGAACGAAAAGGGAATGGAATTTTTCTAGAAGTAAATCTGCTAATCCTAAAAATTTAAGTCCAAAATCACTGAACAGATTTTGTTTGAACTATTTGCATTTATCGTCACTTCAGAAAAATAACATCTTTAGCACAGATAGGTGTATAGAAAACAGCCTGTGCAAGGTGAGTCGCTAACCTGACCCAGCATGGCATAACTGTGGGTGGCACCAAAGGCTGGGAGAAATCTTTTGTGGATTGCGCAGGAAGTCTTTCCTGGGATGGAAAATGTGATCTCTTTCCTAATGAAAGTCATGTCTGAAGCCTAACTGTTAGAGATTAAATATTTTATCACATTTAATACCCCTTCTCAAACTTATTTTTAGCAGCAACTGTTAGAGTTTAGTGCTTCAACATGATGAATGCTTCCCTATATCCCAACATATCGTGCAATTTATCTTTAAATCTGTTGTTTCCTAAAGGTGTTACTGAATTCTAAGAAAGGGAGTATATGAGGCAGGGTGGAGTAAAATGATTCTATTAAATGTAGACATTTACTCCAGTTTAGAAATTAATTTTCATGTCATCCTTACAATTGAATAGAGGCCACAACTGTTTCTTACAAATACAAGCATGTGTTTCTGGTGCAAGCTGCATTAGTGTGCCAAATTCCCCAGCATTCCCCCATTTCCAGAACTGCAGTCAAAGCAAAACTTTTAAGGTCAGCAACACTTCTCCACGTTGTGCTTCAGATTTCCTCTGTTCTTTTGGAGGATGCAAAGCGGAAGGTTTGATAAGCATGTGAATTTTCTTATGTGCCTATCTGAACCCTCCACACATTCCAGAGCTTTTTGAAGTTCTCTTGTCACTAGTTCTGATACCTTGTCTAATCTGTTACCAAGCTCTGTGATGTTAGTGTGGGAAGAACCCCTTGACAGAAGGCAAGTTCATAGAGAGCATCACTGATGATTCTTGGCCTGGGTGAGACACCAGGGACTGAGTTGGAGTTTGTAGAGCGAAAAGCAGGAGTGTCTCAGCTTTAGTTAAGCAGTCAGCTGCGAGCTTCAATGGATTCCCAACACTCCGTGTCATGTCAGCTAGCAGGATACAGGTAATTCCCCAGCTATTCTTTGTTTTTTCAAACATATTCCACTTTACCCAGGAAAGATTCCAGTGTTCCAAGATTGAAAAAGTTATCTAAAACCTCACATAGTTAGTTCTCTGTTACCTTTGGGCAGATATTACCTGGTTTCTGGCTAAACTTTGACCTAGGTGCAAGCATTTGATCAGTCTCCCTCTGCAGCTCTGCATGGAGCTCTTGGTAGAAGTGGTGCATCTCGATTGCGTGGAACTTACCCGCGCTGGGAGCATGGTGCGGAGAGAGGTCGCTCTGGTGTACAGGTAGCTGCCTGCGCTCGAGCTAGGCGCACCCAATTCCCCATGATTTGCTCAAGTCCCATTCTCCAGTTTTAGTTCCTTATTGCAGTACTAAGTTGGAGGAACAGGTTTATTTTAATTGATAGATTATTTTTGGTGCAGAATCATTGAAAGCAGTAGATGTTACTCCTTTCTTCTCGTGCAATTGAAATCAGCAGTAGATTTATGATAAACACCACAAAACCCCTGAATATGAAGATCTGGATGTTAAATACAAACTTCTCTCGTAAAATTATTAATACTCTGAGCAACATAAATGACTGAAAAATAACCACTGCTTTGGCTTAATTTCCAAGCACAACTGTCCATGCATGTTTGCCAGGAGGAATTCTGCTTTTCTGCAGTGACTGGCTGTAATTTTACAAAGCAATTACTTGATTGTTCTTCACATGAGTAAATTGAGAAGCGTAGGAGTTTGTTTTAAAGTCAATGCAATTGTGATACTGCACACAGTGCTAGGTGTGGTTTTCAGTGAGCAAAATGAGAGCAGTTCATCTCTGCCTGTGAGCAAAATTGTTCCATAATAAAGCCAGAAAAATGCTTGTTTTTCACACGCAATCAGTCTCAGATTATCTGGACTTCTATTTCTGTCCTTGTCATATTAACTTCAAACCAGAAAACTTCAAGGGCATGAAATATGAAATAGCTTCAATATTTTGGTTGATATATTGTAAATGTATGGTTTCTGTCATGTTGTTTCCTTGCGCTGTACTTAAAACACAGTTTTCCTACTCTTTATTGTGGAAATACTTCCATTGTTTCTGTTTGCAATGTCACCGGAATATCCATTTATTGCCAAACTTGTAATTCAGTCTTTGAAATAGAGGGAGTGTGTACTGTGGCCAGTATGGGTTGTACTGTGGTGGGGAATCCCAATACTTGTCCAGGAGCTACCCACGGTTTGATAGTCTGGTTTTGATAAGATTATCAGTAGTGAAATAGTGGATCTCCTTATTTAAAGCCAGATTCACTGATTGAATCAAACACAGAGCTGGAAGCTTGGGGAGCAGATCTTGCTGGATTAATAATGTGTTCTCCCAGCATGAAACGTTAGCATCAGATGAGTCAAGAAATATCTTCCGAAATCAAAACTTTAATTATTGACATTGGACTAGAAAAATGGATCCTACATCCCGTATTGAAGGGATTCTTCCCTGGCACATGGGATTGCTTTACTCTCAGCAGAAAAGCTGTTTGCATGGGTTCGCATTTTAAATGGTTCTATTTGAGGGGACAAGAATTGGAAACTAACTGTATTTTTATAACAAGTGGATGTTCTACAGGCCTTCATAGTGTTACTCGAAAAGGCTTACCACACACTGCTGGTTCAGTTCAACTCTGCCACAGTCTGAGAGAAAAAAACACGCTGAATATTGCCAAGACTACTGAAATCTGCTGGCTTTAAACAGAAGGTATTACTGTAAGCTCAGAGGAAGATTGCAGAATTGCATAAGAAACAACATTGAAATTAATAAAATTTCTTGCATTGTGTATATTTAAATCCCAATGTAATCTTAATTTTCCAGTATGTAAGATAGTGGGAGCTGGGGTATTTTGGACTCTAGAATCATGCTTGTCACAGACCAAAATACCGAAGTAACACCGTTGCAAAATTGCTGGTAATGTAAAATGGGAAATACTTTCTTTTAAATATACGATAGTGGCTTATTTTGCTTAATACATGCTTTGCTGCATAGAGGTGCAAAGCACAGATAAGAGGAATAGCCATGACTGTTAAATAAGCTTGCTTTCATCACATTGCATCGCTTGTCTCCTGTGTTGCAATTAACATTCAGCAGTGCTCAAAGTGGTGTAATATTCTGAGAACCTACAGAGCATCGCACCCCCCCCTTCTCCTCCACTTTCTTTTCTGTATAAGAAAATTCTTAAATCAAGGACTTGTCTTGAATTGATCCTAATTAAATCCTGTTAAATATTTCCTTGGCAAAGGCAAAAGGTGTTTTAACTAGCTGTGCTGTTACCAGATCCATTTCTGGGCTCGGCTTTTTGAGGCTGGATCCCCTCTCTGTGAGTTTATATTGTTCTTTGTTCATTCATGTAGGTTACGTTTTATAGGTAACTTAAAGAATTAAACCAGTATTTGCAGTTATTCCAGCTTTGGATAGTGCCTATTAGCCATTAGATGGTAACGTTTTCCCCCCTTTTTGTACTATTCTATTAAATATAACATAGAAACATAGTTCAATTATTTGTGCAAAGAACAGTATTAAGAACTTGCCCTGGGGAAAAATAATTTGTGAAGTCCATCGTATTGGTAGGAATTTGCCTAATTCCTCATACAGGTTCCAGCCCCCCAGCCAGCTGGGAAACCTGTAACAGAGAACATGGTTTTCGCTGTATTTATTTCTCTTAGATTCTTGCTTAGACATCTTATATCCAGGCTGGTAGTGAAGAGGGAAAAATCCCCTGCGGTAGTAACAAGAGCCTTGTAGTTTGGACTCTTGCCTAGGAAGTTCCTGACTGGTGGGAATAATTTATATATATGGCAGATAAACTCCTACGTGTACTTAGAAATTCTGACCTGCAACCTCCTCCCCAAAAGAGCAAGTGAGAAAATATGGAAGCTATGCTTTCTTAATAAATATTTTCTTAATCAAAATCTTCATTACGATGCACGTTCTGAACTTGTTTATCAGAGAAAAACATTGCTGAACCAACGAGTAAGTGAACTAGAAGGGGAGAGACATAGGAGGAAGTTTTTCTTAGCCCTTCACATGGCCAAAAAGGGCTATTTTAAGACTTTGCCGGCTTTGTTCCAGCATTTCGAAGGTTAGCACACAGAAGGTTGCAGTGGGGATGCGCTACCTGGGAGGGATGTGGAGGCATTGCTTGGAAGTGCAGGGTGAAGACAGGAAAGGCAAAGCTCAGCAGAGATGCAATTAGCTGTGAAAGGTATGGAGCACCACAGTCCCTAAAACCCAGACTAATGCGTTCTTTCTCCTTTCTTCCGGCCCTTACTGTGGGTTTGTTGTGCAGGGTTTCCCCCCACACTTGTTAAAACACTAGGAGGAGCTGAGGAAGGTCCGCTTGCAGACAAAGAAGTGAAATGGAAAATGTTACCTCTGAATCCATTTGTGGTTCAGTCTGTTTGCCAAAAAGCCTATTTCCACCCCTGGTTGCGTGGGAGGGGGAAACCCATTATGGATTTTCTTATTTTTACTTTTTTTACTGAGTTGCTATGTAACGTGGCATTCACAATCTCTGGTGCCCAGATAAAAGGTACTGTAGTACTGCCATTTTTGTTCTCCTTTTCCAGCCTACCTGCTGGTGATTTTTGTGAATATTCATTACGTGCTTGTTTTGTTGCAGAGGATGTTGATACATTAGTTCTTCTTGACTGATGCCCTTGACTTTGGAAGATAAATAGCAAAGTAGAGATAGGCAACAAAGATTGATTAGCAATGCAGCTTCTTCTGAGCCAAAACACAGACACTTGTAGATAAGCCAGTAGCTAAAGAGCCTGCAGAATGCACCTTGGTGGAATTAAGAACGCGTTTTAAGGTGCAAGAGGAGTGACTTCTAAGATACAAATCTTTATTTGATGCTTCTTGTTGAATGCTCATGTTTGCCAATGGTTTATTTCTCAGAAAATGAGTTTCCTAGTTTTGAAGGAAAAATCACGCATTTAATTAACACGAATTAATAACTTTTAAAGAGTGCAAATTATAACTTGTACAGTGAAAAATACTTGGGTTATACTGAGCTTGAGCAAATACAATTGTACATTTGCAGGAGTTTATATTAATATATTAATTATTATAGTTTTAATATGTTTCCTTTGCTGCAAACTTGGTAGACTGTTTCAAATAATGATCTTTGTCTGGTGAGTGGTGAGGAAAGGGTAAATTGGGACTGATGTGCCCCATCGCCTGTGAGGCGTCCCAGACTAGATGTTCAACACACAAGTGGAATGAAATGCTGCTTTGCTGGCAGCTAAGTGGTGGGACTCTCTGCCAGAGGATATTGGATGTCCTAAATACACATGGATACAACAAACAATTAGACAAATTCATAAATGTAAAGTCCATTTTGCAGTGGTGTATGCAAGGGACCTGCAGGCAGCCGGACAGTCCCTGGGAGCCATAAATTGGTGGGTGACAGTGCCAGAGAAATACTGTACACTCACTGTGTGTGTCCTGTGCTCGGTATCTGCTCCTCTCAGGTCCTGAGAGATGGCACGGTCCATCTGTTGGACAGTTGATATGACCAAGAGTGGTTGTCGTGCTGTACAAATCTAGAAATGAGGTTGTCTCTGGTTTCTGTGCTCAAACCTGGAGCAGTCCATCTCCTGCCACGCCACCCAGCTTTCCAGGTCGTTGCCAGTTGTCACTGCTGCCCCCTCCCTTCGAATCTGTACGAGCCGGCACCGCCACTACAAGAAACGGTTACGCACCCTGTCCCCAGTGCTAGGTCCTGCTGTCCCATCACCCGTAGCTGTGCGAGCGAAGGGCAGGACAGTATGAGAACGAGCAGCAGAACTACCTCTTCTGGTAGCAGTGTCGACTCAGAGCGCTTGTACGGTTTGGCAAAGATGTTAGAGCACCTTTCCAAAAAACACATGTGCTTTTTTGTAGTCGGTGAGCCCGCTGGAGGGGAAGAGGGCACGCTGCATGACACGCTGC
Organism: Psophia crepitans; assembly: GCA_013399095.1. Taxonomy (NCBI): domain Eukaryota; kingdom Metazoa; phylum Chordata; class Aves; order Gruiformes; family Psophiidae; genus Psophia; species Psophia crepitans. The sequence goes on along the minus strand of VWZZ01000718.1, from coordinate 840,480 downwards.
ATGACACACTGCATGACTGCTGTGACCTGGTCTGAGGATGATGTGGGTTGTACTAGGACCGGTGCTCCTAAAACCTCGATTGTTTGCTTTTGGGCCCAAGTGCTGTACACAGACCACTTCTTCACTCATCTCTAGACTGTTGTGTGGACATTTTGACTCAATTAAAGCAAATGCGTAAATGGATTTAAAAATCAGTGGAGACAACTCTCAAACTGGAATGATTTCCTGAGGAGCAGTCTCTGATACTCTTACAGAGAAGCATCTGCTTTAGCTTTATACTTTAGCTATCCTAGCCCTTCAGATGATTTTTTTGTTGTTGTTCTTCCTGCCTTATCTGCTTCATGGGGGGCAAAAAACCCCAACAACCCAAATCCTCCTCAGATTATGTGGATATTGCAAGTACAGGGTGCTTTAGCATATGTGTGCTTGCTGTCAGCCCATGCTTACTGAGAAATGCAGGACGTTATACCTGAGCATTTCATGGCGTGGTCTGTGGGTCTTCAGCAACGCTGTAGTGTAAACAGGTGCTGTTATCCAGGCTTCACAAAAAAGAAGGTCGCAGAAAACTGAGTAGTCCAAGTTTTTGGAAGTATTTAGGAATGGATTTCGGTTTCTCCATGTCTGAGCCTAAAGCAGCATGTCTAGTGGACTAGTGCACCTTTCTAAGCCGTCCTGCTCTTGTGCATCTCCCTTCCCTTCTTGTGAGGGTTTGTTTGCTGCAAGGATTTACTCTGGCAGTAAGGCTGTCCTGTCCTACTGTCTTGTCTCCTTACAAACAAGGCAGGAGAGAGTGGAAGCATGGGAAAATGTGTACCTGGGAAGGAAAGGATTTGGTAGCTTTTGTAGCTCCACTGTAGCTGACTGTCCCCATAAACAAATCATTTACACGATTATCTCAGTCTGTGTTTATGCAATGGAAATAGTCCAAAATTCAGGGTCAATATAGCATTAAAAAAAAAAAAATACTGTCTCCAATGATGCAAACAGTCCTTCATCCCATGACCTCATCCCACTTGTATTTTCCTGGTACGTTCTGTGCCAATGCTCTTTCAGTGTGCTGGGGTGGGTGGCGGTTTTTATATGTATTACTTCTAAAATGAATTGTGTCCCAACTTTCTCTTTTCAGTTGTATATGAGCACAGGTCAAGATTAGAAAAGTCATTACAAAAGGAAAGGCTTGAACATAAGAAAGCGAAAGAAGGTAAAAATATCCTTTTCACTTTGACATTTAAGATAACTTGACTCTTTAAAAGAGGAATTTCAGATGTAATTTGTTCAATTTTCAGTGAGTTACTGGCAGATAACCAATTAGCAGGACAGCTTTGGCAGATCCATGGTGATCTTTTTAGTCCAGCTTTTTAAATTTAATTTTAAATTTATTTTTTTAATCTAATCTCTTTTTAACAAAAAATAAACATCTTTCTAGCACAGTTTATAGATCACTGCAACATGACATAGTATACACAGAGAATGTGTATATACTGATGTACATAAACCTAGCAGGTATGTGGAGCATGGGCACGAGTAAATCCTGTTCTGGCATGCTGAAGACTTAAAACTTGTACCATAAATGCAGGATCTTTGTCTGCATTCCATCAATGTGAAATTAGACTCTAAATCAATACTTCTACACATGCTTAAGGGTAAACACATGCTTATGTACCTTTTTCTGATTAAAACTAAGTTGTAGGTGTGTGCGAGGGGGAACTGTTGGCACATGTCGTATTTCTTACGTATCTGCCCTCTATCAAGCTTCAGCAGAATGCAGTCCTCTGAGTTTTCTCAGAGTCTTTTGTTGTTCTAAATTCACTACAATTTTCAGAATTAAGCCTGTATTCTTCCAAAAACTGATGGCTCAGCCGCTGAACTAAAACAACGGCGTTAGCAAAGATTAAGGATTAAGAAATTATTCTTACCATGAAGTTCTCGATAGCTTTCTGGTGCCATCTAGTGTAGAGCTGCCCCATGGCTATGCGAAGGCGAGTCGGCATTTTCAAATTCTGAAAAGAGGATCAAGGAACAAAAAGGGAAAATTCTGTTTTATTTAAATTTACAGGTACTTTAAGATGTGTGAAAGTCTAGATGGCTTCTTTATCCTAATACAGGAATACACAATTTATAAATGTCCTTTTCCTTTTGAATGATCCTCCTGGGCGTCTACTGAGAGCACTCGTGAGCCTGTACCCCCTCTATCTCACACTAAGATATGAAACTTATTAATGAAAATATTTTATGATACTATGAAATTTTTTAATGAAAATATTTTGTCAAGATTTGAGCATTTTGTTAAATTCTCCGTAGTTATTCCGACAATCAATTGGAAGACTGTAACTGCATAAGTATTCAGCTCTTAAGAGAGTTCATGCATGCAATAGTTATGTTTTTTAAGTACAGATTCTAATCTTCCTGGGTTTTTTCATCAGTATTTTCCCTTTCATGTTGTAGATTTTCTTGTTTATAAACTAGAAGCACAGGAAACACTAAATAAAGGAAGGGTAAGTCATCAGTACAAGTTTTTAATGGTTGATGCTATTTGAGTTGCAAGAAAAAGGAAATGCTTTGCAATTATTACTGTTCAAAGAGGTCTCAAAATACTAATTGAAAGAGTGCTTACTTATTTAATTTCTACTCTGCATATGTAAGTGCTTGGCAGTTTCTAATTATCTGAACTGTGGTAGGAGATGCTAACATCTTTCCAGAAAAATTAATTTAGAAAATATACTCCTGTTTATATTAGCCTAGTTCAATGTAAGGTTACCCTTTATAAGGGGAAGGGGGGATAAGGCGGCATCAGAAATCTTTTTGTAGCTTAGTCCCCAGGGAAAAGGACAGCAATAACTTGCTAACAAATGGTCTTTGAACTGGAAAGTATAAAAACATCAGGAAACTTTGTTTTATATACCGAGTGCCAGAAGGAAAGCTGTATCTGGCAAAAGACCCAGAGACCTGTAGAGAACTCTTTATAAAGAGAGTAAATTAGTATTTTATGGCTACTTCATGTTGAAACTGGGGAGCAGTTTGTGAGCTGAGTAGCATGAGTTAAAATACATTGTCGCTGCAGTAAGTACAAAGTATATGTGTTTGCCATGTTCCAAAGCAAGTGGAGAGATTCATTGGTTTCCTGGGGAGTTAATGTCCCTTGGCTTGTGACTCCTGAATAACAGCGCGTGGGGAGGTTAGGGGAACGGCAGGATTGCTCTGTTTAACCCCAGCGCTTTCGTTTTACAGCAAGACTCAAACAGCCGGTACAGTGCACTGAGTGTACAACACCAGATGTTGAAGGTAGGTGTCCCAGGACACTGCTGTGCTGCTGCGCCAGGGAGACGCAGCCTCCCTGGCTTCGGGTAATTCACTCCGGAACGTGCCTTCCTCCTCCAGCACTACCGTTAAAAGATGATTTACCGTGGTTTTTCTAGTCGGGCTTTCCAGGGGGTAATTTAATCCTATCAAATGCAATCACTTGTACGGAGCCCTGGCTTATCAGACTTTACTCAGTTTGGCATGTAAGGAATTTCTTAGACAGCGGCTCCCGACGGGACAGTGCAACTGCAGGATGAGGTGACGTAGCCCTAGAACAGGAGACGGCTCATCACAGAGATCATTCTGTGTTTGAGAGGAGCTGCAATATGCATGCTTTGAATAATAAACTGCTTGTTATGAATGCTTCCTATTCATCTGGGTTTATTTAACAAATTGCTAAAGGCAATGTTAGCCAGATATGCAGATACAGAACTGTTTCAGTGTCCAACTTGGTGTTTGCAGAGTCAACATGAAGAGCTAAAGAAACAGCATGCTGACCTTGAGGAAGATCACCGAAAACAAGGAGAAGAGTTTAGCAGAACATTCAGTGATCACAAGGAGCGATACTTGCAACTGCAGCAGGAGAAAGAGCAGGAGATCTCTAAGCTGAAGGGTATACATAACCTGTATCTGGCTGCCCATATTAAAACATGTATTTGCTATCATGTTCCATGTGACGAGACAGAAAGGCATTGTCTCTGTTCTAACAGGCCATTCATGCATCTTACGCCTCCTATTAAGTTGTATTTTATTGCTGATTTTCTGTGACCTCTCTCTGAAATCTCTTCCTATGCGTGCTTTGTGTTTCTATTTCAATTAGAGAAAGGGTACGAAACAGAGTGCTGAAAAGCCAGTCAAGTGTCAGAGGTTGGCTTATACGGTCTTTCATTTTTAGTTCCAAGGCTTGTATCAACCTGGAAAATAGGTTTGCCTCTTGCCTTTCATTTACAAAAAAGAGTAAGGCTGTTTGCCAGTTCTCTCCGAGATTTAATGATGCCTCTTTACAAAGCGACTTTACATACATTTTAGATCTCATTTTCTCTATATCAGCTTCTCTGAAACACGTTGTACTTGTATACTTAGATGATGAATGCTTCATTTTTTTTTTTTTACTCTTAGCATCCAGTTTCCTATTGAAGAGATTCTTTGCAGCCTGCAGACCTCTTCAATCCTAATTATGCAGTTGCATAGAACAAAAGGATGGGGCTCTCCCCATCGAGGGCCTTCAGCCGCTTTCTGCCATGTGTCCCTAACACGCGAGTTAGTTTTGGAGCTGTCTGCAGTTTTGTCTGCGCAGTATTTTGCAGGCAGAGGCTGTGTTTATTAGTTCTGCCTTGGCAGCGCACCAGTGAAGTTGTACAGCTAGCTCTCGGACTGAGCTGGATTGCAGCCTAGCAGCTTGGAGTGTGGGAAGAGCTTGCCTGTGTCTGCTTGCAATATTCCACATCGACATCATGTAAGAAGTGGGAAGAGAAGCCCCTCTCCCTGGTCCCAGAACATAAAGCTGTTTAAGTATGCTGGCCATCTGGGCACCTCTTCCAAAAGAATAGCTTAGTCCTATGACATAAAATTCTCACTCACCAGATGCGATGTGTGGGAAGCAAGGAGAGTGGCTTTTAAAGATTCAGATCACCATAATGAATTTTGCTGTCTGCAGTCCCCAGTGTGAATAGTGATGGATCATTCCAGTTGCAGACTGGGTGCACTAATGTAAAATTTAACCAAATTTTACAATTTTCTGCTTGAAAATGTAAGGCTTTTTATGAGGCTGGATAGAGATGTAACATAGACAAACCAGACAATTACTTTAATTCATTTTTACTAGAGCAGTCATGTAGGATTTTAGGTAGTTTGTGTTATAGTCTTAATTTTGGTGCTTAATCTAGTGTTATAAATCTGACCGGGTTTAAATTGCCTATGGCTTGCTTTTTTTTTTTTTTTTTAAAAACAGAATCCCTGTATAACTTACGGGAAGAGAACAGACAGTTGAGAAAAGCTCACCAAGACATTCACACCCAGCTACAAGATGTCAAGGTAGGCTTTGCTTTGCTTTGGAGAGAACTTTGAAGACCATTAGGAATAAGTAAAATGTTCCCAAGTTTTAACAAGCTAGAAATGGGCCATGCTGAAGACTTGTAGTTTCTGTTATGTGGCAAAAAGGAGAGGAATATGGCTGAACTGGATTGCTTGCCTTTTGCCACCTGCACGTTAGGTACACGTTCATTTGAAAAAAGAAAAACCAAAAGAATTTGAAGAGAAGTATTTAGTATAGAAATTGGAATTGGAAATTTGACTTTGTAAGTTAAAAATTGTGTTTTGGCAAACTTAAGTTTGCTGAGATGAATATTTTCCAGCTTTTTTTTTTTTATTTTTTTTTTAAAAACGTTCATCAATGTCTACTCCAACTTTTAACTTTATTTTAGTTACACAAATTCTGGCCTCCAAAGTTTTCTTTCCTGGCATGCTCGCTTTTTCTGCGTGTTTAATATGCATTCCATGTTAAAGAAATAGATGCTGTCATTCCAACTCAGGATTTTCTTTTCAAAATAAATTGAATTATCTTCCTAGTTCAAAATCCCCCAGGCTACTTCATTTTCCTTTAGAATGAACTTTTTGTGAAACATGTAACGTTCTTCTTTTTGTGTAGCAACAGCATAAGAACTTACTCTCCCAACACAACCAGCTTGTAGTGACATTGGAAGACCACAAGAGTGCACTAGCTGCTGCACAGGTCAGAAAGGAAAGCAGCTTCTACCAGCTCTAACCTTCCTAAAACTCGTTTCTCCTAGCTCAGCTGTCACGTTATGCATGTAGCCTCTCGCATGGGGAATCCGCAGTTAGCGCCATGCTGCACACTGCAGGGAAATGCATGAGGTAAAGGGTTGCTCTTAAGAAGAAGCTGCAACAAATCTCAGGGCTGTCGGGGGAATAAAAGGCTGTGTTACAGGCCCAAGAGTGCATGTATTACTGAGAAGAAGAGTATTTCTGCTTCTGTGAGAGCTGTCGAATACCTTTCTTTCTCTGTCTTCTCTGATAGAACTTCTGTGAGTCTAACAGCCCACACTCTGACATTCATGTGTGTCCTTATAAAGATCTGGGGGCTGGTGTACTATAAAGTCTCTGTTTTGTGTATGCCTGGAAGGTGTATAAACCTATATACATCAGTGCAACAGAGGCAGAGTATATATGGAGGAATGTAAACTCCAGGTGGAACCCAAATTGCTTAAAAAGCAGCAGCAGCGTTACTTTTCTGAAATGTAATTTTCAAGTGGAATATCCATGAAGCACAAACTTTGCTCGACTATTGCAGATTCAGTCAGCTGTGCCAGTACAAGCTGTGTAGGCCACAGGGAATCTGAATGTAGGAGTAATGTTGGAGCAGGGGAAGACCGTTGGTGAAAGATCAGAGGGGAGGGCAATGAGGCAGTGTGAAGTTATTTTTATTCCTGACTAATTCTCTTCATTTAAGTATTTTCACAGTCCACAAAATCATTAGCAGCACTAAAAGCATTGGATTTTTTTTTCCCCCCAGTTCTGCTAGTTGTGCATGTCGATACGTGTAGGTATTCAAAAAATAGGGAAAGACCAGGAAAGTCCCTTATAGAGTAAATATATGAAGAATCTTAATTCCCAGCACTAAAACATGCCGGCAGCTAATTTTAAGCTCTTCTCCCACTGGCCACGTTAGCTGCTTGGGCTGCATTTGCTAACATCTGAAATTCCACCAGGGCAGATGCAGGGTCTGATTTAAGGTTCACCATCTACTTCTGCTGGCTTTGATTCAGTTCTTTAATTAGAAAACCTGTGACACACAAAGCCTTTCTTTCTGGAGCCAGAACTTAGCATTTATCATATGGAGAACCTTTCCTTCAACAGAAGGGTCTTGCACGTTCTTTCGGAACAGGAGGTATTTAGCACAGTTGCATAGTTTCTCCTGCAAACCAGCTACAGAAAGTTCACAGGGGATTATTGCTTGGAAACACAGCTCAATAAATGATCCCTCTATTTCTGAGTGTATTCTAGACATTAAATATCAGTAGCCAATACCACACTAATGAATTTGTGACCTGAATCTTTAAGGCATTGTAATCTTTGTACTTTTCCATAGCTCAAAGAGCCAGACAGATTCGTTATGATTTTTATAAACGCTGTCTTTCTGCCAGTGTTAATACGTTTTAGGCTATGGCCTTGAATCGCAATGTTCAGCTTAGAATGACTCGTGCAGAGGACTTGAATTCTGATCTGGATGTGCTCTGTTTAAATATCCTAGTATGTTAGTCTCTGTGCATGGTTAGTGAGTGGGGGGGGAAAAAAAATAAATCCAAGATCTTGCGTGTTAGTCTTCTGTTAAGTAAATACCATTTTTTCCCATAAAATGTCTTACTGAACTCTCCAACAGCCAATCGGGAAACAGAAGTATCCCTCTGGAATGACAAGAGTAATTACTGTGCATTCTGCTTTGCTTTTAGGCCCATCTGTTTTAGTGGATGCCATAGTCTTTTGAAGATGCTTCGAGGTGCGTCTGGCTTTGGAGCTGTTATGCATTGCATCATGTCAATCTGTAGCACTGTGGATATTGTTTTGTATGAGTATTTTGCATTGTACATCAATGCGTCGTGCCTGTCTGCTGTACTATTGATTGCTATGATACCACATAACACACAAAATGACATATGCGGTCACCGAGTGTGAGCTGTAGCCAGTTTTTAAGCTGAATTTTAAAAAGGATTGTGAAAAGCACCTCCAACTTCAAAATGGGTAGTAAACACACCCACCACCTCCACTGGAGCAACAGAGAAACCCTCGCGTGGGGTTCCACCTTTTGTACGCACGGCTGGTCAGCCCCTGTGAATCCTGTCCATCGCCAGAATTGTACTTTGAGACAGTCTTTTGCTGTGTGACAGGGACTGGGGTACCAACCAGTCTGGCTTCGCACACTGGACTTGAAAGCTTTTTGAAAATATCCTGATGTTGTACAAAGTTAAACAGCAAATCCAATTACAATATTCTACTGCTACGTTTCAGGAAGAGTTTAGAATTTTTATTTTTTTTTTCCTTTTTTCCCTTGCTCTTCACCAAAGGTGTACTAGGACTTTCTTTGCCTCACTTCTGTATGTTGGCTGTTGTCTTGTGTCACACCTGCCTGAATGTTGAGGATTTGGCATTTTCATGATGCGTATATATACTTTAAAAGGACTGTTTCTGAAAGAACTGCACTCCTTTCTACCAGTAAAGGAGAAGTTGTGATGCTATCTATTTCCCTCTCTTTAGTCTGCCAAGAAAGCTGCATCATCCCCTTTTGACCATTCCCTTGCTTGGCATGAATAAAACAAACCTTCGTCTTTGTCCCACAGAGATTTTTCTAATATACTTGTATGCATGTGCACTTTGGCTGAAAAGATTGTCGTGAATCAATGTTACCTAGTGCGTGGGAACAACCTCCTTCTCCCTGGTATTTGCTCCGATGTGAATATCGAGTCTTTCCACCGTATGTCTTGCCAGCAAGTTCACTCCAAGGTGGCTATATTTTATTAAGAAATTGATTTGGACACACTGTAATTAATGTGTTGACTTTAGTCCCAGGTGGAGGAATACAAACAGCTGAAGGACACACTCAACAAAATGCCAAGCTTCCGACAGCCTGAGAAGGTCGAACAACCCAGCGAGCACCCAGAGGTGCGAGCACCGTCTCCCCGCAGTGACCTCCCGATGCACCGTGGAGCCGTGGCTGAGGAGCAGAAGGAGGTATCGAGTACTGACTGGCTACAGGCGCTATAGGAAATGGTTCTGATTCAGCAGAACACTAGCTCTGCGCTTCACTTCCATTGGAAGCGTACGTGTAGTTGTGCACGTTTGTCAGTTCTTGAGTAAAGTAGTAAGGAACAGTTTAATCTTGCTGAGTAGTAGAAAAATATATTCATGGTGCCCTTTTCTCACGTGACTGTAAATGCACTTAAAACTGGTTTATGTAAGATGTTTTCAGAAGCTGCTAAAAAAAAAATCTTAATTTTTTTGAATAAGAAATGATCTCTAAAATTTTAGATGTCTCACATGTTACAGAAAAGCTTTAACAAGTTCTGGAGGAACTATTTTTTCAAGTGTTTTATAAAGTTTCAGTGGCACACTTAAAGTCAGTATATATAAAATCATCATGTTCTCCAACGATCAAAAAGAAAACAAGCAAAGTTGTGGGTCAAGTCTCAAAGTTACAATATCCGCCGTGGTTTTGTTTTACGAGAGTTCTTGGCCAGTAGAACCTACAGGAAATAAAAATACAAAGCTTCCCTTGTAGATACAGAATTGTGATGGTTTTTTGTTCCACTTGAGATAAAACAAGGCTTAACCTGCTTTATGATTCAGTTGTATGACACCTTGCGTAGCTGTGCGGAGCCAAGATTCCCGTATTGATGCCGTTTGGCAGGAGGGGCAGCTTGTTCCAGCGCAGGCGTTTGGCTCTCCTGCCTGCAGGCTGGAATAAAAACATCCTCGGCTCTCTTGAAAATATGAAATCCATAATATCCTGTGCACGCATAATCTTGTGCATGTTTTGCAGGATGAGAAGCCAAAAGAGAGAGAAGAAATAAATACCCAGGAGAAAGATGACAGAGCTGAGCCTTTTCATCTGCAAAGAAGGGCTAATGAGGGCCATCGTGTCAAAGAACTAAATATTCAGGAGCAACAAGAAGCGGGAGAGGATGATGAGCAACGTGTTGATCAAGTTGAAGAGGAACGCAAAAAAGAACTTGAAGAGGAAGAAATGGAGCAGGCAGGTCAGCCTGAGCGCTTAGAGGAGGAACAGGATCAAGCGCCGGAAGAACATGAGTGGAAAAAACAGGAGCAGAAAGAAGAAGAAACTAACATGTTGGGCGATCACCTTCGTTCAGAGGTACGGAGCTCTTTTCTACCCATTCATTAGATCTACTGTTTAAATAGAGGCATCTCTTCTCGTTGCTGTATTGCACTCAGCTATTTCTAGGTAAAATCAGTGTCACATCTATGGAAAGTCTGGGATTCAGAGCGCTTGCTGGTTTTTAGATAAAATTGTCATAGAAAATTTGGGATTCAGAGCACTTGGATGCATAGGATTCAGGCTCAACTTCGGCACACCCATACTGCAGCGCTTGCCAAATGCAGCTTAACGAACGTTAATTCCGCTAATAAAAAGCGGCAGATGGAAAAAACAAAGAGCAGTCAGGTTGAATCCCATCTCCTACTTTAAATTTGAGGCCTGTGGTAGCCGATGGGAAGAAGGTAGCTGATGAGAATGAGATTTACCTTCAGCACTTTGATGGAGAACTGTCCTGCCCTACTAATTTGGTGCATCTCAGCAAACTGCAGCACGTTTGCTTGTCAGGTGTACCTACCTTCTGTAAACACGCTTCCATCTAAACGCTGGCTGTTGTTTGACAGGACATTTTAACTGCAAGATGAACATGACTAAAATAGCCAAGGGAAATCAGTGTGCAGCAATGGCAAGTGTTGCTCTATGCAGCTCTAAATAAAACCGGCAAATCCTGGATTTACATTCTGGATTGGATCTCCAGTGGAAAGTGTATTTTGCTGATCTTGCCTGAGGCTTTGTAAACACTCTCCTAGCAGGTTAATTGTATAACTGCAGTGTGATGAGAGGCCATTGTTGGAGAGGTGCAGTGGATTAGAAGAGCAGCAAGAGGTTAGGCTGTGAAACTGGAGTTAGTTAAAGTTACTGTCAGCTAATTAAAAAAAAAAACAAATAAAAAAAAAGGTGCAGTGTCTCACTTAAGGCTCAAAACAACCCTGAAATTACCGGTTAAATCAATGGAAGCGTATTTGCTGTCTTAAAGGAAGTTTTGCTGGCTGTCAATTAACTGGTACAGTTTTGGGAGGGATTATTATTACTGATGTGTAAGCAAAGCTTGGATTCCTCCAGCCTACTACCTTCTCTTCCTTCCCTATGTCCTCCACAAACACCCCAACACTTCCAGTCTGCGTTCAAAAAAAAATTTAAACTTTAAGCAGAGCCAAGAAAACTTAAAATAATTTTGCTGCTGTAATTCTGCCTATTGCACGTAGCGTCTGCATAACTTTCCCCTCTTGTCACAGGCTTTCTGACCACTGAAATGATGATGAATCTGTGACTAACTCATTTCTCTGACAGATAACATCAACAAAAGCTGTAACAAAAAGACATAAGCCGGCTTATGAACAGCAACTAGAGCAGCAACACCTTGCAGCCCAAAGAGCAGAGGAAGCCAATCAGCTGCGAGAACATCAGGAATCACTACACCAGCAAAGGCTGCGGGGACAGCTACTGCGGCAGCAACAGCTTCAAGAAAAAGAGCTTCAGCTGCAGAAACAGGCAGAACAAGGAGAAAAACTCTACAAAAACCGACTAAGGTTACATTCTCTTACCTGAGTTTGTCATGGTTTGTGCTCTGGGGTTTATGGCTTCCACCATGTCACCTTTGAAGAGATGGTGGTTTTAAAGCTAGGCTGCCCAGAAACTAGGTTCAGTGAGCCTCATCTCCTCCCTTCCGTGGATAATTGTGATTGCTCTTTCACGGGAGTTTTCCCTTCTTTTTTCTTTCCTTTTACATGGAAGCCTCTGAACTCAGGAGTAATGAGGGCACCTTGCCGTGCACATCCCTGGAGGAGGTTAGGGGCTTCTGGCATGTAATGTACCTTGTCTTAAAGTTTGCTTTAAATGAGTCATTATTTTCCATTAAGCAGCAATTATGATCATCTTATACTGAGGAGCTCCAGTATCAGATACACGTCGAGGTACCTAAGCTAAAGTTCCTCCTAAATGTGAGCTGCAGGATTTAACCAAACAATTGTATGATTCGGTGACTTTCTGGACAGGAGCAACTAGTAGTATTAGCATTGTAGAGACAGAAGTGTGACTTCAGGAGAAACCAACTCCCTGTTAGTGTCATAAAGTTATTGTGAATGCAGTTACATTCGTGATACCGTAACTTCTGCTGTGCCTTTCACCCTCCCTCGCGTATTTCCTTATGCTTCTACTTTTGTTTAAAATTGTTGATGACTTTTTTTTTTTTTGGTCTTTTGGAATCTTAAGCCCATTGAATTTTCTTTGCTGGGACATTGAAATATGAATTGTTAACTTGACCCATGTGGTAATAGGATTTTGGTATGAGAAAGCCTTTCATAAGTTGATAGTCAAAATATTCAGTCTTGCAAGAGCAACCCCACAAGTAAACTCCTTTCAAGATGAAAGCTAAACCTGCTTAGTCGACAGAGTACCTGATCCATGCAGTCTGTCTTTGACCCTTGATCTGAGGGGTTTGTTGCTTCCAGTTCAGAGTATTTGTGCTTTGACTATGGAATATACTAGTTTAGGAGTTTTGGAAATACAAGGTAGATCCTGTTGATATATGGAGAAATACAAGCGCAGAAGTTAGTAGAGAAGGACAAGAAAGTCTTTGCTCTGCAAAGTGTCTCTTCTTTCAGGGAAGATGATGTGAGAAAATATTGGATAACAGACAGCTAGGTGGAACCCATTCTGGCAGGAGCTGGGAGAGGCAGAGATGCAGTAGGATGGTTTGTTTATTAAAGCAGAACCACACTTTTGAAACTGAAATGATGTATTTGCATTTAATTTTCTCAGCCAACAGGCTCGTTATGATAACATGGACCATGATATTGTACAAGGGGAAGAAGAGCAAGGTATTCAGGAAGAGGAAGGAGGTAAGATGAAATGTATGTCCCTACTGTGTTCACAGGTTCCCTGTGTGCTGCCTTTCACGTGAGATTTTGATATTCATTTCCTATCCTGGTTGGATTCAAGTGAAATATAAACTCGCAATTTAAAACCAGAAGCCCAAATAATGCTGGCTGACCTGGCTGAGTGAAAGACGGGTATTAGTAAAGATCATATCCACATTCCTGGGAGGAAAAGGGTCCTTTTGGTGGAGCTGCTAGAGTAGGGCTTTGTGGGCCTTGGATACATTCCTGACTTTGCCTCTGATTTTGTTTGAACTCTTCAAATTATAAAATTTTTCACTGTTGGTTTCCTACTAGCTGTCAAACAATTCTGTAAGCGTTACCTGTTTAGGGAAGCCCTTTAGGTAAAGGCTGCCTACTATTAAAAACATGTACGGAAGCTACTGTACAGGAGACCCTTTCTTAAAAGGGCTAACTAGAAACTGCTGTAATACAATTATAATATAAAAAAATTTTCAGCTTATGAACGTGACAACCAGCACCAAGATGAAGGTGAAGATGATGATCAAAATAATGCAAATGAACAGCAAGAACCGGAACACCAAGTAGAAAATCAGCAGGCTGATGAATCAGTGAGTACGAATTAAGGTGCTTTGGATTGCAGTCGTTACTGAAGTGAAAGCGCAGAATCTCATCTAACATAATTGCACGTTACAGAAATAAGATGAACCAGAGGTCTGCTAGGAAGACGAGTTTGACAGTTTAAAACTACTTCTATGATCTATTTAAAGTTGTCCTTACTGATTCGGAAGAAATCAAAAAAAGTTTCCTTGTTGGAAGCAAGTTGCTTTTCTACATTCCTTTGATCTGTGCTTTAGGTGGAATAATGGATTTGGACTTAACTGGGACTTGAACAGGTAAACTTGGGTTCAAAAAAATGACAGGAGTAGCGTGGCGGTCAGTCAAAAAGAGTGGTGACAGTATTTTTCATACTATCACTAGTTAAGAGGGTGAGCGCCAGCTCAACAGCCACTGAAACCACCTGCAGTGGTACAGAAGTAGTGCGGGATCCTGAAAGAGAACAGACCCCAGCACTGAGCACAGCGGTGATACTGGTTGCACAGAGACCTGGGTGCAGGAGGTGCAGTCCAGTGCCTTCCCCACCTTCCTTCTTGGTGTTGAGGAACATCGTGTGTGTCATCTTTACTCCCATCCCCTCAGCAAATTACCTTGTATAGTAAATATTTCTGAAGGATCTTTAACTTGACAGCTCTGAAGGTATCAGGAATGCTTGTACTGAATGATAAGCAGAAAGAAAATGCTCATTTTCTGAATGGCAAAGTGCAATGGAAAGTGAACGTGGCTTTCTGTTGTTTCATTATAAACGTAGACAAGGTCAGTATTGCGGGACAGGCTGGTACTGAAAGATCACATCAGCTCTTTCGAGCTGTGAGCATTTAACTTCTTATCTTTTTTCACCTTGGCTTATCAGGCGTTGTCAGGTGTAGGACAGTCAGTAAAAAAAAAAATGGAGTTCAGCGGCCTGTGTGAAGTAAGTCATCAGCTTGAATGTGGTTTTTAGCAGGCAGAGACCCGTGCTGCAGTCCTGTGTTCCATGCTAGAGGACTTTTCCTATCGGGAGCTGGCGCTCCTGTACTGGTGGGGTTTGATCTAGTGACCCCTGATGCCTCTAGAGATTCCCACTGGGTTCTGTGGGCATGGAGTTGGCTCTAACCAAGCTCACACTAGGGTGGCTTTCAAGGGAAATGGAATTTGACTGCGAGATAAAAATGTCTCTAACATTCACTTCTGAAAATTGCAGAAGGCGGCCATGGAAGATGTGAATCCTGCTGATGACCCCAACAATCAGGGAGAAGATGAATTTGAGGAAGCTGAGCAAGAGAGAGAAGAAAATCTACCAGATGAGAATGAAAAGCACAAGCAAACCAGTCAGAAACAAGGACACCCGGGAATGGAAGAGCACCTAGTGGTCAGTGAAGGGAAAGGGAGCATCTGCAGGTCCTCTGTAAGGACAGCGTAGCACAGCTTGGCGAGAGAACTTTGGTTTTTAAAGATCTCTTTTACCTGCCCATGTCATATGTGCTTAGAAGTGTGGAATTGCTCCTGGTGATACACTGGTATGTCTGTTGTCACTGGCTCCGCTCGGCAAGGCTCTGTAGGCTCAGAGATCGGGGCCCCTGTATTTACCTTCACACCAGCCCCTTAAGAACAACACATGTCCATGGGATCTTCATCTCCTTCCACAAATCCCTTCATGCCGCTTCCGTGGCATCAGCACTTGATCAGCTGTAAGCAGTGGCATCACTTTCCTGCTATGGCCATTCCAGTGAATGCTGAGCACTTCCACCCCATTGAAACTGTGAACTCCTCTAGGCAGAGAGAAGCTGTATTTTTATGACATTGGTCTTTAATGGTGTGAATATTTCATTGTCCTCCTGCTTAGTATGGAAAGTCTTGCTTTATTCTGTGAAATGATTTTTATTATAATCATTCTGCTGTCTGTTTTTTAATTTAGGGCAGTTCTAAATCATGTAGCCAGGCTATCATTAGTGCTAATGAACGCTCTGTACCTTCTTACGCTATTATTGTTACTTCAGCTTTACATAAAGTTTTAGTTCCAGAACAAGAAGCTTTAACCTTCAGTCTTCTCAAATTAATAGGCATGCACATAGAACTGAGTTTTTGTATGATGTGTCTGCAGATGGCAGGAAATCCTGACCAGCAGGAAGATAATGTGGATGAACAATACCAGGAAGAAGGAGAAGAGGAGGTAAGAAAGCAGATATGAGGCATACGTGGGCTCAGGTAGCAAAGCACATCTACATTAATGTTCAACCTCTGTATCTTCTTAGAATCATTAAGGCTGGAAGAGACCTCAAGGATCATCCAGTCCAACCGTCCCCCCACCACCTATTACCCACTAAACCATGTCCCTAAGTACCACATCCAACCTTTCCTTAAACACCCCCAGGGACGGTGACTCCCCCACCTCCCTGGGCAACTCGTTCCAATGCCCGACCACCCTTTCTGAGAAGAAATTTCTCCTAATATCTCTTTTATAACTACAAAATGAACCCAAATCACTTTGACTTCCCAAGAGCTAGGAAGCCGTTGCCATTACTCTGCTGTCCACTTCTGGACACGTTTAGCATTATTCAAGCTTATGTGCTGCAACCCATTAGTCTTCCCTGCAACACGGCATTAATTGTGCAATAATTGAAAAGACGAAGCCGTTCACAACGCGAGGAAAAACTCCTGAAAACCTCAAGGCCTCTGAAGGTCACGGAAAACCTCATTAACTTTGCATCTCTAATCACTGCTGTTCTGGGCAAACTGCTTTCTTGGCCAGTCACTTACTCTTGAAGGCTGACTTTGATTTATCTGTGCTCCTCCCGAGCAATCCAAGTTACGTAACCCTGCTATTTATCCGGAAGCTGTTAGTACATTGCCTTGACCTGGAGGAGAAGAGGAGGGGAAGGGACTTTTTCCTTCGTGTGCTGAATGCCATGCTCCTGCCCTGCGGTTCTTTGATACATACCTAATCAATTCCTATTTTCTACTTCATACATAATGATTTACAAAAAGCAATAGAAACGGCTACTCATTACTCCCTTACAGGGACCACTTTGTCTAGATTAGCTGGTACGCATTTAGTGTTCTCCAGTCTAAAACACGGTTACTTAAATCAGCCCGGGTCGTTAGGAACTGGGAATAGCTGGCCTTTGGCAATTACTCTTTGGCTTACAGGAAGTAATTTAATACACGTTTCATACAGGGCTATGGCCAGCACGCTTACTGGAAGTATTAGAGTGAGCAGTGATTGAATGAGCAATCAGGAAAGAGTTGAGATGCTGTAATTAGAAATAATTTCCTTAGTAGGTTCACTCAAATGTTACACGCTGCTGCTGATGTTCAGATCTCTCCCGTGTATCCCTCAAAGTGATGCGGGTTTGATGGCTGCCCTTCCGCTGGTGGCGATACCTAACCCCAAAGGACTTGTTCCCGAGCAGCTTTGCCTCCTTTTGGGAGCAACTGCTAAACACACTGTCCTGCTGCCAGTACTATTAGGAAGGTGGCTGCTGCTGTCAGGAGCACGGGGTAGCAGCTGCTGGAGGCAGGGAGCCCTGCGGGAAGCAGCAGTCTCATCCATGCACACCGTGGCAGCGCTCGGTGGCCAATGCTTCCCGGCCAGGTGGATCAGCTCTCCTTCCATGGGGAGAGCTGCACGGAAGCATCTTACCCGGCTGCAGGACACCATTTGGAGCAGATGTGTGCAGTGGTGTTCTCCAAAAGAACATCAAGCATGCCTCTCCCAAACTGGCCCCTAACTGTAGAAGGCCATGAAGTGGTGGATCAGTTGTGAACATCTGGAAAACAGACTGAGTGAGGCCTGTGCTCTCTTCAAATACGGAGTTGGAAGTGATTATTCTTTGCTCCCAATCTCCCCTTCCTCGTTTGTGGTTTTCCATGAGTAGATGGCGGAAGGATCACTCAATTGCTGGGAAAACATGGGTAAAGTTACCATTAAATACCTACATCACGTATCGGAACTGAAATAGTTCTGGGAGTCCGCAGTGGGGTGGAAGTGTCAGTAATGACTCTGCTGTGCCATGACTCGCTGTGAAGGTGTCGCGCCCCACTCGGTGGGTGTAAGGGAGAGGTAATTTTTAATTCTCTGTGTGGTAATCGGGAGTAATGACAATTACTCTAGAGGTTTAAACAAACTACAAATTTACTTAAAACTAATCAGAACTACAAAAGACAGAGGCTTGGCAAAAGTTATAACAACAGTTAAACTCAGTGGAATCACGAGAGACAACGGCTTAGCAAAACTTGTGACAAGATTACCTTGGTGTGCCGAAAATGAGGTTAGAGACAAAGAGAGAGAAAAGGAAAGAGAGAAAAGGGAAGAGAGAGAAAGAAAGATAAGGTAAGAGATATCACCAATCCTGGGTCCAGCTGTCTTCTCTGCTCGTAGTTGTGGTCCTCAGGTGGCGGGCGCGCGCCGAAAGCTCGTGTTTCCCCCTTTTTATAACCCAAAGTGCCCGGCCCATAGACGGGGGTTTGTCATCACTGCGCAGTCGCAGTATGAGCTCAGGAATGTTCCAGAAATGAGTCGGTGGGTTATGGGGGTCTCAGGGGGTCTCACTGTCTCCCCCCACTTTGGGGCTGAGTGAGTTACGGCCCCTCACAAGCACGCACGCACTGGAGGTAGATGGGCTTTATCAGGGCGTTTCAGGGAGAGGAGAAGAGGCTCGCAAGATGGTATCCTGCCTCCTGCAGGCTCTGCCCTTGGTCAAGACAGTTGTTTGCCACATTCTCTCATTATCAGTCCATCCCGGCTTGTGTCAAGACGAATGTTTGGGACATTCATTTGTTATCGGAGCCTCACAGAAGGACAAGGAGAAAATACTGTCTGTGTAAAGTTACAACATGGAATGGAAATCTAAAGGTGTTACCTGATGGTGAGGGAGTCTGTGAACGGTGGAGTTAACAGTTAAATACGGCCTTGGAGGAAATGAGTTTTCTGGTTGTTGAGTGGATATTGTGTTTTTTTCCCCCCCTCCTTTAACCTGTCCATGCCCTCTCCTCCCTTTCCTTTGAATCTTCAATCTGTAAAATGAAGGGGGAAAAAAACCCCAAAACCTGGAGTGGGGCTGTTTACAGAGCTGGGAGTGACAGGACAAGGGGAATGGGCTGAAGCTGAAGGAGGGGAGATTGAGATGAGATCTGAGGCAGCCATCCTTCCCTGTGAGGGTGCTGAGGCCCTGGCACAGGGTGCCCAGAGAAGCTGTGGCTGCCCCTGGATCCCTGGCAGTGCCCAAGGCCAGGTTGGATGGGGCTTTGGGCAGCCTGGGCTGGTGGGGGGTGTCCCTGCCCATGGCAGGGGGTGGGACTGGATGGGCTGGGAGGTCCCTTCCAGTCACAGAATCCGAATGGTTAGGGTTCTGAGGCATTCTGTGGTTCTATAGAAAGCTGTGAAGATGTGCACACTTACACCACAGGCTCCTTTTTAAAAAGCAATTAATGTATACAGAACATCTCTGTGCTTTGCAGATCCAGGAAGATTTGACTGAAGAGAAGAAACGAGAACTGGAACGCAATGCCGAAGAGCCATACGGTGAAAATGACGAGAATGTAAGGAGCGTGTAAACCCCCAGACTCGGTGGCACGGTTCAACACTTCACGCAGCTGTGATCGTGTCAGCGGGACATTACAGAATAACTGTTGTAGCTTGCTTTAGATCATAAACCTGAAAACTTCACGCTGTCCCAACTTCTTTTTGCTCATCCTTCCACCCTCGCGTTGGTTCTTGCTGCCTGGAGGCCTTTGGAAATCTTTTCCTGTTTCTGTCCATCAGCTCTAACAGCTCCAGCTGACAGTCGGGTTTTCTCCTCCTTAACTTCATCTCCTTGCCCCAAAATAAACTGGCAGGAAGCTGGCGGTTGCACTGAAGCTGATTTTTTTCTTTTCTTTTTCTGTTTCCCCGCCCCCAATCAGGCAGATGATAAGAATAACGGAGGAGCCGATCAAGAGCAAGAAATGCCAGAAGAGAACAACCAGAAAGAAGTTCATGAAGAAAATTATGAGGAGGAAGAGGAAGAGGAGGAGGAAGGCAGAGCTGTTGCAGCAAAAACCCGTAGACGAGGGGAGATGTAGTCCTCTTCCCGTTTTGGGTTGGTTTTTTTTCCAGAAGCACACAAATTCCTGGGTTTTGGTGGGGTTTTTTGTTTTTTAAAGCAACGACTGTTTTTAGGATATTTAATTTCCCAAAAAGTTTGTGTTTTACACTTCTTACTTTTCTATTAGATGCTCTCATGTTTATATGGATATGATATTTTGATACTCTAGATTAGGATTTCTTTTCTATTAAAGCTGTACATAAACAGACATCATAGAGGTTTAATTTTTCATAATTCTGACCATGTTTTCTAAGGGCCATGCTGGGTTACACTTTCCCCTTGGCCAAAGCTGACAGTGACATTCGATCTGATTTTCAGATACATTCAGCGTCCAAGGAAATACACCCAGTGCCTAAGCCCGGCCGCCGTTAGTCCCCCAGCTCTCACCGTCGTCCTTGACACAACTGTCCTGACTAACGGCCGGCCACGACCTGCGGCGCTCGTGGGTGGTTTCGTTTGCTGCAGTCTCGTGAGGTTCATCAGACCCCTGAAGATAAGCCCGTGCCTAGCTATGCGCAGGACGGGGCCGTTCAGAGGTGCAGGACAGTTATAAAATATGCAAGTTTTACAAGCCTTCAGCATGCAGCCAGGTTAACAGCTCTTACTTTTGGCAGCTGTTTCTATACAGTTAAATTATGCATTTATTTTAAGGAGCGTACCCAGGTACTTCAAGGCCGTGCGCTCCGTAGCAGGTACCGCCAGTGGTGGTGTGCCAGGATGAGGTGGGAGCTAGAGCCCCCTTTACGCCTGAAGATGCGTTATGCCAAATCGAAACGCTGCGGCCGTCACGGGAATGAAGCCTTCCCGAAGGAGCAGTTGGGTGGTCCTAGTTCATATACAAAATATTTGACCAGAGAAATGTAATTACATCGCCTCTGGGACATGTTTTCTGGGGACTGCAGGAGGTTAAGGTGCCTTTAACTGAATTAAGGCCTTTCCCTTGTTTTACTTATTTCCTCTTTTGGTCTCTGCTGGATGAATTTCTGCGTCCCCCAGCGTGAAACTCTGGCTGAAGACAAACCCCACGCGAGTCGTTCTGCACAGCAAACGTCTCTAGCGCTGCGTGCCCAAACGCAAGGGGCGAGACTCCACAAACGTCGTGCCCTGGGAGGCTGCTACAAACATAATCGCAGCGCACGAGTACAGACAATATTTGTACTGGTACAGACCCTCGTTATTTAATGTATGTTAAAAGGAGAATGGGAATCTGGATTTCCTAGGCCACGCCCCGTTGCTGGAAATGAGGCGCACAGTAGCTCCCTGTGAAAGTGTGTGTTAATATATAAAAGGAGAGGGTTTGGGATAATTTTTTTTTCCCCTTTTTTAATAATGATGCATAGCAATGTTTTTAGTTGAACTTTTTATATGAATGTAATTTAATTCATTTTTCTACTAACTCGATTATATTATGTTTTATAGTCGGTTTCCATTCTTTGCGATTTTCCTGAATGTCCCAGACTCAGTGCTTGTGTTTCACAGGGATATTTTTGTCAGCAAGTAGTTTGGGTTTTCTAGTTACCATAAATCAGATTTACCTTATGTATAAAAAAAAAAGTTTACATGATACTGTAAAATGTATGATATGTATATAATCTTCAGAATACGATTATTTTGGTAAATCAGCCTGTATTTTTAATGGCACAGTTGCAGTATTTAATTATTTGGGGCATAATAAAACTTGACCGCAGTTAATAAACTAGAATTCAGTTACTGGTCTTTCCCAGGCATGATGGTTTGTTTTATCATCCTGTGCTGGCAGGGAGGGGGTGGGTGTCCAGTCTGGCCCAGCCCATGGCCTGGGAAGCCCCCAAATTGGGCCTGCTCCAGCTCTGATGGGCCTTTCTCCCCTGCGGAGGAAGAGTACCTGACAGTGCAGGTACACACCAGAGTACAAAGGGCTCTGCCTTGTCATGGGCTTTCTACGCTTCAGCATTTGGCTTCATGGTACAGTATTGCCCGGGGAGACGCAGAGAGCACAGACCGGCCCTTGCCACGCTTACTGTGCAGAAAAAGCCACTTCCACCATCATAGAATCATTAAGACCTCCAGGATCATCTAGTCCAACTGTCCTCCTACCACCTAGTACCCACTAAACCATGTCCCTAAGTACCACATCCAACTTTTCCCTAAACACCCCTAGGGACGGTGACTCCACCACCTCCCTGGCAACCCGTTCCAATGCCTGACCACCCTTTCCGAGAAGAAGTTTCACCTGTGTCCAATCTGAACCTCCCCTGGCGCAACTTGCGGCCGTTCCGTCTTGTGCTATTGCTGAGGCCAACCCCCAGCTCACCACAACTTCCTTTCAAGTGGTTGTAGAGGGCAATAAGATCTCCCTTGAGCCTTCCCCAGACTAGACAATCCCCGTGCCCTCTGCCCACCCGCGACAGATCAGCTGCTGCTTGCATCTCTCCCAACTGCTTAAGCCGTTCATTCCCTGGCCGCAGTTGGAATGATGCAGGTGCTCACACGTTCCCAGCGCCCCTGGGCGCAGAGCAGGTCCATTAAGCAGCTTTGAAGATGCCCTTTGGTTTACTGTCAGGCTCTGGGGCCTCGCTTGGGCAACTTGTGCCTCCAGCAAGAGTCCAGAGAGACAACAAAGCTCTGCCCAGAATGAGAAGCTGCAGAACAAGGGCTCCTATTGTGCGTTGTAGAGCCAGTGTTCCCAGCAGATGCCATGTTTACTTCAGCAAGCATAACGAGTCCACAGCTAGTGTGAAAAGGCCAAGAAAGCCTTAATGAAAGCCTGCTCTGTCCTTAATCAAGCGCCTATTCACTTCAGACAAGAGTTACTTGACTAAAGATCAACTTTCTGAGTGAGATTTCAGGCTTGGCTGACAAAAGCAGCACGTCATCTTAGTGACGCGTCCCAGCCGTGACCAGTGGTGCTTTCCCACGGCTCCCCGGCCAGCGCTGCGCCCTGCCAGCATCTCGGGGCTCAGGCTGGCGTGGCTCCAAGCGCCACCCCTCAGCGCTTCCAGTATTTTTTGCAAAGGCTACGGGCAAACCCCGCGAGACCTTGCACAACTGCCTGCTCTGTGGCTGCTCACCCCAAAATGATTCTGACCTCATTGACACATCAGTGCCAGACCCCGTGGTCCCACGTGGTAGATGAGCTGGTGGTTGGAAGGGGTTTGGTCCTCATTCCCGTAGGATGTCTTCTGGGATACAGGGAATGCCGAATGCTTTGCTAAATAGAGAAATTAATGTGTTTACATGACCTAAAAAATAAACTGGAGATGGCCACAGCTCCAGCCTTGTCGGCATATGGGAACGGCAGAGGGAAGTGCTCCTTCTCAGTTTTACTGCTCAGGCAGCGTGACTCCCAGCACAACGCTGGGGCCAAGAGGACTAACAAGAGCCCCACACCATCAGAGTGGAAGTCTGAACTCAAAGGGAAAAGTTACATCACGTCCGGATCTGGCAGCAGCAAGATGGCTATTGGGGCGCTGTGACCAGGTCTAGCATCCGCTCAGCAGCCTACTGGAGACCATTCAGGGAACTGGGTGAGAGTGATGGGAGAACTTGGCTCAAAGAAAGAAAGTTCATGCCACAATCAGCTTGGGGAAAGAAACATCGAGGTGACTTAATTGCGGGTTAGGAGAATCCACAGAGGCAGCCAAGAGTCCTCAGCCTCCCAGGGAAAAACAAAGAAAATCCCACAATAAAATTCAGGCCAGAAATAGAGTGTAAACATTGAGTAATGGGGTTAACTAGTCATTGCAGCAATTATTTTAAAGGCTGTGATGAATTCTTGATCACTAGGCATCTTTTAAAAGACTTTCTAGTTCAGCCCCAGCTTCTTGGGCACCACGAGAGAAATCCCAGTGCCTGTGATAAATCGAAAGGTCAGACAAGAGGATCCCAGTAGCACGCTCTAGCTGTAAAATACATGAAACAATAACACTAGGTAGAAAAAATAACTCCAGCGGAATTAATTCTGTAGGTCAAGAAACCCTCCAGCGGAGCAGATAGAATATTCTGGCTCCACATCTCACCTCAGTAGGACGACAGCTCCTCACCACGACACCTTCAACAGCTCTAGCCACGTTGGGCAGTTTGAAAGAGCGGCCGGCTGACAGCCTGCACCAGCCAGCACCGGCACGCAAACAGCACGCTGCGCGTCCAGGCTTCGCCCAAACCTGTCAGACGCCGGCCAGCCGACTGAAGGCTTGATCTAACTGAGCTGGAAAGTGGGTTAGATAGCTCTGCTTCAAGGAAATTAGCAAATGGCTGTGATTAGGAACACGGCACACAGAGGCGCTTGTCAGTGAAGTGCAAACCGGTTTCTGACGAGTTTTATCCTCTTTTGCTGCAGGTTTTGGTGACAAAGGGGCTGCAGAGCAGCCACTGCTAAAGACGACCTTCACTCAGCTTTTCAAGTCTGGGCGCGTAAAATGCGTTTGCTGTGTGCCCAGAACTCTGTTACACGCAGGAAATGAATTTCTATTATTCCAGCCAAAATATTTGTGGGGTGAAGAGAGTGAGAAACCCAAAGCTGCGTATCCAGAGCAAGATAAAAAGTTTCCTTCATTACACCTGACACATCATCAGCCTTCAAACAGGCTCCCCTTCCCTTCCACAGTTCTTGCTTTAATAGTTCTTGCTGGTTCAAATGCAAAGTTATTCATTATTTTCTCGTCACCATCACTTCTAAAGGGAAGAAAAACCCCAAATAACTTTGCCATATCTACTAAGATATTACTCGCGGTTGGACTTGATTGATCTTAGAGGTCTTTTCCACCCTTAAAGATTCTATGGTTCTTTTCTAAGAAAGTATTTTTAAATTTTTATTAGAAGTTCAGCATATTAAAGGGAATTACCAGCTCTGTTAGTCGGGGATTCAGCTGCCAAGACTAGCAATGCCTTTACTTGTTCCTACGTGCTGAAACACACAATAGAAAGTTCACAGGCGCGTTGGTGCCGATGACCTATGATTCCTTGCAATGCAAACACTGCACTTGAACAAATATTTTGTTCTTAAAGTCTCTCTTATCTGTAGATCTCAAACCATTTTTAAGAAGCTCTAAACCCTATTTTAGGGAGAGGTACAGAGGCAAGGCAGCACAAGTGGTCTGGGCGAACAAACCCCTCTGCTGCTTCACCTCGGGTAGGGGTTCCCTTCCCAATCAACCCTGCAACGTATCAACGCTGCCTCGCTCGTGCATCTGTGCTAACTCCTCCATCTCTAGGTGCCACTTACATCCAACAGCTTTCTCCTGAGCCCTTCTTTTATTTCATAAAATAAACCCCCGCTGCCTGATGAATCATTCATCCCGTTCCATTCCTGCTGCCCACCACCCTACCACCGTCGGTGCTTCACTGAACTGAAGCAACTTTTATTTCTACAGACCTGTGAGTCACAGGCACTGCTAAAAGCTTTTGAGCTAAAAAGACTGGGATTGACGACAGCAGAAGTGGCTCAGCCCTTAGCACCTAGATGAGACTTCGCCCTCACCACCTTAACTCGCAGTTCATTTGTTCCTCATTTGTTAGAAAATGGGCCTCCCGAAGGGCCGCCAGGCACCCTGAGCAACCAGCACACCCTCTGCAGTCCTGCAGGCAACGCACTCCACCATCATGCGCAGCATCCCTCCTTGGTCACTGAGCCTTTCTGATCCGCCGGTCGGATTTTATGAGCCTGTGCTGTAATGGTGTTTTTTAGGAATGATGTTCTGATAACAGGGAACATCTCCTTGCCTCTGATACTAGAGAAAACCCCAAATGTTGACTATCCGATCAGAGCTACTCAACCAGCTCTTCTCTGATTTCTTTACATGTCTCCAGGAGAGAGAGGACAACTGGCAGGATGTGCTCGCTGAAAAAAAAACCTACTGCATAAAGTAAAATTTCACGGCCAAGGATCAGGTGGAGCTCTTGCTGTGCCACTACTCAGCATCTGGCTGTCATGGAAGGCAGAGGCATTGTGATAAAATAGTTACTGTTTCCTAAGTGTTTGTAGGGACTCCTCAAGTGTTCAGCAACTCATCACACCTTCCTCACACAGAGGATGACGGCCAAGACTGGAAGATGACGGCCAGGGCTGGCCCAGCAGTTCGTCCTGCTGGGGTCAGAGGTGGCGAGAGAGCTGGCCCCGCAGCCGCCCCAGAACCTCTTTTCTCAAGTGAACAAAACTATCTATGATATGACCGGCGGCCACGAAGGCAAGATGAGGGGAGCTCGTGCGTGAGAGGTCAAACACTGTGTTCACATTAGTATCTCTGTAAAGGCTGCTGGGTTTTACCCTGAATTTGCGTAGTGTCCAGTGGAAATGCCCCTCTCCCTACCAGGGATTTTGCTGTACATCACAAATAAGTTAGCACAGTTACTCTCCTCAGAGAGCTCATACTCATGTCAAAGCCAACCGTTTTATGTTTGTCCATGAGGTGCAATGAAGACCTTAACTAGAATTGAAGTAGATAAAAAAGGTGAACGTTAATGGAAGGTTAAACTTCACAGGGAATTTTATACACTGCCGTATGTCAAGGGAACAAAGGAACTCCTAGATGGCATTTGGGGAAAGGCAGCATCCTTAATTAAGCAATAAATGATACTGTTAGCTGCTCGTCAGAACAAAATAGCCAAAGTTGTGTAAAAATGAGATTATGAAATTAATTGTCAGGCTGGTTGGGATACATTATTCCACTGGTGTCAGAGAGGGTGGCAAGACCTGCAGTTTCTCCTGGAGCTGTAGAGAAGGCAAGCTCATTCCTTCCTGGCAGCAGCTGCAAAGTGTGTTTCTGAAGCAGTAATTGTGGGGAATAACATGGGTCAGCCCCGTGCAGGACACTCCTGACTGCAGGAGCCCTGAGCCGTTTGTGTACAGCAGACGTTGCAGGCTGGGTGTGAACAGCCCTCCCACCCTACAGGGAGCCAATTATCCCGTCACTTACTGTGACGGGTGACAAACGCCATGGCTCCTATACATTAAGCTGAGATGGTTTGTAATACTAAACAGCATCCTCACACCCAAACAAACCCTACCTGGATTTAGCTTTACCAGTAGTTTTATACTGTAACGCCAAAGAAAAACATCAGCATCTGGGAAGACACAGTGGGGATCAGAGTATTCATTGCAAGGTCGGTGCAGAGCAGAAAGGGGAGGTGGAGCATTGCCAGGCTCCTCGGCACGCCTCCAGCGTGCCCTGTTAAGAGCAATAGCGGTGCCAACGAAAACCGCTGTATTTAAGTCACAGCTAAGCAGGGCCTGTGCCAGCAAATGGATATTACAGAAAGATTAATGGCATTTGCTATTTCACCACAGGAATGATCAACAGGTATTAGAAATGGGCGTATGCAAATGCCTGTTGCAGCAGCGAGACCTTTGAAAGCTTCAGAGTGACCTCATGGCGAGTGCTGAGCATCAGTTTTATCAGCCGCAAGGGACAAGGTTGATTCAGCACCAGCCGCCGTGCCGCAGCGCTGCTGGGAACCAGGGGGTATGGAACCAGGGGTGGTGGCAGAAGTGGAGTGACTGGAGACACAGCCAGGGTTGCTGTGCCAGAACAGGCACAGCGATGAAGGACATAAACCCACAGGACACCAGATTTCATCGGCTCTAGAGCCCATGGAGCAGTTTGTGCTACCTTGAAATTAGACAGGTATGTATAAAAAATACACAGGGATACAGAATAGGTAGGATGTTAATATTGGTGCTGAATTGTATCTACCTGAACCTTGGGCAAGGGACTCCTGTGGATGAGCTCAGTTCTGAGTTCCCAGCTGCTGCCCTTCTCCTGCAAGCCGAGTTAGACCTTTATGAATACCCACAGCCGCCCAGCCTCACTCACTGCAGAAGGGACAACTGCGCTCCTTGATGCTCCTCGGGATTCCAGATGATCTAGAAGACATGGAAATGGTTTCACTTCTTTTACTGCTACATCAGATGGTCAGG
Organism: Psophia crepitans; assembly: GCA_013399095.1. Taxonomy (NCBI): domain Eukaryota; kingdom Metazoa; phylum Chordata; class Aves; order Gruiformes; family Psophiidae; genus Psophia; species Psophia crepitans. Next base: position 812,919 of record VWZZ01000718.1, on the reverse strand, counting down.
TTATCGGACTGGTTTGCTTGTAAAATCAGGGGATGTGGTGCAATAACGAAAAATGTTGAGACATTTCCAATCTCAAGATCAATATTTTGGTGGGTTTTAAAAGAAATTTGTTGAAAATAATACTGTTATTGAAGAAAGTCTTTGTAGAAGCATTACAATTCACAGTGATAAGGTGCAAAGCCACAAACCATGTTATTCCTGAAAAGATTTGAGATTGAGATTTATTCTGGGGAAAGTTCCTTTAAAATTAGAATATTGGACAACCTGATACCATTCTGCAGTTTAAAAATAATAGAAAAATTGTTTAGAAAGGAATTCCACATTGGTGTTTTCGTATGGAGGTTCATGAACTCTACCAGGAGACATACCCAGCTCTGCTAGCCCGAGCACAGAGAAACCGAGAGATCGTGTGAGTTATTTGGTGGTTCTGTTACAAACCAAGGTGATTCAGTGCAAGTATGAGGAAAGAATATGTCATAGCTTCTAGTCTTGCTTTGATTTTCCATATTGATTTTGACTGCAATGTAATTAGTAGTTCACCAGGTTATTCTGCACGGTGGTTCCACGCTGTCAGACATTTCCCTTAGGGCCTGTCCTCACAGCAAATGCCATTAAATTTGCAATTTACTTTACTGCCTGCTACTTTCCCCATCCAGACAAACCTCCATGACATGTTGCTTCAGTTAACATGGGGAACTGTTGGTCTGCACTGCTTAAATGTGACACTGAGAGACAGGATCATTTTCCCAGCCTTTTTTACCCTGTTTTTATTGATACTGTTTAGGTTTTCTTCCTTTAGCAGTGGCTCTTATGAGGAGTGAGTTTCCACTTCATGTAAATCCACACAAACCGCACTGGTACTGCCTCGGGTCTTCCCTTACGCACTAAACCGCTGTCCTGAGCCTCATGGAATTAAGGCCTTTGCAGATAATGTCATCGTTAGTTTAATCTGAACTCCAAATTTGGGCTGCATGTATCTAAACCACGTGGTTAGTGGCCCATCTGCAATACAGGAATTCGAATCAGTGGTGAGGTGTGAAGGAAAGAGGGGGCACTTTTGCCTGGTTTGATAGCCAAGCTTTCACGTCTCCCAAACTACAAAGGTTATAGCATGGAAAAAGAAGAGGAGATTATTTGAAATTCCTTGGTATTTTAGGAAACTGCTAAATATTCACGGCTAGCTGAAAGATCCCTGGCTTCCTAGGGAAGTTCCTCGGTTCTCTTTGGTGTGCTACAGGTGTGGATTTTTCCATACCAGGTACAGTGTCACAGATGCATGCTTTAAGATCTAGCGTGGGTTGGTTGTATTTTAAGCATCGGGGAAAAAAAGGGAATCCACCATTGCTCTTTCTGTGGGGCAATCCCACGCCTTCCTCAGCGGGTTTATGTCAACATGGAACAACTCACACAATCTTTCTGTGGGGCAATCTCACACACCCCTAGTTCTTTTTGTGATTAACATTTTTCCACAGTCAAATACACATTTACATAGAACCTGGTCCGCACGGTTTGCTCATACTGCATAGTCTCTTACTCTGGTCACAGTCAGCTGAATTTTGCTACTACATGCCTCTTGTTGAAAGCAATATTCGTTTTGAGTAAAAGTACTGAGTCAAGTTCCAGTTTTCAATAGTTTTTGTTTACTTGCCTGCACGAAATGCTGTTTTCTCTTCTGATGCTGTTTTCCTGGGGCAGTGGTGCCCAGAAGCCAAAGCAGCTGCCAGGTTAGGTTACCAGGGCACCCCGTTTCTGCTCACCAGTCCCTCGGCCACCAGCTGACACCCCATCTGTACAGCCATCCAACTCCACCCTGCCCCAGCACTGCGAGCCCGGCAGAGTTCAGCCCCTCCTCTACCTCTGAAGCCCACAAACCATCACAGTGAATGCACACAAGGAAAAACCAGGGAAACGAGGAAAAAAGGCTTCAGCCCTCCAAGGAGGGGCTGGGTTTGTTCAGTTCCTTCTGATCTCATAGGCAGATAAAGCCTTTCACATTTTCTATTACCGGGCCCATATTCAATAATTTAGCGGCCGGTGAGCAAACTGCATTCATCCTCTGCAAGACAGAGCATACGTCTAACTGCCAGCGACAGAAAATGGTAAACTTGTAGTAAATTTCCCTCCATGCCTCACCAGGTTTGGGCCTGTACAGGTATGCTCTCTTGCACAGTATCGATGTGAATTGATCGATACATCATCCCTTTTTACACAAGTCATTTACAATGTTCTCACAAAATGACAGATCACTTCATTACTTGCTCTTACCAACAGGCAGCGAACACGCTGACATCCAGAGTAACGCAATACCTAATAAGAGGATTAAGTAGAGAGGATTTCTGTTTAATATTGTATTAGCAATGGCAGATACCCTTCCCTGCCCATTCTAGCTCCCTCACAGGATACAATGTCCATGCTTGTAAGGGAAACTTATTGACATCTGATCAGCTAATAAATCTGTTCGTGTTTTTTAATGACCCCAAGAGTTGTTTCCACATGCTCTCGTAATCTTACCAACAACTTACCCTCATAAATTAATAATTGCCTGTAGAGCTTTTTAAACCCTAGAACCTAACTTAGCTCCTTCACAACAATTCTCTTCTAATGGTAAATCAAGATCCAGTGCAGAGCAGGATTACGCCTCACCAAACCATGTACAGCCGTGCATAACAAATAGCAGCCTTCGAGCACCTCCCAGTGCCTGCAGGGGCTCCAGGAAAGCTAGAGAGGGGCTGGTGACAGGGCAGGGAGGGACAGAACAAGGACAAGTTGGTTTAAACTAAAAGACAGGAGATGGAGCTTCGATCTGAGGCAGCAATCCTTCCCTGTGAGGGTGCTGAGGCCCTGGCACAGGGTGCCCTGAGAAGCTGTGCCTGCCCCCGGATCCCTGGCAGTGTCCAAGGCCAGGTTGGATGGGGCTTTGGGCACCCTGGGCTGGTGGGGGGTGTCCCTGCCCATGGCAGGGGGGGGAACTAGATGGGCTGTGAGGTCCCTTCCAACCCAAACTGCTCTGTGATTCTGTGACAGATTTAACAAGACCACTTCTGTGCACAAAAATTCTGGCAACTACAAAGAGTAGCAAAAAAAAACCTCTTAAAGGAAAAAGGATGATCCTGGAGTTAGGACAGTAGGTTTGAAATAACTGCATTCGAGTCTTTGTTGCTAAATCCTGCATATGACATCTGCAATTAGTTTCCTTTCTGCGTTTCAGTTTTTGTCTGTAAATGGGGAGGACAGCACTTTGTTATCATACAAGGACTTGATCAATAAGAATGTATTAAAGATTCATACACCAGTGCATTAAAGCATCATGCTATGCTAATGTCTCCCATTTAAACACGATAAAAATCTTAGTGGGCTTTTGACTGAACCATTAAGTGAATAGCAGGCAAATCAGAAATGTCCAAGGAAAACCAGAATTACACTCTGCTATGAAACACTGGGCAACTCCTATAAAAATCAATGGCACTGCGTAGTAGTAAATTGCCGGGGAGATGAGCTTTATTTCATGGCTCATAAGTGAAAATGAATCTCTAGCAACCTGTCAGTCCTGACAGCTTTGCCTCTGGAAAGAGCTGGCTTCTCGGGCGCTGCTGCTGCCACGGCCTCCGTCCCTTGGACCGGCGCCTTCTTGCAGCCGTGTGGGGCGAGGGGCCGCTGCAGAAGGGCCCACAGGCTGGAGCGCTAGCCAGGGCAGGGGGATGCCCGTACAGTGTCCAGTCCGTAAATCCTATGAGATGTTAGAAAGCCTCTCAGGCCTCACAGGGCTGACGGCACCAAGAGCTGCAGCGAGGAGGATGCTGGAGTGAATGTGGGGCTATTTTTATGTGTTTTGCTCTCTACCTAATGACCTTATACTTCAAGCAAACAAGATATTCACTAATAATGTTATCAACTTTAAAAAAGGGAGGCACAAAGAGAGAAAGCAGCCTGCCCAAAAACAAACAGAAAAAATTAGGACGAGGCTACAAATCGAAATGGGAACGGGGCTCCCACCCGCCTCGAGATTTGTGTCCCGGCTCAGGGCCTAACGAAAGCGGAAAGCTGCAGCGTTAGCTAGCTGGCTTTATGGACAGAAAATTGTTAACACATGGCGGTCATCAAATAAGATTGGCAGCAACTGCGGTGCTACAAAATGCAGAGTGAGAGGAAGGGATGCATGTTTCAGAGCCGCGGACTTTGGTGCCTGCGCCGTGCTCGCTGAGCTGGTAGGATGGCTGAATTTGAGGGGAAAATGCCTGTTAATATGCAAGATGTCCTGCAAACATGAGTAGCGTTGCTGCTCCCGTAGCTTGCTGGCAGAACATTTACCTACCCTTGTATGCCAGGAACCTAGCATGTGCCAATAAATTATCTCTTTTTGGATTACCATGCAAATAACTTGTTTTGATGCTGGCTGTTCACTTAGGGAGCATAGTGCCGTCCTCCAGATTCAATAAAAAAAGCCAACAGGGGTTCTACACAAATTAACACTTTATGGCCATACCTAGGGATAAAGGCCTATGAGAACAATAGATAAAATCAAATAAATCACACAAATTCCTGAGGTTCCAGGAAAAAAAAAACAAAACACCAGACTCAGATTTAACCATGGCCTCTGTTCCTTCACATAAGGAAATGCAAATAGGCCTTTTTATCTGATGGTGAAAAGCATGAGCTGCCGAACCCTGGAGGTGACAAACCTGCCTAAAACCAGAATGTATTTTCCCTCAAGCCAAGTTCTTCACCTTATCCTCTCCCCAGATACTTCACTTGCTTTCAGCTCCTCCCTTCAAGCTGCCAGCCTTACACAGCCCGTGTCAGGCAGGCGCTTCCATCTCTCTCTGCCTAACCTTTCAAATATTTTCCTTTTCCATAGTGGTTTTTTTCTTCCTGATAATGATTTCTTATTACCCTCCAAAAGGCATTTGAATCTGTTTTCACAACTCATGCAGCACAATAAATTATTAGGAATTAAATTAGCTATCAAAGGCTGATAGATTTGTTCCTTCAAGGGCTAAATTAGTTTTATCATACTTTATCTGGAAGGGGAAAGGTTTAAAAATGTACTCTTTCAACAGGTTTTCTTCCTCATTATGTAAACTGAAGCCTCTCTTCAGCAGCCACTCAAGGGACCACAAAAAGTCAGCTGCTCAGCACAGATGACCTTGAACTATAGGTCAAAGAAAAGAGCATGAAAAACGTGGAAATACTTTAAAATTGTTCTTGCAGACATCAGCTGCTGGCTGGAGTTACCTTTCTGTATGGGCTTCGCTGTCTTTGAAATGCCTTCTCAGTATTACTGCATGCAATTTAATTTTACAAGATTTTTTTTTTTTGGTTTAGCTTTGCTTTTTGTTTTAAGTGGGATTTCTAATATCCCTCAAGAAAGCAAAAATATTTGCTTCATTGTGAAAGGATTAGGAAACGTGGACAGCTGAATTAGCTAAGACACTGTATAATATTAAAGCAGTCCAGACTCTCTATTATACAACAAAAAACTTAATGGCAAAAGCCCTCAAAAACAGATGATGAGAGCTATTTTCCCCTCTATACAACATCCTGATCCCCACTGGCAGCTGAGTGGATGAGAAAGCTATCCCGGACATTATAACCTCTAGGAATAATGCTGGGTAAATACCTATCATCTAAAGTCCCTTTCAGCTTGTCAAGTGACAGCCGAGCAAAACGGAGCCTATCATTACTGTGACATTACTGCTTAAATACTGCTCTCAGACCACAGCTCAGTGCTGCACTCTGTACGGTTTATTTCCAACGCACTCACTAATGCAGAGATTAGATGTAAACAGAGATCCCTCATGTAATTGGTACTGAGCCTCAAACAATTTTTTATGCGACCCATCTGAGCAAAAAGCCTTTTGGGTACAGGACCTTCCCTTACCTGGGTGAGGCTGGACCAGATGACCTCCAGAGGGGTCTGTTCCACCCTGATCTATCCTGCAGTGTGACGCTCATCCCACCCTTTCTATCACAAGCATCACCACTAAGCTGCCTTATCCTGACCACTACAATTTATTCCAGCAAGAAGATACACCTATGAGGGTGGCAAGCAAACCCAGCTGCCCTTGGCAAGAAACAAAGATGCTTGATTACAGGATGAGGGCAGACGTGTGGTGATGGGGGCCATTTGCTAACACACCCCCAAACTGGGGGATGGAAATATTGATACGACTTCATTTGAAGTGGAAATTAATGGGAGGAAACTTAAATTTCCTCCTTTTGTAGGAAGAAACGGTTAAACAAAGCACAACAGAAAGAGTTTGCGATAGGTATGTGGGCTGCTTGGAGGAGCTGGATGTGCTCAGCCCTACAGTATCTGTGGGGAGCTTGAGTACCTCTGCACAGGAACGGCACCTTGTAGCGCCACAGAGAGACCTTTAGAATGAACACCGAGTTAATTTTAAGAAGCAGCAAAATAAAGGATTTCATTCTTTTGGGAATCCTATGAAACAGAATTCTTTGAGGCCTGCAGGAGGCCTGGAAGAATAATTTGCACAACCCAAAAGTTAGCACAAAATGGAAAAAAAAAGCACTTCAAGCCCAAGACCTAAAGCCAGCTACCTCAGGCAGGCTCTCTCAGGCATGCAGGACACAACAGACTACACTTTTAGCAAAAACTCAACAAAGAGACCCAGAAAGGCTTAAGGAAGAAAGAGCAGCAAATTGCAGCAGATTATTATTGTCAAAAAGTTCAGTGTTTCTCTGTGAAATCTCTGTTTCTTTTGGATGTAGTTCATTCCACTGAAAAAAAACCTTTTTATTTTTGTAATTCATTTTAACTTTTGGCAGCTGCACTGCAGTTTATTGGCCAAGGGTTTGGTGGTTGCTCTGCTCTCTACAGTTCTTATTGTTGGGTAGTTCAGGTCGTATTATTTCGCCCAAGACAATATTAATTGCTGTGACAGTTCTCAGGGCTCATACAGACATCTACCTAACAGATAAGCTGCTAATTCTGTGAATATCTTCTCTTCCAATCAATGTGCTTTGTTAAAACAGGATTGTACACTGAAATGAATAAAAGGAGGTTCTACAGCGAGTAGCTAAAAGCAGCACTAAGGGAGTCGCAAAGCCCTGTGCTTCAGGAACGAAACACATACTGGCTGGTGGCCGGCAGAGTTGCCCTTCACCCATCTCTGGAAAAGGAGAAGAGCTCAGCGTATCTGAGAAACCCTATTTGTTTTTTTTGGAAGTTTGCACCTTGGCTCCACTGCAAATAGCATACCATCCATCTAGCCCTATCTCAGATTATAGGATGCATCTCCGAGTAAATTAGAAAAACAATTTGTTTTAATGAAAGAAATGAATTACAGCTTAATTAAACAACATAAGAAGGCTGGAGAAGGAAGGATGAATTCAGAGCTATCCTAAGGGAGCTCCAGTCCTCACAGCGCTGTGAAAGGAGACACTCGGGTACCATACATCATCAGCACAGGAATTTCTGTTAGTTATTCCCGGGAGGCACAACGTTCCTCGGGTAGATGGCGTCACAAATACACCTCCTCACCACAGCGTGCTTCCCAAGCACAGCAATCACTGACTCCGTTTGTATTCAGCAACAAACAGGAACAGAGATTGAAAGGGAACACAGCGACAGTTTGCTTCCGAAAGATTTAAAGTCGCAGCGGACAGGACAAAAGACGTGCCACTCGCACGGCGTGAAGAGCACCCGTAACGCACAGCGCAGCAGCCAACGCAGGTGTTTCAGCACGCCGCCCATGTTGGAAGTCAGACAGTACCCTTGGAACGCAGGTACGTGCAAGGAGAGCGTTAACCTTCAGCACGATATAGTCTTTCAAGAAATTTGTTTACCAGCTGCGTTTCTCCAGCAAAGTCACAGTCAGTAATTAATAACCCAAGCTTGCTGGTCTACAGAAAGGTGTGTCAAAATTAGCTTACCTTGTTTAGCACCATGCTGTCTCCTCATTTGTTTCCACCCGTAGGTTGCTCGTTGTCCTCAGACTATTAGGAAGAACTGAGGCTTCAGCAAATCTGCTGAGGCTGGAGGAGCAAATCACAGTAAGTCCTGCGTGGCAAGCACTTACACCACACAAACCCAGCGATCCCTCCCTTCCCGCCACCCCATGCACACCCCAGCCCTTCATCTACTCTTTCTTTGGAAGCTCCGAAGTTCAGCTCACCAAGTTTTACCTTGTTAGGCAGAGCCCAGGGATGCCTGTGTCCGCTGGCTGTAGCTGGCTATGCTTCTTATCCAGGCCTTATTTCTGTTCTCTTCACCCGTTCTGCTTCGCAGGAGGCTGCTGACCTCTGTCCGCAGCTTCCCAGAGAGCCTAACCAACCCCTTCCCGCGTCAGGAGGGCGGCCTTGTGTCTGGAGATGGCGGCCCGGGCCCGGGCCTGGAGGGCAGCACGGTTTTTAAATTTACAGGCAGGGGAAGGAGGAGAGGGAGTAACAGGAAAACCAGTAGCCACTGGAATACGAGCACATCAGCAGGCCGGCTTGCTTAATCATGGGCCTTACAGCACCCACAGCGCGTTCCTGCCCCTCAGAGGAACCAGGCACGTGGAGGAGATGTGCTCGTAGAGCGGGAAAAGGCTTTCATCCATACACAGACGTTTATAATTAGAAACAGAAACTGAGATTTTTGTTTTCTCCTAATATTGTCAGGTAATACCTTTCACTGCAGTTATTTTAAAAAAACCACGTAGTTTCTTTCAGAGATGGCTATTCACAAACATTTACTAAGCAAACCTCCCCACCTCTCCCAAATCCTGGCCCTTCCCGGGCGCTACGCGCCGCCCTGCCCGGCTTCCACGTACTTTGAAGTTGCTTGACACTAAATATACACATTCTTATGGCACATTGTATTTTGCTGTGAATACAGATGTTTGGGATGTCTGGGGCTTTTATTATTTTATTATTCTCTGGAGCGTGTCCAGAGAAGGGCAACAAAGCCGGTGAAGGGGCTGGAGCACCAGTCTGCTGGGAGCGGCTGAGGGAACAGGGGGAGTCTCTGCTTTCAAGTCACAAGTGATGGGACAAGAGGAAACGGTCTCAAATTGCTCCAGGGGAGGTTTAGGTTGGATAGTAGGAAAAATCTCTTCACTGAAAGCATGGTCAGGCATTGGAACAGGCTGCCCGAGGAGGTGGTGAAGTCACCGTCCCGGGAGGTGTTCACAAAGCGCATAGACGTGGTACTCTGGGATGTGGTTTAGTAGACATGGTGGTGTTGGGTTGATGGTCGGACTTGATGATCCTAGCGGTCTTTCCCAATCTTAAACATTCTGTGATTATTCACCTGAACTTTTTCCTCTTGAACATACAACAGAAGACATGAGCTTTTCAGCCATGTTTATAGCTCTCAACTTGGAGATAACTCTGCACTGAGTACTGCATCAGTCACAATGAAGGTTCTGCAGTACATCTTCTAGACCACCTCGGCATTACCTTGTAAACTCCCGCTGAAACCTGCCTCCTCAGCGTTGTAACACCATGTTTCCAGCCCTTGCCCGGGCTCAGTCCACTCCTCGTGGTCTGCACAGTCCTTGGCCACCTGCCCCTCCGGTGTGTCCTCACAGCCCAGCTGGTTTCTTCCCAGCATGAACCCTCTCAGCAGCCCTTTCCTCCAGGCACAAAACTGCCTCTGCACCAGCCCGTCTCCCTCCTTGGGTCTGCAGTTCCCAAATATCCCATCTCAGAGGGCTAGCAGTAGTGCAGGCTACGAGCTGTAATAATTTATATAGTTTCCAGCAGGGCTGGTTAAAAAAGGAGTTCTTTTTTCTTCCCTTGGATTACCTGTTGTGGCCAGGACACAGACGCCTGTACTTGGCGTTTCACCCCCTGCAGAGTGCTGTGCAGGACCTTGCAGTGCCACGCAGCTATGCGCCAACTCAGACACCTTTCATCGCAGGAAGCGCTGCCCTGTGGCCCTGCCTGAGCTCACACGTGCTGTGCCAACATTATCCTGCATCCAGCACCCAAACTACTTCAGGCACCCAGGCGTCGCACTGAATCGGGATGTGAAGATCCAGAACTTCAGGGTAGATTTAGGGCAGGCTTAATTACGGTCTTTTCAATAACTGGGAGACGTGTGCGGTGTAAATAAACCCAACTAGAATGAATGGGATTATATCTGCAGATAAATCTGTCCTGGACTTATTCTAGCACCTTCAAGCTGACAAATACTAGGCACTGAATGTAATAATTCCGCACTGTTACTGTCAGGTGCTTGGTCTGAAGTGCTTGAGTGTGACGCTGTCACAGTAAAAAACTTTGGACATCTTTATTTAATCTTTGTGGCATGGAACATGATGAGCACTTTGAGCACTTCTGTCTGTGGAATTAACTTCATGTCCCATTTTCTCTGCAGGCATACATCTAAACTTTTGAGGTTAAACTGTGACTTTTATTTGTTGTAAAGTTTAAAGGAAGACAATTTGAAAAAAAAAAGGCAGAGGAAAACAGACTGCCAACACTTCAACCAGTGGTAAAACATTAAGCTGAGTAAAGAAATGCAGCAGGTCTTAAGCTCCTTAATCTTTGTCTTTTAGACACTGATCTCAAATATCCTCCAAGCTGAAGGCACTCCTCTGTCCTGCACCTTGATTTAGGCATCTGTCCGCACAAAGAATTCTGCCTTTTAAAGATAAATATGGATAGCTCATACAGATTGGATGTCATTTGTCTGACCTATTTAAACCCACAGAACTTCTTGCTCCACCAACAATTTCGTTTTGCCGACGCGATACCAAACATAGCAGGTGGCAGAACTGGGAGAAACTGCAGGGCAGGACCGGAGAGACGAGCAAGGAGAGAACAGGTAGGTCTGGGGGGCAATGCCAGGCTTGCAGCATTCCGAGTGACCAGGGGCACCCTGGGCTAGAGTTTCAGGCTCATGGGAAACCTCAGCCCAGCGTGGTGAAGCTCTTCATGACCACAAGAGCGTGACTGAGCTAACACAGAAAAAGCAGCAAGATAAAACCTAGGAGAGTAAAGCTCAAAGATGTGTAATGCTGAGAAAAGGTGAGAGCTAAATACTGACTGAAAACCAGCTTGGAGCCCGGAGCACGGATGCAGCCTCTTACTGATCTTCCTTGGCTGCAGAAAAATGGAACTTTGTACATTTTACACAGAAAATTAAAACTGCAGCAAAGAAACGTCTGACTTCATCATCCATGCCTCTTAATAGGAGCATCCTTAAACTGGTGCAGTGCTCAGGTCATAAAGAGTAATTACAGCAATCTATTAGAAAATAGACTGTATGTGGAGCAGGCATGGGAGATGTATTACATTAACACATAGTAAAAATAAAATGATCAGTATGAAAAAGAAAAAAAAAAATTGGCTTGGATTTCACTCCCCAAGGCTGACTGCACCATTACCTGTAGTCTGACTATTCTTGAACCTTCTGGTCATTCCCAATTTGTTACTGTCCATGCTTGTCTTGTCCATGTTACGGTCACTCCGTTTATTTTTCCAGCTGCTTTTATCCAAAGCATTTGTTACCAATGGCCGCCTTTCCTTATCTTCGGTGGTTTCAATTACATCATGCAGCATGGTACCTGGCAATTCCAAAGCAAATGTACCTTGGATGATCGATTACGTATGAAAAATGAATGCTCTGGGACATTTTAATAGCTTGTTTCCACCCATGCTTCCTGCTGGCGTGCCTCTGTGCGTCTCATACGTGTATCCAAATAGATCAAAACATCAGCCAGTATATCCACTAAATTCATTTTTCCTTCTAGTGCTGATAGCAAGGAAATCATCAAAAATGCTGAAGGTTCTTTACTGAGCAGCACAACCTAAGTGGCAGTGATCGAAAGCTGCCTTACGTAGACCAGGAGGTATTTGATTTTAATCAGTCAGGAAGGAAATGGTAAAACAAATGAATATACTCTGATCTTCAAAAAGAGATTCTCCAGGGAAAGGGGAGAGCGTTCTGCTTCTCAAAGGTTAACAGCCTCATAGTGCCCTTTTCGGTAACCTGATCACTGATTCTGAGTGGTTTCCTTCTTTCCTTCCTTCCTTCTTTCCTTCCTTCCTTCCTTCCTTCCTTCCTTCCTTCCTGGCCGTGACCCACCTCCTCACCCAGATCCTTTCCCACAGCGTATTTCAAAGTGCGTGCCAGGCGAATGTCGTACAGATACAGTGACCTGGGAGTTGACAAGGACCTCAGGAAGTCACTTGTGATGTCCTTATAACTGTTGTGTGCTCCAGCGCTACCAGGCTAAACTCCAGGGAATTGCTGGCAGGTTATTTACTGCATGTAGGTGTATAAATTTGGGCTTGAGCCATTTGCATTAGCATTCGTGATGATGAATTACAGGTTTAATTGATCAGCTCTGATTTGCCTCTGACGCACTCTCTCAGCCTCGGCAGCTCAGGGTAAGGAACTAAAAAAAAAAGATGTTTTCGCAAGGTCTGCTTTTGCAAGGGAAGCCACCGCTTTCCTCTTCGCTGTGTTCACATCCTATACAGGTGCTGCACTGCAAAGCCCTGGAGAAGGATATTGCCTCAAAGTCTTTATTCCCTGAGTGATTTAAATAATTTTGATCAATATGAACATCGAGTGTTTGTGCTTCACGTTCTACAAGGTTAATGTGTCTATGAGCACACAGTCGTCTTTGAAATGCTCATTGGTAGTTGATGATTTCTTTTCTCTTACACCTAACCTTCCCTGACCTGTGTACGGTACCTTCCCTGCTCTGGAATCCTTGGGATCATAATAAATGGCGTAAATGAAAAGTCTTGTTTTCTCTCTGCTCACTTAAGGAATGTCTTTTGATTTGGCATCGCTCACGTTAGAGACATTTAGACATAATGAGGAATGAAAAGAGAGTTAAAATGAGACTTAGGAACTGAGCTCTGTCAGCCCTGGACCCATCCCATGTTGTTAGGCAAAACTTTTGGGAACACTTTGCTAAATTCTCATGAGATGTCAGGTTTGAAGGAATCACTGTGAATAACTGGAAACTGATTTCATGATACCCTGATCCTGAGCTCACAGGTCGCAGCTCTTTTAGATTTCAGAGTGCCATCACAATAGCTGAAATCTCAGAAGCTCTAGCAAAATAAAAGCTCTACTTTTGTTCCACTCCTTCCAGACTTTCTTGAAGCCATAGATTAAGCTTAGATTAGACCACTGTGGAAAAGCAGGGGAGTAAAACTCAAAAGCAATTTGCTGCAGGCTCATTTTTTCTTGAGTGAAGCTGACTGTAAGTTTGGCAGGAAAAGAAAGTTAGATAGTAATAATCTAATTTAGAACCCCAAATGCATATTAATTTATCCCTGGTTTGGCATGAACCTGAGGCCAGTTTCAAAAGGTTCCTGCTGCTGGGTTTCTAGCTGACCAGTAATGTCGCAGCGTATCCAGTACGCTTCCTCGGTCCTATGGCTGGTGTCCAGTTGCCCAGCTCTTTTTGCCCGGTTTCCCATGTGACAGTGCTGATAGTGAGCATCTCATTTAAAGCTCATTGCAGCAAAGAGACTTAAACATTACCAGTACATTCTTGCTCCTGGATGCCCTTTAAATAAAATCCGCAAGGCTCCCCAGGTATTACCTCATATTTCTCTGAGATTCCAAAGCCAGACCATTAAAATAATGAAAGGAAAGATTACGAGAACAGAACCAACTGGAAAGAATAAATCACTGTCTGTGCCTTTTTCTTGTGACTGGCCCAGGACACAGGTCTAAAGAGCAAAGCCTCCGAGCGTGTTCCCAGGAGAATCGACCCACTCCTAACTACACGTGCAAGAAGCGGGTGGTAGCTTCACTAGGAGCTTCTAAATGAAATGTCTACCTGTGGGACTGGGGCAATTTCCCAGTTCGGTCTCACTTTCTAATGCCAAATTCTGGGAAGAGAGCCTAGTCCTCAAGTGCTTTTCGTTGTGATTTGAACACTGCTGATCTGAATGCTCCCCAGGGACTGTTGCCTCGGGAAAAGACTGTTCCCCTTCCCATCTGCAGACCCAGGGCCTCGCGGCAGCCAGTGTCCCACTGCTCGCTGCTGGCTGGCTCTGGCTGGGTCAGTGAGGGTGGTCGGTCCTTCAGGCTGCTTCCTTTCTGCTTTTGCTCCTTGCCTTGCTTCTGAGGAGATGGTGTTTTCTCACATCCATTCTCACTCAAAAGAATCTATTCCATCTTTTCTTTTTTACCCTTTCCATTCCCAACAGTGGGATTTTTTATGTTGATGTTTCAGAGCTCTGGTGGCGTGTTTCTGCGCAAACCACATAATCCCTCCTCTGAATCCGTAAAAGCTTGTTGCTGTGTACCCTTGAACTGCACCATCTTGATTCTAGAGGGTCTGCTCCATGTAAGCATGGTCTGCTCGCATTGCTGGGGTGGAGTACACTGACTGGGTGTAGTTATCAAACCCTGTGAGCACGAAAATGCTGGGAAGGATCTGGCCTGCTTCTGTGCATTGCTCACTGAGTGTGAGCCCTCAGCCTGACACCTCTTTGCGGTAGTCCATTGTCTTTTTCCTCTCACAGATGTAGCAAATACTTTTAACTAGATACTGGTGTATATTCAAAATCTTGCGATCTAGTTCATGCAGTATTTTGAACAACTGTTTTGGCTGCTAGGCTGTGGGAGAGGTAAGGAGTCTTAAGGGAGAGCCTGGAAACTTTTTAAGCTGGTCATTTCTCTTGCCCTGGTCCGATACAGACATTGTGGAGAGCTGCTGCGACCTTTCTGCAGATAAATCACTGCGCCACAGAGCTCTACAGGGCTGAGCAGTCAGCACGCCTCCCCGTGTAACTGAACCAAAGCATGCCTGCAGCCAATGCACAGCAGCGAATTTATTGACTGTCTCTGGAATTAGGCAATTCTGTTAATTGTCTTCATTTTCCAGGACTCTGTCATTCTTTTCCTGAACCATTAGTGGCAGAGCTATTTGTGCGCCAGCATGAGCTGCCTGGAAAAAAAAGCTAAAGCTGAACAGCAAATGAATTGAAGACAAGGACAGATACCTCTCACAGCTCATTGCATTCAGATATCCTGGGGAGCCCTTACAAACCCCTTTTCAGCTTCCGCAGCTCTTTGCCTTCATTGTGGCTTTGGTTTGAGGAACCTCTATTAGGCAACAAGACATTCCTAAACAACACCAGCAACGAGTCAAAAGACTTCTTTGCTTTTCCCAGGCTTTACCTCCCCAGTGCTCTCCAGCCATACCAAACTTCCCAGCAAGGACTTTTTGCACGATTTTCTTGCTTCTAAGGGTCAAAATGATTGAGGTGGCTCAGCCTTTCCCACCTACAAAAGCACATAAAGAGCACTAGGACATTGGTGGGCCACAAGGAAGCTGCATAGCCCGTTCTCTTATTCAGGGCTGGTTTTTTGTAGGTTTTGTTTGGGGTTTTTTTTTACTTTCCTTTGCATCCTGGATGTTAGTCTCTGTACCATTTCCTGCAATGGACATGTGGTCTGAATGTGGACATATTTTAAGTAAATGCAGTGGGAGTCAATAATTGCGAGTCGTTTTCTACATAGAGCTCCTAGGCAAGAAAGTCACCCGATATTTTTAATACACCAGACTCACGACACTCAGCATATTTACATGTCATTTATCCATACTTACTTGAAGTCTGTGGTATTACAAATACATTCAAAAAATTATATTTCTGCTTCAATATCTCTTTGAGAAGAAAAACAATACTTCCATACGTAGGATTTGTTGTATCTTTAAGTGAGGTGATTCTAGCGCTGTTCCGAGCCTACAAAAATCCAGTGCTAGAGTATAGTACACATTTTGAAAAACCCCCTGATATCTGGGGGTGAACAGTCCTCTGGCAGTTTTG
Organism: Psophia crepitans; assembly: GCA_013399095.1. NCBI lineage: Eukaryota > Metazoa > Chordata > Aves > Gruiformes > Psophiidae > Psophia > Psophia crepitans. The sequence goes on along the minus strand of VWZZ01000718.1, from coordinate 797,163 downwards.
GGATACCATCCAGCATTTTCAGGTTTGGCAAACTGGAGAATACACTTGAAGAGAGACAAAAGAAAAACAGAAATTGAGAGAAATACTCTTGGGAAATGTTCAGAACAAAATAAACACTGATAATAAATCAAATAGTGGACTTAAATATATCCAAAACAGGTTTGTACTGTTGGAAATCTTGATTTGTCATTTGTTGCAAAATTTATATGGTAGAGATCTAATTAACACTTTTCAGGTTCACTCTGTTGCACAGGTTTTATATCCTCAGATGCAGTAAAGCACGCAGATTTCTGAAGAGTTCAGAAGGAACACACTTTGTTCTTCTTTCTGACCTGTGCGCAATCTTTTTCCTGGCAACAGGGTTTGGGATCAAAGCAACCGGGGAAGGATGGAATAGAGGCACAAGTGTCAAAATATGCAGGAGACTTAGAATAAACTATCTTCCCCTGAATTCTCTACTCTTATCCCAGATCTGAATTTGCGTTCCCAGTGTCCAAGGCAGCTCTGCTAAGTCTGAACTACACCGCACTGACTGCAACACAACCTGCAGTGAGCGGGGTGTTCAAGGCGGTGCAACCTCCACGGCGCTGCCACAGAGACAGGACAGAATCCAGAAAAATCAAATGATGGTAATTTAGTTTTCTCTTGCTTTAGCTCCCATCTTTCAACACATCCTTCTGATTCCATCTCTGGCATGTAATGCAATTTAGACTCCTTTCAGAATACACAAGGGATGCAACGAGACTGGAGAGAGTTTGAGTCATGGGTAGTTTCTATTAATAAAAGGGAATTTAATTTATCCGCCCTGCTCACTGTCTCTAAACTTGAACCATGGACTTCGTTCAGTTCAAGAACTGCCAGACATGTGACCAGAAAGCCTCCTAGGCAGTTTCTGAACGCTTTGTGGCTGTTCTCAGATGCTGGCTCACCAGCCCATGCTCCTGGAGCATTTATGATAGTTGAGACTATGGGAAAATAAAAAGATTGCTCAGGAGAGCTTGTTGTATTTGAGATCCTATTCCTTCTGAAATCTCTCACAGTCATCTCTTTGCATTGTTCACCTTTTGTTGGCTATGAGATGGTAAGACTTACAGTTGTCTGTATCCCTCTTGAAATTCACAGGGGTTCCTTTCGAGTATAAGGGATTCAAGCGGAGTATGTCTGAAGTCTGATATTCCACTTAGTGTCATGATGTTATTTTCAGCGAGTGATAAGTGCTGAATCTGAGGTATCTTTGGCAGCTGTTTGAAGGATGTAAAGTGGTTTTTATTGACATTTAGTTCTCTGCATCTGTAAAGTACAAAGCATATGACATCACTGATCACATCTGTGATGTGATCACACATCTGTGATGTGATCACACCTGTAGGCCAGCACAGGGTTGGCTCTTCACCTCGCCAAAGCCATAGCATCTTAGGGCTTGCATTTGATTCCTTGGGAACTGTTCTCACACTAGTTTTACACTTGTATTGTTTTGCCTAACCACAGACTGCAAGATCAATTCCCTACACTTTATACTGTCACCTTTCTTTATATCATGCACTGAGACACCACTATTGGTGTTCTCAGTCTCACAGCTTTCCATATTCCTAGACACACGACAACAAAGCAGCAATAGATGCGCTCTAAAAACACAGTTGTAATGGTCACACTTATCCTCTCTGCTTGGGTCATGTTCCACCATGTCTTCACACACATTCCTTCAGTGTTCAACAACTTCCTGCACAAATAGCACTGAACTTGATGAGATTCATGAATTATCCACCAGGAATACAGGGACATCATCTGACCTCCTGGCTGAGTATTTTCAACTTGGGGAAGATATGAACTCAGAATACCAATATACAGATGGATTCTCAATATAATACCCCCCCAAATATATCATATTTTGGCAGCTCTCTCAAGAGTCTGCTCCATCTATTACTTAGGTAAATAATAGTTGTGATTTCTATGATATTGCATAAAAATAGAAACAGGACATTTTGTCTACCTTGGCAACCTTATGGCACTTAGGTCTGTCAAAGAATTGTCCACCAACCAAAGTTTTTCCACCCGAATTAATCTTTGGATAATTCTTTTGAAGTTTTCCACCTGGTAAAGATCACCCAGGTCCTGAAATGAAAGGTTCAGCTCCTGGGAAGGGAGAAAGAAATCACTTTTACTTTTTTTTTCTTGTTTTCTAATAACTATTTATTTAAATATTTTCAAAATGAGAATTAGTTAAAAGAGTAATCTGTTTTATTCTGCTGCTCTTATACTGGTCTGTGGTGCCAATTGCCAAATTCGCCTTAGGATCATAGTGATGCACTCCATCATTCCTTGAAGGTAAAGAAGAAACCATCTCTTCAGCATGGGAATCCTGCTGTCCAGCCCCTCCTTCCTCATGGGGTGGGCATGCCCATGTGTGTGCTCTGGGTGGAGAAAGCAGGACTAAGTGATGGTGGCTGATGGGTTTGGTGTCTAAATTAATCTGGAAGAAGTGCTGTGCAGCAGCTGAATATCGGTAATCCTGTGTTCGTGCATACAGAGAGGCATGATCCAGAGCACTGGATCTTAGTGTCAGATGAAGTTACTACCTGATCTTAGGGAGATTATAACTTACTGCTGATCAGAGCCAGCAATAGTGTGGTACCTCCAGCCAAAAGAACTGCTCAGGCTGGTATGAGGAGAGAGTGAAAGAGCTGGAATTAAACTACTCCATTCTCTAACCATTCATTTATCATCAGGCACTAAGCAGGCAAAGAATGTCACCAGTTCTTATGCACCCCAGCTCAAACGGAGCCCTGGCACCACGCAGGAGTCTACTCTTTGCACAAGGTCGGAACCCAAATTACAATATATTCCAGTGTTTCTCCCAGCTTGTAAAAACCTTCTGGTTTACAATGTCACCGTGCCAACCTCGGCTTTAAAACTGCTAACTGTGAGGAGCGGCTGGCACGTTCTTGTTTGGCTTATTTACTACTATAGTACAAAGAGTTAATGAGAAAGTTTTACAGCACAGTTTTCCCAGTTCTCTTGCAGTTTCTTTTGCCACTTCTCTGTGTCAGTTACTTGTTTCCTTTTTTTCAAAGTATGTTCTTCTCCTCTGAAAAATAGCTCTTCTTCTGAAGGCCCTGCTCAGAAAAAAAGATTTATAATAGTGGATGTGATATGGAACTGGCAGTTAGTTACTTGCTGAACGATTATATATACGGCTGGGAAGATATCTGCAATGAAGAAATATATATAATGCTATAGGTGCGTAGGTTTCCAGGCTTCAAAGAAGTAAATTAATGTGAAGATTTTTCTGCTATTTCTGGGCTCATAATTCAGCAAGCAATCTAAGGTCACGATGATTTGATACATGGTTTGTAAGTGACATTTCTTCTACACCTCAGAATAAAAGCTTTTTCTAAATGGTTGAGCGTAAGCATCTCTGAATTCTAAAATACGGTTTCTGTATCTTCTTTCACATGCTGTGTGTTTATATAACCGCTGTGTGCTTATCCTTTAGTTGTCCCAAGAAAGGGATATGTTTGTAACTTCAGGTCCACCGACAACTGCAAGTGGGATCAACAGCCTTACTCAAAACCTCATACGTATTAAGAACGACACGTGCTGAAGACTTAATGTCTCCTGAAATGCTTACAGCTATGCACATCTTCAAATTCCTAACTAAAGCAAGGATAGTGTGGAATTTTTTCACTGTTTAGTCCCAAATATGAAAACACTAGATTTTAAAATCCACCTTTCATTCCTCATTCTTGAGCGTGTCTATAGATTGCACTTGGGCCAATTCAGTCTTAAAACATATGTGCCACTGTATGCAGGACTGGATTTCACTCTTGTCTCCTTGTTTGGCATATGGCTATTGCATTCGGAGCAATATTTGAATTTTTGAGAGAAGTAATCAACATCACATTAATACTAAACATTTTCAAATTACAGTCCTGGCTTTTGTTTTCAGAATTACAAAGGGTGTTTTCCTAGTGATTAAGAAAAGTACACATGTACAATATGGGATGAAATCCTGCCCCTTTTCAAAACAGTGGCAAACTTCACGGTTTAATTTAAGGACTTACTGTTTGAGTAAATAGAGGTAAGTATTAACATGTCTCTTTGATCTTTACCTTCTCTCACTCGGGGGCAATGAAGCTGATTTCCTCGAACATCATGGTCCTCTATGTCACACCAGCCGAGATACTTGAAGGAATCAGAAGGAAGCTTCAAAAAAGCAAAATAAATATATAAGAAACAGTTAAGGTTTTTCAGTTTCTGGTGCTGTATTTTCTCATATTTCTGGCCTTGATAGAGTAGAAATAATATTCATACATGTTTTCAGTGTCTTCTGCCTTAATACAATCTGGTGAATAGCAAAATGATGTATGGAAGAGAAGATGCCGGAATGGCATGCATTTGTGCATGCATATGCATGTAAACACATTTCTGGACAAGCTTGCACACTATGTACCCTGAATGCAACTGAGGCACTAAATCTGAATACAGAAAATCTGCTGCTGCAGGCGAGAACGCCAGGTTGCTGCTCATTCTCCTGGTTACAACATTTTATAGCAAAAGTACACAGCCTCTTCAGGATTTATGATATACTTGCCCATTGTTTTCCAGTTCTGTGCATAGCGCTCAAAGGCTTCCTGGGCCAGTGAGTCAAACCCCACATCACATAATCTTATTTACAATCATCTGATCTAGCTTCGGAAGATACTAGGAGGCATAACATAGTCACCTTCAAAGCTGAGGAAGAGATTTCAGCCTCAGTTACTCTTTGTCAGTGCTTCTCTTCTATAAACCTGCAATCGCACCGGTAAGCCAAACACTTACTGGGGAGAGAAGCCCAGAATCACAGTGCTGCCTGATGAATGCTCTGGTTAGTGAGAAAACCGCTGGAACAGTGTGTGTATCGCTTAGGATGGAGCAGCAGGATGAACAGGATTTACAGAATTTTTGACTGCTTGTAGTCAGACCTAAGGAACTAGAGAGGAGATGTTAAAAGAGTAACGGAGTGTTCAGAGAAATGCAAACAAGCAATTTTATAATAACAGAAAATACAGAGTAGCAAGGGTAGGACTTACCAGCCGACAATAGCCACATGATCCTGAGGTCAAACCATAGTAGGGCAATCCCCTCCACTCCCTAAACAGCACCTCTCACCTAAGTACCGTTTCGTACTTCCACATATGAGGCCATCACAGATATATCCAAGCATCAGAAAGAGGAACTTGCTGGCAGTTGTTAGAAAAACTCACTCTTGGAGAAAATGAAGAACTGCACATGTTCAATAGCAAGAGATGTCCCCTCCTGTCCTGTCTAGCCCTGCTTTTATCGATCCAGGCTGTATGAAAAGATACTTCAACTGCATATTTATTTTAATCCCTTGAATATGTTTTAGTACAACATCAAGGCTCCAGAAAAGAGTTGAACTTTGCTTGATAGAGCCTTGAGGTCATGTGCTTTGCTAGTTCATTGCCTAAGAACATGTTCAAAAGTACATTTTATAGACCCCACATGAAGCAATTTCTCCAATTCTCTCTCTTCAGAGAGATTGAATAATTTGCAGACTGGCAGCTGCAATTTAGAAATTCAGCATGGAATACTTCAAATAAATAATTTTAACTTAGTGTGTGCATACAGCACTATAATTTGACTTTTAGTCTATGAGCTCAGTGAGAGCTTGCCAGAAAGTATCAGCTGTCAGTAAGCATCATTAAAACAATTACAGTCAGGAGCTGAAATGGAGAATAAAAATGCAGATTTAAAATGGTCTGGCGAGGATGGTAATGAAAGTTTCATATTGAGTGCAACAGACATGCTAAATAGAACATCAGTTAAAACTTACGATTATGGGTTATTGGCAAATAATCACGAAGAGACGCATTCTGTTGACTTTACTAAGATTGTTTTGCCTTTTTTAAACACCATCAGGACCCAGTATTACACCTTTCCTAGCTTTTGCCTGGAAGTGCATACAGACTGCACAGGGCAGTACTGACATATGGAACTACTCCTCCCTTCACGCTTTATGCTGTTTTTTTAATGGGATCAAACCAGCCACAATCAACTGTAGGTGACTTAAGGAAGCTGAGCTAGCCCAGCATTTCTGAAAACAACAGCTATTTACTTAGGCATTTTTAGAGACCATCTTGAGGTAAACAGACCATTTTCGTGTGTGTGTGCTGCCACATATCAGCAGGCATGCACACACACAGCAAGGAAAAAAAGGTGTTGGGGACTATTGCTTACTCCTACTTTGCTATTTGTTTTGCTTCTGCATCCTTATATATTAAATGAGGTCATGCCAGAGAAATATGTAGAAATTGTTTGAAATTTAAGAAACAGATCTGTTATTCTTAGTTTTGGAAGTGATTTGTTAGGATATATTCAAATGACTATTTATAACTGCAAGACTTTTCAGAACTTACCTTCCTCTCAGCTAGATACTACCTCCGCTGCTGAGACATGAATATACCCTCCTAGTCCCTTGAAATGTGGGATAAAACGTGTTAGCTGAACCATTTGATATCTATTCTGATCTTTCAGCAGACGATCAGAAATCCTCACAAAATTCTATATCAGTGATAGAAAAAAACCCATAAAGTTCCAGAATCAATGTGTGATAGATAAGAATGCTCCAGTCAGGCGGGTAGAGGGATTTCTGTTGGAAAGAGTGACAGAAGAAAGCATTTTTCATCTCAAAACTGCCTGAGTTTAATAAGCACCAGCTGGACCCTAACATTATGTCACAGATGATTTTTCTGAAGGAGCAAGTGCAACACTGCTTTTCTCTCCCTTGCTTTGTTTCCCTTACTATTTTGCTGCAAAATTGATGCAAAAGAAATGGCAATAAATGAGGCAGGATGCAATTCCAAACAATTACAGATCACACAATACATGAAAGTAACCAAATTTTCTGCCTTGATTGCGAGGCCCTTCGGCTGGATATGAATCTCCAATGACACCTCTGGGAGCAGCACACTAGATTATGTCAAGCATTAGGGGGAAAAAAATTAGATTCATGATGTCTGTCCAGGCTGAGTCATTTCCTCTCACTTTGCCTGCAGTGAGAAATTGGTGGTTATCATAAATCATAGACCTAAATTCTTATGAGAGAGGAATTAATTTCACTAATGGAAACCCTCTGTGGCAATAGCATTCCGCCGTTCTTTCTCTCCTTGGGGTGTGCGGGGAGGTATCTATGATGGCTTTTAAGCAGAGGTACTTGACTATATTTTAAGAATCCTATAAAAGAGGATTGGAAAGGAAACTTAAAATGGTAAGGGGGAAAAATGATGTGTGTGACCAACTTCTGATTTCTGAGGCTGGCCCTCACTCTCGTTGTTCGTATCATGGCTACAGCTTTGCCACTGATGTCAACCCCATGTACAAAATTTCAGAATACTCAAGTCAACATGAAACATCTAAAACTTCCATCTGATTAAAACATGATTTCTCCCACCTAGCTGGAGTTGCCAGCCTGCAAAGAAGGCTTAGCAACTTTTCTTGGCTCCCTCTACAGTCAGTGGAGACAAGTGGGGATGGGCAGATACCCTCGTACTCAACCCAGCCTCGGTGCCTGTTATTTTCAGCTGGAGTCACCCACAGTGCTGGCTGTCTACATGAGGAGCCCACGGGCTTTCCTGGGAGTGGACACAATTACAAAGTATCTGAAGCTGGATGAGGAGGATCCCGCTTTAAAGTGCCTAAAGGGTGCTTTGAAATCGCGGGACTTCTGATGACTTCAGAAAAAGCTCAGGGAAATCATTCTGTTCGTGTAGCATCACTGAAATATATAAAATAGTCATTTTGTCTAAATAATTAAAGAAACCACCAACAAAAAAATATGTATAAAGCAGTTCTTTGCTAGGACCTTGAGGTTTATAATGCTGCATATGAGCTGAACAGAGGTAGCCTGGACTGGGGGGTAAGTGAAAGTACTCACAACTAACCTCGTACATTTTATGCTTTTTCCTCAGTGGAAGTCCCAGGGGAGAATTAAGTGGCTGAAATATTTTGTAAACTGGAAGGAATGAGTACAGGACAGCTACTGCATCTTTCACAACATGATTTATGAGATATCAGGCCATATCTGGGAAAATCATGCACTCCTACAGAGTTCACTGTTAAAAGTCACGCATTATCAAGGTGTCAGTGCCAGTCCTGTGTCCGTGAAACGGGTCTGCTTCTCCTCCCACTGACATCTTGGCAAAATCTTCATAGGAAACAAAACACTGTAGATTTTCTAACTGCAGTGCAAGTACATTTGAGTCCAGCTGACTTTAAGGGCAGAATACATTAAAAGCCCATGAAATGCTCTGAAGAGCTATAGTTGAGCTGTTTCTGAAACTGTATGAGCGAAAGACATTCTGGGTGAAAAACATTCCTCCTGTGTATTATTTTAGATATTTGGCTCTTAAGAAAAGACTGTCAGTCAAAAGACTCCTTTCTCCTGATATAACTGGCAGCCTCGATAAACAAATATTCTTAGACTCTACAGCACAGGTTCAGCTTCACCTCATCGAAAACGGCAAATGGAAAGCTCAGTGGAAGAGAAGTAAAGATGAAGAAGGTTATAAGCAAACTCTGGCAGCTGGGATTTGAAAGGTTTTGGTCCTAGTGTTTTGAGCAGTTTTGGGGGCTGGTCTAACTTCCAGCAGTCTTCTCCTCAGCTGCTTTTCATGAACCAGCAGTCCCCAGCAGGCTTAGCTTTCGCTGACCCACGGCTGCTTTGCCTGTAAATACGGAATGCCCTTGAGAAAAGATTTGGGAGGAAGCAGTAGGGCTATTTATACTATCTCATACGTGTACTCAGAGTCAGAATTCCTCCAGTGCTCGCTACAGCTTCACACCCCACCAAACCAGGGCACACATGATGGAAAGGCCCTTGCGCTCCCGTGTGGTTGGCCTCAGTGGAAGCGTGGTCCGATTGCTGTTCAACAGCAAAGCACTCCAAGCTCTTTCAGTCCTGCTACTGTGGAAGTGACAAACATGGGCCATTCTCAAGGATCCAAGTCGGATGAATCTTAAGATCATCTTTAAGGAAAACACCCAAACCAATCCAAATAAACTAAGGAAAGAGCAGTAAACCTTCCCAAAGCAAAGAGTTCTCGTATCTAGGTCAGAGCTGCTGAGTTTGCGTGGGCTCTGAGAGCGCTGGTTATGGATCTGTCCAAACCACTTGCGCAAATAGCTGTTTGCTTGGGCGATACAAACACCCGGTTATTTATGTTGTCTCTGTCAATTGCACATGCCAAGGCTGATCAACAGAAATGAACCGCAGGGCTAACTTACGAACGCAATTTGTAAAGGTATTTAAAAGGCAGGGAGCTCAGAATTCAGGCTGTGCTCTCTCCAAAGTGCACCCAATTTAGTGTTGTGTAGCAGGTGCTGGTGTATGCAAATATTTATTACGAGAACACTCTGGACTTGGAATAGTAGAGGACTTTGGACAGTGTGTTTCCATGCTCTATTACCTTTCAATTATTTTTATAGGAGTTTTATGAGACATTATGCAACATTTTGAAGCAGTTCTTTTGAGCGTAATTTAGTGACAAACACACCTGTAAGTTACGGTTACAAAGCATCCTTGCTGTTAGCTGTATTGTCAATTATCTTGCTTTATGCATCATAAAATTGCCCCCCAAAAAGGCATAATTAACATCATTAGGTCTTATCACCATAATTATACATTCCTAGCATATTAACTAACATTCCATGCAGCTCTTCATGGATCTAACGTGCAACGACACAAATTCCATTTCCCAGTCAATGTGCCTTTCACACATTCTTACAACTGGTTGTACATTTTTGTTGAGACACCTTTTTCTTTTTCAGCCAATGGCACCAAGAAAAAACACATTTTTCTTCCTGCTTTCACTGCACAGCGATCTCCATCAGCAATACAGGTTGGTACATTTTAAAAAGATACCCAGTCCTGTAACACTATCTTTGTTGTCAAAGCCTGTCAAGCCAGCTGTGCAATGACTACAGCTACTTCTCCTCTTTCACCCTCCTACCTTTCAGACATGTCTTGCTGCTGCATAAAGTCCTCACATCTTGCATAAGGCTATTTGTCTACAGGCAGAGCTTATCTTCCCATCTTTGCCCCTGCATAGAGAGGTAGTTCTACATCCTCTGGAGAGAGGTAGCCTGCAAGGATCCTGGCTGGGGCTGTGTGGATTCACTGTCTCCAAGGAAACACTATCACCTCGCAACGCAGTCACGTTAGGAGGTATTGTTACCAATCTCTTAAGCACACCAAACAAATTCCTGCGCTGATCCAGCCGGTATCAATGAACCGTATTTCCAGGAGGTGGCTAAAGATAGCTCGGCGATACCTGTAGCGAGATAGGTGATCATTCAGGTGAATCTCTGGTGTGCTCGCTCCAGCAACTTCACTTCTCTGAATTGTTTTCACATTTTCCCCACTTGAAGTTTATTTTGTCTTTGCTTAAAAGATCACCTGCTTCATTATTAAATGTCTTATTGATTAATCCAAGAACTTCAGATGAAAAGAAAGTTGATGCTTAAAGTCTCTCATATTTTATGTAGCACTCACGGAGGTTCTTCATGAGCATCTCTTCACTGTGTTGAATGTCCTTGCCTCATTTGAATGTGCTCAGCCATTTTTTAAACAATCTTCCAGGCTTCCTTCTTGAAGTTTGCACCTGAGACTGAAAACAAGAGGCCCTTCTCTTGGTGGGAACGGACAGGTCAGTTTTGTGTCTATTTTTATATTATATTTTTCTTAAAACACTAAAGCTATAGGTTCTGAGAATGTCTGGTGGAGCTCTTCACTTCAAAAGGCGATATAATGTTTGTTTGGTTGACAAAGCCTAGACACTGGCAGCATGCCACTGACGGAATTGCAGCAGCCCAATATTGTTACGGGCATTGGCTAGTCCCTGCTGGAGCTTACGGATGGCTTTTAAACTCTAACAGTAGCTATGGGAACCAAGTTTCAGCGCTGTGCTGTGTAAGGTTATAACAGAGCAGTCAATCATGCCCTATTGATCGGCATCTCCTACTCTACAGACATCGTTCCTTCTTCACTTGTGCTCCTAGACTCCCTGCTGAAAGAAGAGGGGATAAACAGATTAAGATCAATGTGGAAAACAGTACACAGTAAACCCCTCTGCCCAGGGATATTCAGCTGGAAATACCATGTAGTCACAAATCTCTCCGGTTCAGCCTTCCTACCTTTCAATTTCTTCACAGAAAAATTATTCCCTGTCCTCCCTTTACTTCAGATTTCTCTTTTCTCTTTTTCTTGCTTATTATAAAGGCTGATCATTATAAAATCTTTCTGCATATCAAGGCATGTGCTTTCCCCAACCGTGACTGAAGTCCCTAAAACATTCTCTTAGAAATTCTGCTGGCAAACTTTACTGTGCCAGTAAAGTACAGGAGCATAAAGTTTATCAGAAAATTTCAGCTCTTAAGCAAAGGTATTTTGTGGTTCCAAACCTTGAATTGTCAGATTGTTATCTGAAATTTAACAAAGTCATCCTTCCACACAGGTTTCACTAAAACTTTAGGCGGGATGAACTGAGTTTCCTACAGGGTGGGCAGAGGACGGGCATTAAAAGTTCTGTGAGGCCATCTTTTTCTATCATCTGCTAAGAAAAAAAAAATTTCTGAATTAAACAAGACTGTAATTTGGGGCCTTCAAACTTACCATTTTTCCTCTCTCTATAAAACGAAAGGAATCAGTCCGCATCACAGCCTAATGGGCTTCAGATCTTCTACGGCAAATGCATATGAAAAATTATCTATGTGCTATTCCAGTGAAATGACATATTTAAGATGGCGTCAGCCTTTCCATTATAAACATTGGTTTCCAGATCTTTACAACCTGCCAAGAAATTCAGCAGCATGTCTTATCCTTGCAAGAAAGAGATGGTTTTTCCCACTTTATCCAATTGCGACCAGTAATTTTGTCTTTGAAATGGCTGAGCAGGACAAATACAGGGTGGGCATCAGTCTCAACCACGTGTCTCTCCCATCTACACTCAACCGATCGGGTGCTTCCCTGCATGTCCTACAGATACAGCTGGGGTACTCCCGAGATGCGTATGAACTGAGCAGGATACATCCCATCCTGAGATCTGATTAATGACGGAAACAATTCAAATTATTATGACTGCTGGAGGCCACAAGAGGCCCCATTGTTCCGGGCACCAGCGAAAGCCAGCAAAATAGAGTTTGCTCCAGAGAGTTTGTAGTCTAACTGAGCAGAGCAGAGAGACAAAGAATAGGAGAAAGGAAATAATATTATCCCTCCGCCTTTTATATAGAAGTAACTGAAATGCTCAGAGCATGAAATCCTGGCGCTGTGGCTGTCAACAGCAAAAATTCTGTTGAAGTGAGCAGGGTCAGCGTTCAGACAGGATTCACGGAGACGGACTTCGTTAAGGTCAGATTAGATGAACAATCTGGCTTTAAAGTCTACACACTGAAGTGGCTGAGTTTTTCTCATCTGACATGATGTTAATCAACGTTAAAGCATACTTAAATGATACTTCTCTATTAGAACATTTTTCTGATTCAGGGATCCAGCAGCTTGTAAAAATCAGTTCGTTGATGTAATTTCATGTTCTTTATGTAAAATTCTTACTTGGTGTTAGCTTGATACTTAATATCGAACTGCTAGGTTGATGCCAACAGTAAAATCAGATCTAAGAACTTAACGACATTATAGCGACAGCAGAAGGTTAATTTCTATATTGAACTTACCTGGTTTGACTATATCCAGGAATCCGTGGCATTCTGTGTTGGATGAATCAGTTAGAAAGAGAGAATTTCTTTGAGTATTTAATTAGTATAATCTGCACGGATACTCATAGGAAGCCCTAGAAAAGGAACACAATATTAAACGCATATATGCTCATCTGTGCTTCAGCAGATAAACAGGCACACTTGCATAAACTAACTGGTTATTTTGCTGAGTTACCTAGGCAACAAATTTCTTTTTGTCCTGCCCATTCAGGATTCCAGTAAACTCTCTGATTCCCACTGGTAGGACTTGGAGAGCATTCACAGGGAAAAAGCCAAGTCCAGCAGAATAAAGCCTTGGATAGAAGAGCAGAGTCAGTGAAACATTTCATCGGGGTTACCAGACAAAAAGGAATCAACAACTAGCTGCATAAATAATTGAAGTGAAAACTGTATATGCCTGGGTTTCTAAGGTGTTATAAACCCATGAATTCCAAGAGGGTTGGAGGGGCTGTAACCAAGCAACAAGTACTGAAACTTGGTCCTCTCTTCTGGAAAAACAATGGGCTTGCAAGTCAGAATGACAGTATCTGGCACTGAAGATGAAGTCTTTCCACTGATTTTATAGTCTTTGGACCAAAAGAGATGTTTATGGAATGAAGAATGGCATTTTTATTTGGTTTAGGAGAGACTTATTTCAGCAGCAAAGCTGACTTTTCTAGTAAAATGTAGGTCAACAGTTTCTGGATGAAGTAGATTTTTTTCTGACACTAAAGAAAGATCATGTACACATAACATTTTGAGATTTCTTTTTTCTCAAAAGTTTCCTTTTAAAAAAATAACAGACATAACTTGCCTTCTCTTGCATTTGACAACTTATCTGTGGGTGTTGACAGAGAAAACAGAATGGCATCCCCAGTGAAGCCGGTGGCACGCAGCACTCCTGCTGATTGATGCGCAGTAATGATTTCTTCCATAATGTGTCTCACCGAGATGAGCTGAATTTCCCCTTTCACCTTAAAACACGACTTTTTATATTGAACAGAAGTACTGCATCCCTAATCCACAGATGCACATAAGCTTATGCTTAACCTTTTAGCTCTGAAGAGTAATGCCACTGAATTCAGCTCGAGCAGAATCAAACTTGTATGTGCATACAGAAAAACCACAAAAAGTTATCTGCCAGATATCTGCCAGATTTTTCACAAGAGATCAAACCGAGCATTCTTTTACAGCGGTCATGGTTTAGAGCTCACTGAAATTGATAGGCAAACTGCCATCCATTTTAATGAGCTTTCTGTCAGTCTTAACTTGTCCAAATGCCATTTCTGTCTAATTCTCAGAATTTGAAACATCTTACCCAAAGCTGCCAAAACAAACAAGATCAGACATTTGATGAAGCCACCCAGAGATGAAAACTCTGAGATGAGGGCAGTCTCATTTGCCTCCATCCACATCTTTATTATGAATCTCATGTTTCATCTTTTCATATGTTAATTGTTAATAATTCCTGATGGAATACAACATTCATTAAGTGCTTCCTAATTTATTGAACATAAGTTTCATCAGGTAATTTTAATCATATGAAAATAATTCTAAATTCATTTTGATAAACAATTTCCTGTTGCGCTCTTGCAAGCTTCCTTTTACGCTGTGGCATCTGAAGCAGGTTATTCTCCCGTCGAAGTTTCATCATTGCAGATGTCGCCACGTTTCCATAAACTGTTGTATTTATTTGTGTAACTGCTGCCAACTGCTAAAGAGTTACGCTTCCTTTTTTTGGTAGAGCATTGATTACCTGAATTATATTGAAAAAATCGTTTCACTTCATCCATCAAAACCCTGCCTTCCTGAAACTCAGATTTTGCAAGTATGGGAATAGTTAGGAGTCAGTAGAGCACTTCTTTATTAAACTGGCTTTACGAAGTTGTCATATGTTAGATATTTAAGATAAACAGGCATAATGTCTCTAAGTCATACATGCATACACATCTGTAACTAACGTGTCAAGATGGGCAGGGGAACAGAGTGCAAGCATTCTTATAGAGATGAAAATTTCATGGAAGACCATTGAATTTCAGTACAAATGTGCTTTAAAACATATCTACTCTCTTTCAAAGATCTACCCATCCTTACTTCTGTTTCAATGATACAGTGTGTTTTACTGAAGTGCATTTCTGGTTGACGTTACTCCATTGCTGGCCCAAGATGGTAAAAACTACCCTGCTAAGAGAGGAGTGAAAGAGCAGGAAGGCAGGCAAAAGCAATACAGTTGAGTGAGAAACATAATTCAGTTGTTCAAAATTCAGAGACACCTGCCCCGCTGCAATCAAAGGAACTGAGAACTATAAATGTGTATTTACAGGGAGAACTTGTTCCTGACATCTCTTGATTTTTTTATCCCTATTCTTTCCCCGAGTCTTACTGCAAAAAAAAAGAAAAAAAGTAGTTCAGATGAATGTTATTCACTGTTGACAAGGATAATAAAGATGTTCTTTAGCTGAAAACAGAAAGCAGGGCCTCCTATGATCATGGGGAAGAGAGAAGCATTACGAGGAGAACCATCTAGTTTTATTAAAGGTGTTTTGTTCATGCAGCTTCTGTCAGGAAATCGAAATAATTTGCTCCCACTTGCTTTCAGTTTGAAAAAAAAATGGCAGCCTTGTGTAACAAGAAAGGAGAAACAACCTTGTTTCTCTCCAGTGCTCCTTTTATAGGAGGGAGACAGGCGCACTGTAGCTGTCCACAATTCCTGCTTTTAAATCTAGAAACTGGCATGTCCTGCCAAAAGAAATTAAACGTAATGAAAATGTGTTTCTGGTCAAAGTCAGAGACTGCGTTTGCTGTATCACAGTATATGCGTCCTGAGGGCTACACGACATTCTCCTCTCAGCAGTGCTGGGAGCATTTCAGCATTCCTGGGACTGATTTTCCATTGCTTTCTCCCTCAGCATCCGTACCTGCCGCTAAGCGGGTGTGAGCGCCAGCCGCACCAAACGGGGATTTCCCAGTAACGAGCATATGGCATTCACAAGGCACCGACACACACAGCTACTTTACATCAGGCTGGATGGTGCACCTTCCCCTTACTCTACACAACACACTCTTTCCACCTGAGTTCTGGTGTGGTAGGACACCAGACCTGTTGGCGGGACCTCCCAGAGCACGTGTCTGTAATCCCTGATAAGGGGAGCGCACCATCCGTCCGCACCAGCCTTTCCTGCACGGGGAGCCGTTTCAAGCAGGGTCCAGTAAAGGCAATCACTGGCTTGAAATGGAATGACTTCATCCAGTGCCTCTCTCTGCTGTAGCTGTTTTCATCCAAAATCCCCTCTGAAGACAAATCTGTATTTTTTCATAGGTTCCTTACATTTTTGTTTTAACAGAGATGAGGTGATAGAGCAGCAGCTTTTCTCCAAGAAAAAATAATAATATTAAAAAGCATACTACTGAGATCCATCCTGATCTTGGGACTCCAAAGAGGCCAAGTCCACTGCTGGCCTAAAAGGGTTATGAAGTGTTGTTAACTACTTTATGTGATTATATTCTCCAGTCCTGGACCTGCCAGGCCACTGAACTAGTCTCAAACATGAACTAACCCCATCTTTCAGCTGCTCCACTTTGTCTTGCTCTGCCAGCTCCATGCTGTATTCCAGCAGCTGGGAAATACCAATTTCCTTTTCTCCTTGACTCACCCTGGAGGAAGAAGGGGGCCCTGTCTTCAACATTATGTGCTGCTGTTGCTTCTTCAGGCAAATAGAACTGATTAAAAAAACTAAGTGACCAGGTGTAATTCTCTTGATTAAGGTAGTTCACTGATTTCTGCTGATACTTGTACTTTAATGTCTTCTTTCAGACCTCATAGTTTTTGCAGTGGAATTGTGAAAGATCAGCAGCTGAGCTTCCATAGTATTCCTCATCATTTCGCATGCTGCCTTTGCTGTTTTGTAGAGCTACTGAATACAAAATGAAGCTTCAAGAGTGTGTTTGCTCTACAGCTAGGAAGGCATGAAGTACTTCTTTCTACAGCTGTGGAGTACATCCAGATATTCATAACAGTGTCACAGGGGATGAGATTCAATGTGTGACATTTAGTGTGCTATTGTGTGACACCAGATGAATGTTCACAGCAAAGCACAGGCTGGTTTAAATAAACAAAATTAAATATATTTTTATGATTATAGAAATCACGTGCTACATCTCTGAGGGAACATCAGCTGCTGCTCCAAAACGCTTCATGTTTGTTGGTTTGTTTTTAAATGCTTTGATTGTTCCCTAGATTTTCCTACCATGTAAATCCATTGACACTTTGGCCCAAGAAGGTGAGTTGGTGATTTGGGCAGTAGCTTGGGACACAGTGGGTAGCTGCACATCCGTCTCCATCTTATTTTATGATCAGCAATTTGCAGCATCACATTGTTCCCATTTTCAGCCTTAGAAAGACGTCACGAGAATTTAAAAGGCGGGGACCTTAATCTGGTGCCAAACCAGCAGGATTCCTCCTTCCCTGCCCGAAGGGCATTAGACCAACTGTACTTGTTGGTCACTCAGCATGAGGATTACTTTCTCTGTTCCAGCAATCTTATTTGCTGTGGAATGAGTCGCTTGAGCTGTGGTCAGATGAGGGGACCAGAGACCAGCTCCGAGTCCAGTGTACGCCCTGGCAGTGCTCCAGCTGCATCCTGGAGCGAACCCATGGGATTCAAACCATCATCCCTTTGCATCTTCCCCTCCGCAGGAAGGAAATGCAGGCGTGCACACCACTGAGACCTCCCTTGGGTGACCACAGGCACAGGAGCCAAGGGGAAGCCAACAGGAGCACCAGCCCCACCAGCTCTCTTTGCATCTCAGATCTCAGCTGACAAGCAGGTAAAATAGCATTTTCCTGCACAATAGCCTTGTGCAAAACTTTAACCTCTGAGGTTCTAGACCAGATTGAGGACAGGAGTAAAGGCTGTGATTTCATATACCTCCATCAACTGTGTTGGAGAAAACGGAGCCCCATCTGCTGTGGCTGTGCAGGTTTAGAGTGTTACAGCAGCGTAAGTCACCAGCTGCATTCTTGCCATACTTACAGTGGCATGACACACAAAAGCACTGTCACAGATCCCTCTTAGTTTATTAGGAGATTGTGTCTTCCATATACACGCAAAATTAATCATCTCCAAGCTCCATTTAAAAAAAAAATGCTTTGTGCAGAGACTCTGAAAAGTAAGCAGGGGGTTACAGCACTGAAGGAGATACCAACGTAAAACACGTTTTCCACTTGAAAACCTTGGACTAAGGAGTCATCAGGACGGATTTCCTGGGGAAATAGCAAAGCCTTCGATTTGCCTTTTCCTTGAACACCGTGCAGATTATCATGCTTACAATGAAGGGTGGAAAATGGGCTGCCAGATGGTTAATGGCTCTTCTGAAAAATAGCCTTCCACATTGCTTTTCGGAAGTCACTTGTCACGGAACTATCATAATATAATCTCTCTATTCTTGTTGTTTATAGAAGGAAGCATATTTTAAGCAGGTGTTATCAAGGCTAAGAGAGCCTGAATTAACTTGTCTTAAAGATACTACTGTCAATAAATCTACTAACAGGTTGCTGTGTCTAGAAAATACACGCAAAGTAATACAGAGGCAGCGTATAAGGGAATGAGCTCTGCCAGCTCCTCAAACAGGGGTTGTGGCTCCTCTCCAGGGCCCTCCATGTTGACAGCGGCTGGGGGGCTGGTGAACTTTGCTGCTACCCATCGTGTTAAACACTGGTATCTCTTTATTTCCCCAGCATCCTCTGCCTTCATCTGTCTGCTCACATTTACCTTGTGAATTCTCCGTGCAATGGTTGCAGGCAGAGGAATATGCTGCCAACAGTCTCAAGAGGCCTGAATTCATCGCGTTTAACTTCAGGGACTAAAGCCAGGAACCTAACCAAGCTCCCTAAACAGTCACTGAGAAAGGGAGAGGCAAACCATTTTTATTCCACTGCGGGCATCCTGCACCAAGGAGAACTCCTCCAGCCTCTAAAGCAAGAAGCACAGAGTGGTTTGATTATTTTGTACCACATTATCTTATGATTTCATGCACAGATGCTTAGGTTAGGTTGTGCTTCCCTATTATAACATAAAGCAGCAACAGTATTTGTGATGGGCATAGTATGTCCGCATTCAGCAGAGTGCATGCATTGTGTATGACTTTATAAATTCTACATCTTGCACGCTTATAGTCTTGACTTTTTTTTTGGTGATTAGAAGTCCATTTCATATTTTCAGATAAGTGGCCTGGAGTAATTTTTTTGCAAATTGGGCAAATCCCAAGTTCTTACTAATAACACAAATTCACAGGTATGCCAGTTCCCACCCAGTTCTTTGTACTCCTGCTTTAGGGACAGCCCAAGAGAAATCTGCACATGGTTCAAAACCGACTGAAACGAACAGCAATCTTTTTTCTATGGACTGCAAAGGGATTGGGAACAGGCTTCAGATGACTCTGCTTAAATATAGCTTGTTCTGATGGTGCTCTTTGCTATCGGTGTTTTGGACACTATGTGACTGTTTGCTTGAGTTAAACATTCCAGGCTATGGGACTAGATATTCCCCAATCTCTGCTCAGGGGTAACTGCACTTTCCCCTTTAGGGTGGCTTATGCCCACCTTGTAATCATCATAGAGAAGAGGAAGAACTGGTAACATCCCTGGCTTTTGTAAGTGCTCGATACAAGGCAAGCTATTCTACACATGGTTCCGAGCTCTCTGTCCCACGTGTGCCATGATTCAAAAGGTCAGTAATCAAGAGATCACCTCAGGATATTTTGTTCTATAGATTAAACTTGAAACAACACTGGAAAATAAATTAATTAAAAGTATTTGAGGTTAGCCTGTTCAACTTGCACCCTACGAAACTGCAGCAGTAAGAATAGCTCTGAAATATTCTGACAATTTGCAAATAATTTGTTTAAAAAATCTGAAGTGAATTTATAAACCATAGCACATTGGCTCTGATTTGCCCTTCCACAGAGAAAAAACCAAGGGAGACACCTGTAAAACAGGGAGCAACAAGATTCAAAAGGGCCTCTGTCACCTGGCTGTGGGTTTCACCGAGGGCTTTAATAGCAGCTCAGCTGATGAAGACATGCCAGAGTTGGCAGGAGGTTCGGACAGTCCTGCTCCTGGAAAACGACAAATCGTCGCTACACACTGGTAATTCCAAGTTGCAGCCTGACCCCAAGAGAACATTTCCCAGGAGAGATGATTAGTTTTACGATCAGTATTTCTCTTGTAATAAACTTGAGAAAATTTATTAATTCCTGTGTCAAGCTGTGCCAGTTTTCTGGCTGTTACCTTTAGAAACACACCATTTACGAAGCATATTGACAATGACAAAAGCCTCAAATATGTGGTCTTTTTGTCTCAGACTGTTGGTGGCTGGTGAGAGTCAGCACTGCCCAGAGCACAACCCTTACATGTCTCGGGGCAAGATGTCCTTCTTGATGTCTTTTATTTCTTAGCATGTTTTGACATATTTCTTTCATTTTGTTCAGGCAATGCTATCACACAGTTACTGCTCACAAGCATTCCAGCACTGCAAATTGCTTGGTTTTAAAACAGGACTCTTAAATATATGTAAATAGACTAAAAATGTTAAAGTACGATTGGGTCTAAACTCCTTTGGTAGCATCAGAATACTTGAAGGAATGGCTGAAGCTCATCTAAACAAATTGTCCTTAAAAAAACCAACAGGATCTTTCCATCGCCAATTCCAATCCCTTAATGAGAGCACAAAAGACATGATTCAGACACAATCCAGATTTCCTCTGGTTTTTTCTTTCTTCCTTCTTTAAAAGCACTTCTACACAAATATAAAATCATTTTTCTACAAGAATTCTTCCCTCAGTTTGTCCCAAAGAGGATTCTTCCATAGGGAAGAGAAGATGCATGTTTATGAGAGCTAGATAGTAAAACAACTTGTTAGCAGTAAAGCATGGGTCGTATCTGAAACATCATTCATATTGTGATTCAGTGTGGCTGAAGAGATAAAAACCTCAGGCAACAGGCTGGAGTCCCCAGCTGCTGGAACAATCTCAATCTCTTTCCTCAGCCAGGTCCTTGTAGACCCAGAATTTTACTACCGCTATCTGCCAGATTAGTTTCCAGAACATAGTGTTGCAAACACATCGTTAAGGAAAAAAGCCTTTCAGACTGTTTAATCACAGTTGAAAGTGGAGAGTGTTGTGAAGACTTTTGCATACCATGTTTTTTTAGGAACAGCAGCCAACATTTCGAGCTTTGCTGTGCTTGGTTTGGAGTTGCACCTATCTGAGAACACTTAGCTGCCCGACTTCCAGGCACAGCCGTTAACAGAGTTTGGAGGCTGCATTTGTAATGTGTTTTGAAAACATCTGACCAAGTTCTAAATAGTGAGTGGAGCTCAGACTCATCTGTTGTTTGAATAATGCATTTATCTTCACCTCCTCTCTCCATTTACCTGCCTGCCAGACTGACTCTGAGTATCCTTCACTAGCCTTACAGCCTTGACTATTGCACTGTGCTATTGTCTGTAAACTGCAATTTAAACCGCATTATTACATGACTTTTGTCTATCTTTTTATTCAGTTTGCCTAACACCTAGAGCAATTGGTCCATGACTCAGGCTTCTAATTATTGATGTGAAATGAAAAACACTCCCATGGATATTGTTGTAAGAGCAGTACTATATGAAGAAAATGTCACTTGAGAAGCCCTGGTACAGGGGGGTAACTGATAACGCAGCATTGTTCAGGAGTTTCGCAGGACCAACTATGTTTGTGTATTACAAATAATTTCTGGCGAGTAACTTTGTTTTCGAGCCTTTAACCAGTGCCAGGTGGAACCCAAAGACAAGCTACTGAACCAATTGACAAAGGTCCCCAGTAAGCAGGCAGGCTTCATTCTGTCTGGAGCCCCTGTACTACAGCTTGATCCAAAATCCCTGGGGACTGCAGACAGTTTTACAAGCTAAACAAATTTACAGTCTCATCGACTGTGGCAGTAGAAGCAGAATAGCTCACAAGAGAAGTCAGCTCACTTCCTGCTGGTAATTATCTGAGTTACTAAGGTACTGTTTCCCTCCTCCCTGGCACTGGGTTTTGGGGGTAAATCTTCCATCTCTCATTAATCCATGTATTTCCATTTTCCACTGCCCGGACAAAACCAAAGACTGCCCATCAGAAGGGGTGGAAACTACTCAATAATGAGCTTGTAAACATCATTTTTGGAGTACGCTTTGTTGTTGGTTTTAGAAAAATCCTTTCGGAAGAATACTGCCTCCTCCCCAGGAAGAGAGCAGAATACCTGACAGTGGTGTAACCTCACTGTACAAGGGGAGAACACACCGGAAATCTGCTCACAGGAATTCTTGTGACTGTATGTAAGGCAGCAAGGGAGGGGGGGAAAATAAGAGGTAAGCAAAAGAGAACAACAAACAAATAATAGGGCCAGCATATCAATGAATTCAACCCTAATTATTTCTCTTGTAGTGCAGAAAATATGCCTCCTAATTCAGCACTGACACTGAAGTAAGCACAGGACAGCTCTACTGCTGTTCATGGAGATGGGCTGAAGGAACCAAGTTTTTTTTTTACTTCACCCCACACCAAGTACACAATGCAATCATGCAAGTTATGAGCTGAACAAGAATTCCCCTATGAGCAATGAACTTGATCCAAACAAACAGCAAACTTATCAAGAGTCAGAGAAAAATCTGCAACACAAAGCAGCTTTTTTGGGGTTTGTTCCCCCCATCCCCAATTATTGATCTCAGGCACCTGGGTCTAATTATGCTCTCAAACTCAAGCAACTCCCATTGATTTTACCAAGACCAACACATACTTGAGTCCCATTCAGGGTATTCAGCTTTCCAAGATTCCCATAGGATTACTGTCAACGGGAAAGCACTTCTCAGCTTCTTAGGATAGAGTGACATCTTGTGGTTTCTTCTTTTGTCCATCATTGAAAAAATAAAAGTCAGCCACAAAGACTTTGACTCATTTTTTTTCTGTTGTTGCTGGCACAACACTAAGATCTTTGTTCAAGGAATATCCTGTACTTGGATTCATAGAAACTGATACAACAGTTTACTTTGCCATCATCAAGGCTTGTGGAAGGAATTAGTGCTTGGAAGAACAACAAAAACCATTCCAATTTATACAACATGACAAATTTTTGTTTGAATGTAGTACTAATCTACAAAAACTGGTGCTCAAGGTCATGTACAAGTGGAATCACATTATTTAAGTCAGGCTCCCGTGGTAGCACCACCAGTAAGATGATTTGTAAGGAAAGTACTCTTTCCAACTGTCACTCTAACAAGCATTCCCACCTGAACTCCAGTACATGTGTGGAAGAAAGCGAGAAGATGATAGAAGTACGCAACTGCATCTCTGACTTAAAGCCCCCTCTACATCACGGGACGATCTCCGTAGACGGTGTCAGATGATGGGTCACTTACACAGCACAACTATAGAAGTTTCAGTAATTTATTTTGTCATATAGCCTCCAACACAAAATACAATTTTTAATTTTTCTTTTAAGACTACACACCTAAACTCACACTTGAGCCACTATTGACAAATTCCCCTTACAAAAAAAAAACCCAAAGAAAATTATTTTGCTAGTTTTGTCTCAAAAAGCAACAGCATCTTTGAAAAGAACGTTATACAAAATCTATATTAAATCCACAACAGAAGAGTATCCATATACCTCAATAAATTGGAAACAATACTTATGATGATATCACTGCTGAAAAACAATACTGTTTGAGAGCTGTTCTCTGTGTGGTCTACAACTAATATCTTTGCATAATTTGGTAATAAATCAATTCACCTTGTTAAAAGCCAAACAATTCTCAGTTTTCAAGAAACATGAAATGTCTATTTTGCATCTGTAAGGACTAAGAGAGCATCAAGCGAAATAGCTGGTGTTTGCATTTCTCTTTCTGCTGGTTTTCCTCTATGCTCACTTAGGCAATTCTCAGTCAGATTTGGAACATGCAGTTCTGCATAGTTCCACTTATACCTGTGCTCAGTCTAACTGCTAGGGACGTCTGTGCACTTGCCTGATATCCTCTATAAATACTTCTGACTGGCAGTTGTCCTTCCACAATTCCATAGCTTTAGCTCCAATCTATCTTCAGTCCTTCCCTTGTAAGGAGTGTCTATGCTGCACGGAACTAATGCAAGGAAAACACAAAATTGGTCAGGAAGAACTTTCCACGGACTAAAAATAAGTATGATTGAGGGTTGTCATCTGCTTTCCTATGTCTTTCCAAATCAGACTGAACACCTCAAAAAATAGCCCGAAAAAATGTAATAGCTTAAAAATCAGGCTGCCATAAGGTTAAAGCCACAAGAGATCCTTAGCATATGGGTCACTTTTACAGACATTAGGTGATGCTCATAAAATCATTTAAACGTGAAGGACCAGCCCTTGTGTACGTCCATGCCAAAGGAGCTGGTTTTACCTGAAGTGAGACTAGTTCTAATTTTGATAAAATTAGCTCTTGCTCCTTTCTTAGAGCACTCCCCTTTTTCAGCCTCTCCCAAGCATACGATTTTTAGCTATACAGAAAATTACAATTCTTGTCAAAATTTGAACACAAAAAAACTGTCTCACCAAGTCCAGACTATAATACACTAAGAGAAATAAGCCACAGCAATACTCTAAGGAGCTCCATTTGTCTTCTGTGCAACAGAACTAAAGAATTCAAGGAGGCAGGGCTAGAAATGTGTTCAAATGGCTTTTCTCAGAGGAAGCATAAGCAGCCTCCACAGAGAACATCTATCACTTCGCAGTTTGACCTGCATGATTTGCACCAGCACTATAAAAAAGTGAACAACGTGTCAAATTTTGGAAGTTCTCCTTGCATGAATAACTTTGTGAGCAATATCTATGCTGTTTTGAAGTGAATGTATGCCAGAGAATCCTATAACTGAAGTTCAGCCAATACACATTTGTTCTTGTAGAATTTAAAAGACCAAACTCCTATTGACTCAGAACCCACTTATTATCCCAAAGTTTGTATTTATGATCTGTTTCAAGGGAGCTCCTCCCTTCTTTTCTCCTATTCTCTCTCACCTTTTTAATAACTTCTGTTCTTTTTATATTTTGCACAATAAGGGAGGAAATAATTATATGCTTCTCTGGTGGCAACTGGTACTTGTCCTCCTCTTGCAAATGGAAAGAGCAACTAATTCCCCTGCTAATATTTACTTGTGGTATGTGTCATTCTCCTCTCTGACACTTTATGCTCAATAAGAAGACAGGGAATAAAAAGGATTACATTGTTTCTTTCGACATTTATTTATGAATAGAACATTTTTAGACTCTTAAAATGAAGGGGGTTTTTCCTCTCTTATTTCTTTTGAGAAAGATCATTCTAGATCCCTGCAGTGAGATACTACAAAGTTTAGGTTAAAGCAGAACATCTACTTTGGGGGAGAAAAATATGTCCACACAAATGACAACTATTCAACTATTTTACTTCAGTCACATACACAGCTATTCTACACTGACCAGTCTCAAATATTCATGCGATCAAATTTTATTGGCATCAACAGTTACGGAAGATGAACTGTAGAGTCACATGCAGGAGCATTCATAAAAGCAACATTTTAGAATCACACGTGGGAGAGTTCACACAAAGTCTACCACAGTTATCGTATAGAATAAAATCAACCAGGCTTAATTTGTTCCATTAACTTTGATGCGACAGCGTAACGCAGTCTGTTTACTGCTTTTACAGGAAAAGATCACATTTTCCAGATGTGGTTCGTCAACTCTAAGTTATCACCAAGGTTTGCCATTTGCATTATTGTGAGCTGCACACATCCTGCTCCTGTCTCATTGATCAAGTCAGGCTTTGGACTGTAAAAAAATTACGAATAATGGATTTGCAGTATTTTGCTTTACAATTCACTAGAACAAGAAACAGTTGTTGACACGTACACAATTTTATTTTAAGGACACGGCAATCACAATGACAGAAACAGAACCATTACTTTAATACTGTAAGCTTTCCTCTGGAAACTGACTTGCACGCAGTTAGATCTGAAAGCATTTTATACAATACCTTGGGGGAAAACACAGCAAACCTTAAATATATTAACTTCAAACTTTATGTGCTTATCTCCTCTTTTTGGTAGCTGGTGGCAGTTAAAGCTCTTCAAAGTCATGGCCACTTGTATTCATTGCTTCAGGGTGCATTACCCTTCCCATGAATAACACAGTACCTGTGGAAAAAGTAGGAAGGCAGGAAGGAAAGGTGTCAGAACCAAAAGGAAAAGCTGAGGTTATAAGATGACTAATACTAAGTTCTAGAGCATCTGGTGCACAGTTTTCCTAAGAATGTATGTCTCGAAGAACTTGGTAGTCGTGAAAAGCAATGGGTTGCCAACCCTAGAGAAGAGGACCTCTTTGTATTCAAGAACTGATAAGAGTACAGACAAGAACAGTGAAATCCTCTGCATTGCAGTGCCTCTCTGCTTATTCTAAAGGCTAATTGAAAACCCAACAGAAATCAACACAAAGGTGCACTTTCATGTCAGTGGTTCTGACGAAGGCCCATGAAGTACTGCCACTGACGTCAAGTGGTTTTGACGCAGTACTGGCTTCTAGGCTGGGGGGCTCCAAAGGTGGCAGCTAACCTTAACTAAAGCATGAATGCCTCAGAGTAATCTTCACAATCAGTTCTGACCCTCACATGTCTAGGCTCCTGGACAACATTCTTCACAGTTAGAAGTGAGCCCCATAAGCCACCACACCTATCAGTTAATGATTATTAACAGATAGATACTCTGAGTTCACAGCTTTACTCCACATTAGCGCATGAAACCCACAATAATAAGGAATTTTCCACATGAAAAATGCTCCCCTACACTATTTAATCACCATTTACATCTTTCCTATTTTATACATTTCTATCTAACTGTTTAAACACAGTAATCATTCATGAGCACTTTGAGAATAAGGGTAAGCATCACAGTTGTTTTTTTGGTTTTTTTTTTTTCAAAAATCTTAGATTTCTAGATTAGCAACGAGCTTTCAGGGTTTAACTATAGTTGTTGGCAATTCCTCTTTCTACATGCAACAACAAGGTCCATGTTGTTGGACCCATGGCTACTGA
The DNA here is from genome assembly GCA_013399095.1 of Psophia crepitans. Classification (NCBI taxonomy): domain Eukaryota; kingdom Metazoa; phylum Chordata; class Aves; order Gruiformes; family Psophiidae; genus Psophia; species Psophia crepitans. The sequence goes on along the minus strand of VWZZ01000718.1, from coordinate 770,311 downwards.
GCTCGGCTCTGTTCTGATTTCTTTTCAGGGAAATCTTTGTATATTGAGTAGGGAAAAGGGCAAATACCCTCCTCCAGGCACATTTTTGCCTAATCATGTGTCTACAACAGCAAGGATACTCAACTTAGTTTTGGCCAAAAACCCCCCACCCCTAATAGCTGGTATCATGCCTTGCACAGAGGTGACCCGACCTAGCTAGACTAAGTATTACCGTAATCTAAATCGTTTAATGAACATTGATACCTATGATGGGAACCTCAAATACAGAGAAAAACCTGTCAAACTGAACCCACCAGAGTTTGCTTGAGAACACATAAGATGCCACAACAGACAGACCCATAAGATAGTCTGTTTTGTCACTCAGCCACATCCACATCGTTAAGACAAATTACAAATATGAAACTAAGGAATTACTTAATCATTGCCCATGTTGCCAGTGAGTGCTGTTCTCATTCCCTGCCTGCCACAGAACACTTCAAACACACAACAGAGTAATTCATAGTTGTAATATCTGTCCATTATGCAAATCATTTGGTACCGGGAACGTATCTCACCAGTCTCACTACAGCCAAGCTTTTACGGAATACGATTATGGATATTCAGGGCAGTAACACTGTGTTCTCTGAAGAAAGTGGTGAATTTTTCTTCCCCAGAGTTTCTATTCACGTAACTGTGATTATTTTTCAGGACTATTATGTCAGATTTTGGTGTCTTACTTGGAGAAATATTAAGGGGACATAGAAAAGGTCAGTCTTTCAATATTAGATATTTTAACGAAAATTCATAATACAAGGTCAGTTCATTAATCAAAATATGCAATTTTCTTTTGTATACTTGATGATGTACTGTGGAAGAGTCTGCAATATTCTCACCTGTTCTTCTGTTTCTGACCAAAAAGAAAAAGGGATGATCGACTATAACTTGAGGATACAGCACTGCCATTCTGCTAATGGCAATCATTCCTAAAGGAAAAAGAACACAGGCAACTTGTTAAATATCACTGCACATTCTCCTGCTCTTCATGAGAAACACTTGTAAAGCTCATGAGCAGAATGAAGTCCCACACTCTCAGCACTAAGCGTCACCAAGAAATAGCATGAAAAATCTAACTGAAAATGACAGAGTAATTGCATGCCTGTTTATGCTTTAAAGATGATTAACAATGGAGAGTGGCACAATTTCCCAGGCTAAGGGAGCAGCTTATAAATTTTTAGATCCAGAACCTTCAGAGGAGTTATGACTCCCGCTCACTTGTGGAAAGAAAATGCATTACATTAGACAGCACTGCCGATCTGTTTTAAACAGCTCCAATCCTGGAGTTGATAGTAAAAGGTAACCCTTAATAACTATGGGATAGGCAACAACTAAATGGTCTGATCTTGCAGCTTTCAGCTTGAGTCTTTAAACAATGCAGAGATTGAAAGTAAAATTAACTGGGAATCAGGCAGAATTTGGCCCTTTGTTATTTTTACTTGGAGATGCACAGATTTCTCCAGAACATCATTCTTATTTCCCAGTGCTTCGTTTACTTTTACATTTTCACTGCACTGCTAATAGAGACTCATGCATACAGTAAATGTCTGTCTATATTGCTGTTACAATTCAACTCAGTTACTGATATTCATGACCAGGGAAAGTCGTTGTTCTTTGCCTTGGTACAAGTAGAGGCGATTAGAAATCACCTAATGATACCTATTGGCAACTAATTTAACTTATTTTCAGGAAAAGCATGTGATAACCAAGTAAACCAGCCACCCAGCCTCCTCACATTAATGGGCACCAGCTACGGTTTTGCATTTAGCACCTCCCATCTTGCACCTCCGTATACAAGCTCATTAAAATGCAAGTGCAACAACCCTCAACGACTCCTAACTATTCTGTATCAAATGTCTCTGATCATTTCAGTTAGCAGATCAAAATTTACAAATGTTTTAAGTTCCATAAAGAAAATACAAATTGCAGGTTGTACCCTCTTGACAACCAAAAGACAAAGAAGGAGGAAAAGGTTTTCCACAAGATGCTCAAAATTCTTTGTGAAACACACCATGTGAAAGAAAAGTTAACACTTTTCATTTCCAGAATTCTCTTCTGTAATGCGGTATACTTGCTATGCTGTGTCTTCATACTACATGTTACTTAGCTTTCCTGGCTTCACAGCAAGTCAGATTAAAAAAAAAAACAAAAAACCAAACACAGAATAACCAGACTTTTGATTTAGTTCTCCTTTTCAGTCAGGTACCTGAGGCAGCAGCAGCTTCTGATCCTTCCTCATTAACTTCTAGAAATGCCTTGTGAAATGCTTTTGAAAGGTAAAGTTCTTTGTTATCTAGAGAGAAAGAAACATACTTCAAGTGGCTCAACAGTAAGATTGACGTATTTTAAAAAACCCCAAAATAAAACTGCCAACCCCCCAACACTATTATCCACGTTCTATACCAAGCAGGAAAGGACAAAAGCTTTGTGCATAGGAGCTGCATTAGAATACCTTCTGCCAATACCTTTAATAGCACTATTTACCTCCCTTAAAATTGTAGTGCTCTCCTACACTATGGATATTAAAACAGCTTAGCACTGGCTAGAGCACCAGTACACCAGACAGAGTAAAAGACAACCCTTGAACACAAGATTTTAAAGGAAAGCATTGGGGAAAAAGGATTATGACATTATATGGCAAATACTTATACATAATGTTATTTCCAGATTAGGTGCAATATAGGCTTCCTCCAGGAAAATCAGGTATTTTCTTTCTTCTTATCACTATATTATAAAGCTGAAGATAAACATTTATTGCAAAAACCACCACGGAACTAGGTTTTTTTTCAGGCTTGTTTGTTTTCCATCCTTCTTTGTCAGTATTTTAATTTCAGTCCAAGCCTACTCCGGCTTAAGTCAGTGGATGTTTCATTACTTTTCTTCAGCGGCTAAGCGATCAGACCTATGGGGATACTCGGCACCTTGTGGGAAGCAAGACACGTAACACCGTTTAATCTGTTTGACTAAGTTTCATCAGAAAGCCCTAACAAGGATTAGATATACATATATTGTACCGGCATAAAATCTGCAGTAATGACAGAGCACAACTGGCAGCTATGGAAGGAGTAAGAGCTCTCTCAGCAGGGAGATGCAGAACCATGTCGATCTAATCTAACCTCCCCAGTGAGACAGCTATACCATTTTGCGTTTCTGATCCTTCACAAAAAGTTCAAGACCAAAACTCCAGCTGAAGGCTGACTAAGGAGGGAAAGCTTGGGACTATTCATCAATTGTTACCCATTCATTTTGGCTCCCACAACGACAGCCACTAATACAAGCCAAAACCACACGAGACAGCCCTTTAAAGTGTCTCCCCAGCAGATCTCATCACTACTACACACACTCAGAACTGAAGGAAACCTTCTAGTTCAGCTGCTTAACTTAAATCTCACCAACAAAAGCCCTAAATCATTTCCTCTCGGATTGTGTGTAGTAAAATATATGCCAGATTGCTAACTATTGTACTAGTTCTAGGCTTCAGTTCCAAGCCTTCAGTAATGCGCTCTTGAAATCTGTGATAAAGTTCTCCTGTGACTTAAAGCAGAGGACAGGCAGCATCTACTGATCTTGAACACTAAGCACAATTCTCATAGCTTTTGTCTCCTTAGCTGTTAACAGAAAGGCCACTTGAAGACACAGTGGGGTTGCATTCCAACACTAACATCACCTTTAAGTCTCAAGCATTAGTTGCAAAAATAAATCACAAGCCAACTACCTACTACAATCCAGTGTTAAATAGTCATCCCCTAAAGCTGCCATTCCATTATGGACCCATTAAGACTCAAACTTTGAAAAGATGTTTTAGAACACACACCACATATGGAAGCACATTTACAGAGGTGGTAACGGATAGATACCCAAGGCACAGAGGGTGACAGATCAGCACACCAGGAATTCCTGTTGTGCATGGTACATTATGTGTGTGCTGCCTTTGTAAACAGGTCAGTTAACTGGATTCTTGGTAAGTTTATCGGTCAGTTCTGCAAATTCTGCCTTCCAGGCAGCTATATTTTGCTATCCTTGCTTGAGACCATTTCAAAGCTCTGTTGAGAATTTGAGCTATATGGCACATACCAAAAGAAAAGAATGACTTTGCAGCCTGTACAGAAAAATGCTGGTTTGGGGTTCCTTATCTGAAACCCAAATAAATTTTTACGTTTAATAACAAAGAACTGCCTACTTGGCCCAACCATGTATTTAAACAATTTTTTTAATTATTTTTTTTTTTAATTACAGCACTTAAGCCTGCTCCTGTGACCTGTAATATTCACAGCAATACTCGAGATTTTAATCCTAAATGCTTTATTTTGCATAGTGTGGTGGTGCTTACAGTGCATGGAGGTGCACTTGGCACCTCAGAAGATTGGTCTCCATCTGATGATCTTATAGACCCTAAATCAGCACAGATATTGCCAACATTTACCACTAGGTGTAAAAGTAGGCCTACTTGTAAATGTATTCAGGATCTGAGTATTAAAAAATTCAACAATATTTTGTTGACAAGAATACAAGAGGTGCCACTGCAGATGAGACCAGTACGCCCAATTAATCTAGCACACTGCTCCAGTATTATTGCTGCTTCAGGACAAGACCTAAGAAGCCTTACAGATGAAAACTACTGCACAACTTATAAAAAGATTCTCTCACCAAGTACATGCCTTATACACTCAACCAAGTTTCCAATCCACAGAATATACAGAATGCCCTTATTTAATGTAGTAGAGATAGCTTTAATTCCTCTGAATCTTTTTTTTAATCCTACCAATCTCATGACATCAAGAAATAACCAAAGATCTCTGTGGTTAAGTTTTTCATATGAGAAGTTCTTTCTACTTGGTTTCAATTTGTTGCCTTTCATTTCATTGGATATCTTTGTCCCTGGATGGCAAAAAGAGCAATTGCACATGCCAGTTTACTTCTCTAGACTCCTTTTTATATTGCCACTATCACATCCCTCTCATTCATCTCTCCCGGAATTGACTGAATCTATTTTCATATGGAGGCATAATGTTGTCATCAAGCGTTCAGGCATTCTCATCTTTGCTCTGTTTTATGATTGTCAAATCACTGACTGCAATACTTCAATATCATACACATCTTGTCATCATTATACATCTTCCCCCTGCGACTTTTGCTGTGGATAAGGTGGGACTTACCTGAATATCTAGTATCATGTCATTTTGCTCTAGTAATTTCTTTGAATCTGGATTTTCATATGAACCAGCACGATTTGACTGTTAGCATCTCAGAAAAGTCCCATGGAGATTGAAGCTTTCTGCAGGACCCTAGCGTAGACATCCATTAATGTGTGGGAGTAATCTGAGGCTTACTTCTAATGTACATGACTCCGTTAGCATCACATTTCATTTGTCAATACACTCCATATGCTTGCAAACTCCTACTCATAGCTGCCAACTGGTTGCTCTGCAAGTCTCATTTTAAAAAAAGCATGCAGGTTTATTTGTTTTTCTAGCTTAGATTGTCCCTGAGAAATTATACCCACCGCAGTCAAGACTTCAAAGAACTGTTTACTAGACTGGTGCTCTTCTAACTACTTTATATTGTGAAAGTAAGTGATTAAGATTACTGCTTACTGAAATGCAGGGCACCTTGAGATCAAAAGCAGTTGCCATTTAAGGCATTATACAACAGTAAGAAGTATTACAATCATTTGAAAGGGAAGGAGAACTTTAGTATTGAAATTAGTTCAAGGTTAAGTCCTAAGCAGTGTCAAAATACTCAAGTAGCAAGTTTACGTGCTGTGTAAATTATAAAATCCCAAATGCCAGAAGATGGAATCAGAGACGCAGGTAAAACCTGTCAAAGTCTTTTGCTTAGAATCAGAATACATGCAACGAGACAGCCAAATGGGGATGTCCTCCAACTCACCTGTGTTAATTGACTAAGAACTTAATTTCTGCAAGAGAATAACATTTAAAATGTGCATCCAGATTAACACTTTCTCTTTGGTTGCTCACACTCCAGACATCCCAGAAGGTAAAGCTGACTTGTCTATTTACATTTTTCAGATTGCAAAAAAAAAGCAAAAAATTCTAAATATTGAAAAGTAAGTCTGTAATCCTGCAATTTGATTTATATCCGCTAAACCCACATAGAATTTCACTGAACTCAACAATCTGTGCCTGGATCTGATTACAGGATTAGGACCGTTGTTGAAATTGCAGAAGGCTTTCCTTGACAATAATCCAAAGGCAAGAGCAACAGGAGAGGGGGAGAAGAGTATTTTTAAATGCAACAGAATTTCCCAAAAATATCCTTCCATTTTCTTTTATAATTTGCATCTTCCAAAATTAAAAGTGTCCAGACAAACATTTTGTTCAAATATCTACATTTAAAGTTTCAGGAAGTGCCGAATTTTCCAGAGGGCTGACACTCAGATGTATGTAAACTGCTGGTTTCAACTTCCCTCCTACCTGACGTATCATTCAGGTATGTGCAAAAGCAAGCTTTCAACATTTTTTTTCTTTTTACATGATTTTTTTCCCCTTCCTTCTCCCTCTTTGTTTTACATTGTGAAAAATTATAAATAGAAAACATTCTGTATTTTAAATTACCTAAATTTTCATCTCCATACTATTAACAGCAGAGTTTCCAATAAAAATATTGCTTCAAAACCATTTTCTTACTCTCAATGTATGAATGACCTTTTCATCACCTATTGGCACATACTCAGTGAAAAGCAAGAATGTTACAGTAAAACTCATGAATTCTCTCTATAAGACTGCTCTACATTACTTAATAAACAAGTTAAAGATTAATTGGCAGAGGAGTTAATTCAGTCATGCAAAACATGGTATTTTGATTTTGTACTACAATTGTCAAGAATATAAAACTTTAAACAAGTCATTAGTCAAGTGGATTAAAACACAAGTCAGTTCCAACCTTTCCGCTAGCATCTCGACCTCACAATTAGTCCCTGATACACAGGTGAGCTTTACATGAAATGAAATAAGAGCAAGCACTGCCTTTGTGGTTGAATCTCCCCTGCGTATCTTCCATTCTCCTTAGTACTCTTCCTTAAGTACTTTTCTATCTACACCAGAAATTGTTGGAAAGTTTACTTTTCTTTGGAGTGGCAGAGAAATTGAAGGTGTTTTTCTTCAGAAATTTTTTTTTGTTTTTTTTTTAAGAAGGATTTTTCATTTATTCAAATTCTTTTCACATTAGCTAACTCCAGCTTTCCCCACACTGGAAGAGTGAAAATGGCAAAACAGTGGAATAAGCTATATGACAAACTATAAACAATATTTCCAACTTCGCAAAAGTGAAAAGGATATGAAAATCACAAACGTTTCTGCTGAAATTTTAGAGGAAATTTCACATTTATTACCACTATTTTTGAACAAGCCACACAGGTGGGACTGCTTCCAGAGAGAGACTATTAAGAACAGGTATTTCCCATCAGCTAAGGATCTATCTGGATGATTAGGCAGTAACCCACAGAGCAGAAACACATCCAGGGAGTGGTATATAAGCATACATTACAAGAACAATGACAGAAATCTCACACTGGCACATCCTTCTAGACAGAGAACAACTGGGTTTGCCAAAATTCAGGTCTAGACAGACAGTGCTAAATACACTGCTTGCGTGGATGCTTTTGTTATGCAAAAACGAAACAACCTCTCAGGCAAAGATGACTCAACTACCTTTTGTGCCACTTCAATACCTTTTAGGAGGTAATAAAAGCACAAATATCTCATTTCCATCTGAATTTCTAAATGCATTGGATATTTCAACTCCTGAAAATGAAGTGTTGACAATGTATTGAAATAGGAAAGCAGCATATGTGACTAAATTACTTTTATCTCGGAACTCCTTGTTTCCTGTGCTGCTTCTATACAGCAGGTATCTGGGGAGATGACTAATTGTACAACAGCTTAATGCTCTTAATGCTGTGAACAAATAGCCCCTTGTGCAAATCCCATTTGCCATCAAGGCCCTGAAGCCATATACTGCTCTAATGTGGATCTGCCTCTTGCACAGTATTACACTTTCTCTACATTTCCAATGAGATCCAATTCTGAAATATTCAGAGCAAACTTTCCCAGGTCAAAAAAATCTGCCATCCCACACACATACCCTGTGCCAACTGCCCCAACTGCTCCTACAGCAAACACACCATCACATCATACAAAAATCCCGAAGGATCAAAAAAACTGCTGGCACGTTAACCCCCTTCCCATGAAACCACTTTGAAGAGCTTGTTGGTTAACTTTAGGCGATTCCAGTACTTCTCCATATACCTTGAGACAACGCAAGAACCTCTTACCAGACATCGCAGTGAGGTCAGCACTACTGCTGAACAGCTCTGTAATTCCGAGACCTCTCCAGACATCTTTCAGATCAATTTCCTGTTCTACTGTGAATCTAGAAAATGTAATAGAAAATTACAAAAAGCCCAGAATGTAAGGAGTGCTTACTGTTATTAGAACATTAAAATTTCTATGTAAGGACATTTGAAACACAGAGGTAAATAACGTACAGTCAGAGATTTGGCACTGGTTGCATAACATAGTGAAACCTTCTACAAAAATGCTTACAAATTAGTTTACTTTCACAGGCAGATTTCTTTTTCTAATGCAGAAGCAATTGAAAATATGCTAATGGCACGTGCAGTCCCAGACCATAAAACCTCAGTGCAAAGTGATGCAGTAGCTAATGTAAATGCTTGCTTTTTATAAAAAAGGTTTACTATAAAAACTGAATTTAATTGTACACCTACTAGAATAGAGTATCAAATAAGGCAAAGGACAGCACACACTTCATAGACAGCTGTTGGTAAAGAAGGAGTAGGAAAGTGAGGAAGATACTCCATTTTTATTTAGGCAGTGTAAGCAAAGACCAGCGGTTATGAACATGAATATAAAGCACATCTGACTCAGCCTCTAATTACTCTGGTGGCAAAATTTTAATTGGGTTTTGATTGTGAGTAAAGAACAGGGAAAACAAATAGTTGTTAGCGCAAATGCACATGTGAGTACAACCTGGCACGATTTCAGGGTTAGCTTGCAAAGCCATGTTCTGAGCTATGTTACTACGCTGGAAGGACAAATCGAGGTTAATCCTGAGGGCAAGATTTTGGGCAAAAGCTTGTTCCATTTACACAGACTTCTTTTCAAACATTTTAAGTGTTATGCCTGGTATCAGTAAGACAAAAAAAGAGACTGAAGTCCTTTATGTATGGCCAGAAACAGACAGGACAGTTGGAGAAACAAAGAAATATCACAGAATAGTAAGAAGAATGGCAGCCCCACCAGAAAATACCAGAATTCTACAACCGCAAGGGACTAATTATAAATATTTGTTAAGGGTGAGTTACAGGTTTTCTGAAGAATGACCAAACAAATTATTAGTGATTTAAATTATGCTGACAGTGACTGGTTATAACTCTACAACACAAAATATATAGTCCATAAGGTGTTGTTACTATTTCTCCAGCAAGCCATCCAGTCAGAAACAACTCTGCAATTACACTGCAGTCCTTAGCGAAGGGTCTTAGTGGTGCTGGAACCAAACAAAAAATGTGCTTCTGTGCAATTTCTTGTAATGATTTTTTTTTCAGGACTAAAGTTCCTCAACTACCTGGAGGAACATGTTCTTTTCAGCAGAAAGTACAGGCCAGAACTCTGAGCAGAAAATAGCTGATGAAGAGCCGAGAAGTACGATATGTCAGCACGTACAAGCCTTGGCAGCTTGAAAAAGAATATTCTGGATATCAAAAGACAACTGGATAAGAGTCAAGTGGATCTTCCTCACTTACGTTTACAGAGAACAAGAAAAATCCCATACACAATCTACATTCATAATGAACACAGAGATAACATTAGAAGCCAAAAATCTGTGATGGAATAGGTATTAGTCATTACCCAGAGAAGAATTTTATGCAAGTTAAAATAAGATCTGGAGATAGTTCAGGATCAATAAATCACTGGTGGTACTGCAAGTTCAGGTGAATTCGAGGATATGTCTGGAATTAAACACAAGAACTGATTCTTCCGATTTCATTGTTTTGGCAGTTCTCAAAAGAATCAGAATATCAACAATGATTTACGTACTGGAGAAAGCATATGACCTCCTGGCATATTCTGCACCAGCCAGCATCATAAACAAAAAGAAAAAACGATGGTCTTATCTTAATGATTGAGATGTTGTTACACAGATGAGATGACCTGAAAACAGCCAATTGGACTGTAGGGAACAGAACTATGTCCTGTTAGCTTTCTTCTTTAAGAAGAATCATCACTCATTTTCCTCTTAGAAAGCTGTGGACACTCGCACTGGTCAAAAACTACAGGCAGGGACCTCACAAGACCTTGTGCACAGTTTTAGCTTTAAGTTAAGGGACAAATCTGCAAGTTGCTCATTCATTCAAACTTCCCACTGGCTTACAGGCTCCAATACTAGAGACTAGTTTTACTCTCACTACACACTTGTAAGTCCAGATCTGTTTTAGAGACTTCAGTAAAAACCCTAGGAAAGATTAATTAAGACTTGATTCCTGATGGCAGAGTTAAATAGTACAGAGGTTCTGTCTGTGCACATTGAAGAAACCCAGAAATATGGCCTTCTGTATTAAAACTGTATATAACACTGAAAAACACATCCAACCTACCAAACACACAGAAAAGGCAAATTAATGTTAAAATGCACTTTTATAAAAATTTCAGAATGCTGTATTTTTTCACTTTTGGCTTTTATTTCACCACAATTAGAATTAAAACATACCAAGCTTTCAAGATAATTTAGCTATTAAGTAGCAGTGTCAAACTAGTAAAGAATATCAGGATAGGACATTAATAAGAAAAGTATGCACGAGAAGCAAAACTTGAGGTCACAAATAAGAAAAATAACTGTAAAAAAAAAAGCATTGTTTTTTTCAACAGCAGAGAATCACTACAAGATATAAATGGAAATTAGGTGGGTTTAAGTCTCTGGACCACTCGACAGAAAACACACTTATCTGCTAAGCAATGAATCGTGACCCAGAAAGCCAACACGACAAAAGATGCTTTTGCATACTAATCACCGAAGAGCTTTGGGAGATGTTTTTGAAACAAAACAAACCTAACCAAATCAAAAACAAAGCCCCAGCTGAATATACATCTGAAAAAAGAAAACACAAACAAGTTGATTGGTTATTTTGCTAAAGAATACCTACATGAACAATAGTAGCAGTCAATTACTAGAGAGAGGCTGTACCCCTGACTGAAATCTCTGGAAAGGCAAATGCTGAACAGGTGGATGAGTGAAGGTCTCGACATTATCTGTAAGAGTGAGTTCCTGCTTTTTATGACAAATAAAGTAGACCAAAAATATCACATCAGCTGTATAACTAACAATCCATCCCTTTACAAAAATAAAACTAATTTCCCTTCTCTCCTTTCAGTTTTGTCATCTGGTAAAAACCCACTCTGAACTGCTATTCACAATAGCACCTCCCCTCCTTTCTCACATGCTCTGAAGAGCAGCAAGAGTTACAGATAAGCTATTATTAACGATATTTCAAATATTTTAGCTGACATCAAAATTAGCCTCTTTTGAAAAATAACAGGGCTGCTTTACAATTTGAAATGTAATTTCAGGCTATGCAAACCAACATAAACATTTGGTATGAGTTATCCTCCAGTCATACTTGGATGTCTTTGTGTTCCTTATGTAGGAATGTAGGTATTCAAAACCAAAAGCTGAAAACCTAGAACACAGAAGAGACATTCAATCTCATTTCCCAAGCCAAGCATTTGCTGTACCTCCAGAGTTTGGAAATGCCAAGCTACATGACACTAGCCCCGACACCATGTGTATTTGCAGTGTTTGTCACATATAATAAACCAGATGGTCACATTTTTTCCACAATCTTTCAGGTACTTCTGATGCTAAAAACACTATTGAAAAATCAATTTCAAGTATGAGAAGTCATGGAACAGTTGCAGCTGGGAGCATTAATAACCACAAAGGGAAGTCTGATAAAGCTTAGACACTGAAGAAAAGATGAGGTATTTTGAGTCAAGACAAGCTTCTGTACTTGAGCAGTTCCAGAAGGCTCACCAACATAGACGTTCATGGATCTAAGCTTCTACAGACCTAGCCGAAAGATACTAATAAGGGACAGTGACTCTGCCTGTCGTCAGCTCTTCGCCAAAGTCAAGAAGTCAAGATGGGAGTGAGATCTATATTCATCTTTACAATGTTCATTTTTAAAGTCTACTTCCTACATGTAACATTCAAACCAAATAGCTGAACAAAAAAAGACTTCTCTGGATTTCCACCATCTTTGGATCTCTCCCACACACAGACGCTTCAAAAGTAGAATTAGATTGAGAAACTTAAACAATTCTCTGAAAAGTTTAGCAGAGAACAATGGTATTTTCATGAAATTTAAAACTTACACAAGCACTAGATTAAAATGATGCATTTGTGTCATCGACAGTCCTTAACTATGTATCTGGACCTTGAGGTTTTGGATAGAGCATTAACTTGACCATACCGTATCAGGCCATCTTTTTTCTATTTTACAGACTTTCAAGAGAGAAGCAAAGATGGCTTCATCTTGTATGGTGCTGTGCAGCCCTTCTGAAATGCTGAGTTTTTTGTGAAGTCTTTAGATGCTCAGCTTCTACAGAATTAAGGAGGATTAAGATACACTTTCTAGTTATATGACAGAAGTTAACTAGAGCCTAGTGTGATTCAAACCAAAGGCTATAATTTCAAAACTTACTAAGAGGTCTGAATGAGCAAAAGCAAGAAATTCCAGGTTTTCAGGCTGGTTCGAATGTATTACATTCTGCAGAACAAAAAGCAAACAAAGGAATGGCTCCATTGCTTGAAATCAACAGCATTCTTGCTTGGAGGCCCTCAGGATCTGAATCACTATTTTAACCTAGCAAGCAGACTATAACACAAAGCTGCCAGCTGATATCAATTCCAACATTTTGGTTGGAATTTCAGCTACATTGTCCTGAGATTCTGGAACTAACTTGCATGATTTAGCCTAAAAATGAACATGCAAGCAAGCAACAAAATCCCACTAACAGCAAAACCAAACAAAAAACCCCATACAGCTGCTCTGAGCAGGTGAAGTAAGGGACATTATGGTTCTCTCTCTGGCAAGGTCCTTCTGCCCAGGGCTAGATATGGGCTGCAGAAGTTGGGTAAGTGTGTATTTCAGTGGGACAGTTTTATGCCTCTTCCGTGACTGCATCTCAAGAACAATCAACACTGGCCTATTCCTCATGAAAAGGGGACTCAAGAGAGCATATTTAAAAAAAAGAGAGAATGTCTAGGTTTTTTTTTTTGTTTAGGATTGAATTTAAGGGGTGGTTTGAGAGAAAACAGCATTCAGCTAAAAAAAACCCAACAAACCCAACAACCTTATTTCAATACACCTAAGGCATTTTTAAGATATTTTATATGTCAAGAAAGCAAGAAGATCATTATAGAGAGATGGGCATCTGAAACAATCCTTAAGAGGAGATCTGCAGACTAGCACCGTTATTAGGTACTAGCTTTTCCTCTGCTCTTCAAATAATTTATGTTAGCGACAGCTTTGTAAATTAGATTCATGGTCTGTTTCACTCCTATGCAAAAAGTGGATTAAAATGTTGATCACTTTAGACTGGGTTAAACTGGAAACAATGATTTGAAAATGAAAATGAGAAAGTATAATTTAACAGTTCTGTACAAATCTCTCCTTTGCTATTAAGAGGAATAATACACAATTTCATTTGCATACAGATAATGCAAACAGAAATTGGAAAGTTGTGATTAACTCTGCTTTGGCTAGTCATTCAGGTCCTATTACAAATGTGTAAGTTTAAAAAATGTTCACTTTACAATTGGATAACATCTTTCAGGATATAAAAATTTAATTTTATTCCACTGCTGCTTTCAATTTCTCAGTGGACAGAGCCTGCAGGCCACATTTCATAACATGCCTTTCTGAGTCAGAGCATAAAATATTTATGAAGTGTTTATTTAGAGCATTGATAAAATCCTGCAGATCACCTCTGAATCCCTAATGGAAATCCAACACCTTGGGAGCATGCAATTAATCTTTGGAATTTTTGTAAGGAAACTGCAGTATTGCTACATGGAATTTCAAGCTCACAATAGTTATCTCTTAAAATCTGAAAACCCTGAAGGTAATCAGCACCTGGTTGTACCCGGTTTGCCTTTGTATAGCCTTAATTCTCAAAGGTTTACCAAGCTATTTGAAGTTCTGGATAGGAGGGACAGGCATGCCGACTAGCCTGAGGATGGAATAAATAAAGACATTATACGACCACACAAAATCTAAGCCTCAAACTTAACTCTGAGAACTTGGCTACAGAGAATTCTGGAGTCTCTGCTTTAGGTTAAAAGCAAACAAACCCCCAAACTACCTCTATAAACTTAATTCAAGTCATAAACATAATTAATATGTTTTCAATGACATTCATGTATTTAACTCTAGATACCTAAGCTTCTTAAATTTGGAAGCTGTTTTCACAGATTCCCTATGTAAACAATGGAGGGAGACTTCTGTTGTGGATCTTGCATCCTAGAAATTCTTTGAGAGATGTCCAACTTCAGCACCTGATGCACAGGCTGTGACATGCTCCAGAGATAAAAGGAAAGCTTAAGGGATGGAAGAATCCTCATTATTTGTTTCTCATTAACGCCTAGGTAAAGTTTGCTCAAGCCTGCAGGAGGAATTGCCTAGGAAAAACGCCTCTCCCCTGCATCTTAGTGGACTGTTAATACTAAAACTCCTTGGACTTGAAGCTCCAAGAGAGAAACAAACAACAACAAAATAACCACAGGAATAGTGTACAGTAGGTTCAGTTTGCCTGCAATGCAGCTCTTTGCTGCTCTCCCTGCTTCTTCAAAGGAAATGCTACTTAAGGAAAGGAACTCTTACTATGGGGCAGAGAAAAATAGCCCCAGAACGCTGCTGTTCCCTCACCACTCTGACTGCAAGCGCAACAGCTTTAAAGAGAAGTGGAATTCCATCTCGAGCTGGAATCAGGGCACACTGACAGCACTGGTCCAGATCAACCTAATTTATCCTGGCTAGCCTTGTTTTATTGCGCTCAGCTGCAGTTCGCTTCTTGAAAGTGGTCTTTGCTTTGGAAAGGAAGCTGATGAAATGCAGGGATTCTTGCCTTACTGTTTACATGTGAAATAACTCAAATCTCCATATCAGCTCAAAACAAAGAGCTATTTTAATGATTAAAAGGATTCACTATAGTTTATTTTTTCTGCTGTTATGTATACACTACACAGTGCCACAAGAAGAGTAAGAAGTGATCCACATCAAATTTGTGCCATATTGTTACATAAACACTTACATGAAATCACTATGAATCACTTGAAGGACATCGTGATCTAACTATACATTATTAGTGAAGTTTACTACTAAACAAGTCTGTTACTAAGTCAAGTGTAGGGCAAGCATGAAAAATATTTGAAGGTAGATGAAGTAAAATTCTAGGAAAGATAATGAAGTGGTATATGTGAGCAGATACACCACTGAGCACACACAACTTATGTCTAATGAATGAACTGACTGAAGTTTCATCCCTTCTGGTAGTAAGGTCGTGTTATTCTTTTGCTCCTCTGAGAAAAAAGAAACCAGCACTTACTACAACTAAGAAAAAAGAGAAGAGACACAAATTGACTGGAATTACCTCTTAACACTCAACCATTTCTATCTACACAGACACATGCCATTAGAACTCTTTAAATTGGCAGCACATAGAAATCTAATTAGGACCTAAATGAAACATTTTAGCTTTTGTTAATCCAGAGTTGCAATATTTCTATGGCTCCTGTCTAAATGGAACTTGTCCATAATGAGTTCTGCAATACTCTCAACATCATTCAGGGGAGATGTATTCCTGATGATGAAATTCTCCTTTTGGGAGCTGCCATATGAAAGGGATGCAAATGCTGCTTATCTGCTGCTCAACCAACCATCATTCTGCACTACACCCCCCCTGGGCTTTCTTGGCAAAGCAGCCTTCACGTAGGTGCTACATAA
Source organism: Psophia crepitans (assembly GCA_013399095.1). Taxonomy (NCBI): domain Eukaryota; kingdom Metazoa; phylum Chordata; class Aves; order Gruiformes; family Psophiidae; genus Psophia; species Psophia crepitans. The sequence goes on along the minus strand of VWZZ01000718.1, from coordinate 754,236 downwards.
CTGCACACTTGATCAAGATGTTCGAGTTTTACCTACTCTGTTACTCTGATCAATTAGAATGCAATCTTTCCCCTTCTATTGACATGGGAGCATATTCTCACCTTGGTAAATACACTTCCACTTTCTGCTTCTTTACAGAATTAGCCCATTCATTAATCAACGAGGCTTTGACCAGGGGTTCCAATGTGACCAGTGGAACTTCCTGTCTGGAAAGAACGATCATCATACTAATCTCATCTCCCTCATATGGTATTTCCAGGACTTGATAAATACCACCTGCTTCATTGGAGCCATCACTGAACTCTCCTACAAAAGAAAAACAACAACAAAAAGCTATTAGAAGTATTTTCTCTTATTTTTACTGGAGAGAAGGGAAAAATACAAGGTTAATACTAGGCAGTATTTACTAGAGACCAGAGCTAAAAATGATCCTGTTTATTCTGTTCTGTATAGAATTTATATTGGTTTCTTCTTTGTAGGATTTGAGGCTTACGTCTGCTTTCTTAAAGAAAATAAGCTTATGCAATCACAGAGTTTGTAGATATCATCCTTCTGAAGCTATTACCTAACTTCCACAGGTTAGACAGAAGTCTAAAAGTTGAGGCTGCCAAGACTTTCATGGAAATGGGCAGAGGGGTTTTTTTTATTCAGGAGAGATAATTTGTCAATAGTGAAACTGAGTGAAATACTGCCAATGCTAGACACTGCAGAAACCTCTTGGAGTTCAAGCTCAAGATAAAAACGATCATTAGTTTTGCTGTTCAAAGAACCCCTATTTTACCTTTCTAAGGATGTTACAACAGTAATGAGGAAACATCATTCATTTTAGCATTTAGCACAGCACAAGAACAAATATTTAAGTGAGAAGGAAGACTAGCTGAATAATAAAGAGGTTAGATATAACAGAAAAATCTTTTGAAATGCACTATGTGGCACCAAACACATACCTAAAAAAGTAATCATGAAAGAGGTCATTTTAAGTGTTCCTATCTTGTTATACACAAGCGCACACATTACAGACATCAAAATCAGAGTCCCTTTATTGGGCAAATACCACATTTAAAATTCTAGGTGAAAGAACAGACAACAATACAAATGACTATTATACTCCAACAAACCTATTAAGGGAAGACTTATTAGCTTTAAATTCTAAAGCTCCAACTCACCATAATAAAACTCTCCCTGCTGGTACATCATTGGAATCTGCACTTCACTTTCATCATCTTTAGTGAAAGAAAAAGTTCTTGTATTTTCAGGTCTGAACTGTGATTTCCAATTGCCTTTAAAGTAGATTGCGTTGATGAGAGCCAGATGAGTTAGAGCACCAAAATCTCTCGAAGACACAAAATCTTTGATCATATCTAAGAAGAAAGCCAACTGTCAGTCTGCATGTCAAATTGAGCATTAAATCAAAACTTCAGACAGTTTGAAAAATGCAAGAAAATAAAAAGCTGTGCTAACATGTAATTTCCAATTCAGATATTCCATTAAATCTCAAATTAAACTGTCAGTGTTTTGTAAACCTAAATCACAGTGTAGGTGTGGAAACCCTTCTATCGAGTACATGTTAGTCAACTGTTTCTTGATCACTACTTAAATATACCCCACAATGAAACCAAGTAGAAAAGGGGTCACGTAAGGAATGTTTACACCTGTGCTATAATACAGTTCAGCACTATCCTCTTACGGTCAGAACTTCTACAAACTTTGGCTCCAATCCAAAGCAGCACTTAAATGGGTGATTAATTTGAAGTGTATAATACCACCCATTGGAACTTCACCTGGGCCAATTTTGAAGGAAGCGTTCCATTTCTGATCAAGTAATGTCCAACAGACTTCAAAGCAAGGATTAATCACAAAAAGGCCCCCCATAAATTCCTAGCATTTGTTCCATTGACATTATCTCTTGAAAAGCAAGAGAAAAAAACATCTAGCATCTGTTCTATTCATGGGAGGTATGTCAGCTGAGCACAGCAGCTGCTTTGCTCCTACTCCTCAGTAAGGCATTTACATCAGAAAACAGTCTGTTACCTGCTTTAGCTCATCTTAAATGGCTTGCTTTTCAGTAAAATAATTTTTAATTTCTTAAGTTTGGTGCACTGACCAGGTTTGTCCCTATTCTTAAAGAATTGCAGCCTACTTTGGATAGCTTTCTTGCTCACTTCTGTTTTTAACTGACATTGCAATGCAAGGTGTTAAAATAAACACATTCCTCAGCCTGATTATTACTTCTTAATCCATGGTTTAAAATACTGATTAATTCTGCTTTCTGGAGCATATGACACAGACTAACTGGTGTGAAATTTGTGTATCAGAAGGCACTATTTCTTTTGGGTTGCTGTTTGTACTTCATTTTATCTAGAACATTCTTAGAAATGAGATGAGAGCCACACTGCCATACTCACTCTCTGTGGTTAAAAAAAAAAGGAAAAATTAAGAAGGGATACACTTCCAGTTTTTCCATTTCTATTTGGTACATCACATTCCCTCATATTTTTCTGCCACATCTTGTTAATACACTAACGTATGTTAGGAATTTTCCTGGCTAGAGAAATCTTTGACAGTCATGTTTCCTGCTCCAAGCCTCCCATCATGCTTAACATGCTGGAATTGGAAGCCTGCCTGTCTTGTACCTCAGTCCTAATGAGAAAATGAGCCTCTTCTGTCTGAGCTGGCAGGCAGGAGAGAATGAGATCGAGTGGTCAGAGAGTAGGCTGAGGAACTGTTACTATCGCAACCTAATGCTAAGAGACCCAGAGCTGCCTTTGTTAGCTCTGCACAGCTCCTTCTAGGGCAATGGTTACAGCTCGGTCAGCACAAGGCAGGTATTAAGGAGGAGAACTTGCTGTTCTTTCTAAGAGAAAGAATTTCACTTTTCCTTTAGACACCATGTTTCCCTGAAAACACTCTGCAATCTGCTGCATCACTTTCCCTCTATTTCTGTAGCTTGAGATAAAGGGCAGAATTCATTATGAATATAATAGCTGCCATTTTTCCTTGGAAAAAAACAGATCACTTCCAAAATAGAATAAAAAGCATGATATGAAGTGTTTTTCTACTTTGAAGCCATACATTTCCATAAATGATTTCCATTATGGATTCTTCAGTGCTCAGACTACATGCTGATGTGTTAATTCCTTACAGGGGATCCCAATACCTTCAAATTTAGAACAGTACAACCGATGTTAGAGCCAAATCCCTGTTGAATTACTCTTAACACATCAACCTCCAGAGTGTGCCAGATGAACTAGAATGAGATTATGCTTTGATGCTTGCAACAGGGGACTAACTTCACTCCCTTACCGTGAGACTCAATATATGCAGAAAGTGTCACATCTTTGGGATTCCACAAGCAAAGCAAGCACTACATCATGCAGATCTGAATACGTATATTTACATCCGTAATTTTGTGCTGCAAATTTTTGTTGTGAAACTCTGTTGGCAGTCTTCCTTAAAAATAAAATCAACTCCTCTCTCAACATGCTATCTAGTTTCCTCACATTGGAAAAGATTAAAGTACAGGGTCTGATTTTGTAGTTCGAAATATTCTTTTGTATTTCTTAGTATTCTATTTGCCGGTACCTTGTAACTATGAGTTCCTCAGAGAACTAGTGATATGGCACACATCCAAAATATAGGCTGATAACCTCTTTGCTACCTGCAGAAAAGTTGCATACAATAGTACTTATCTATTTTTTTCTTGTAATTTAATGGTAAAATCTGTATCAAAGTACTATTGAAATGCCCACTATCAAAACATTCTCCTTCAATAAACGTTACAGGTACTTTTTAAGATAGTAAGACAGAGGAAAAAAATATTCTGATATTAGTATATGATTAGCAATGGCTAATAAAGACTCATCATCCCTGCACAAGAAAAAAGTTATGATTTCACAAATTCAGCAGAATTCTTTTTATGGGAGGAGATACTTTAGTCTCAAATGGAACAGATAAAAGCCAAGGCAACAATTCAACAACACTGTAACTCTGAAAACATAAATACTTACTGCAGGAAGCTTATAAAGCAATCATGTGGACTTACTATTTGTATGATTCTCCACCCACTTATTGATGTGGGTTGCTACAGCTGCACTTTGGCTGAAGTCTATATTCTCAACTTCAGCTTTAAAGTATTTTTTCACCAACTGCAGAAATTTGTCACTGATATGAAATCCATTCTGCACATAGAGAGAATTAGCAATGTTCAGAACATAATGACTTTCTTCAGTGGTTGCCATATCAGAAAGGTCCTTCAAGAAGGTAAACTCTTCACCTGAGGAAAGAAAAAGATTCAGTGTTTCAGAAAAAATTATTTCATTTTTTTTTTTCCTGCTGGAAATTCAAAGACATTATATGCAAAAAAGTCCTTTTTTTAATAAACTTGTTTCTGAACCTACACACACCTTCAGATCTGAAAGAACAATCTACACGGCAGAACATACTATTTAGAGCTTTTTTTTTTTGACTACCTATAATTAGTGTAATTAATGAGACATTTGGATCCTATCACAGGCAAAACTATCAATTGTAATCCTTTCAACACCAAAAGAGTAATTAAATTCTTATAAGTCACACTTTTATGTCTTGCCACCGCAAATCCTCAAACAGAATTTTCATTACATCCTAAAAGGCAGTTGTTCAAGGAAAAATGAACTTCAGGTTTTGAAGACAAGGACTTCCCCACGGACTTCTCTCTGCAAAAAACAGCATTAGAATTTCTCAGGATCCTGCCTGGGGTAGTACAGTATCATTTGCTTGGGTAATGAGGAATCCTGAAGAAGATTAAAGTAGTCTGCTTTAAAATAGAAGGCTTGTCCTGTTGCACTGCCTTCCTGAAGCTGAAATTTTAATTAAAAACAAACCACAAACCCTTAAAAATCGAATGCCACGATATAATCCACACAGAAATCAGAGTACTTTCACTGAATATCACTCATATACAAGTACAGTGAATGGTCCAGCTCAAATCAACTGCATAACTTCTTCAGCTATTGTTAAGGGATAATTTATCAATGTTGGAGAGAAAACTGTAGAACTAAATGTGTGCTGTAGTCCCCACGGAGTGTGTGCAGTGGTACACACATCTGTGTGTGCAGTGGTACTGTCCGATACGTCTTGATCTCCCCAAGATCCTTCCACCAAAGACTGCGTCCAGTACGTTGCAAGAACAGGAAATTTCATTCAGGTTTCAAATCAACTACTTTGACATGAAAATTCAGAGAAATGGCTTTTTCAAAGTCATTTTTTGCCACTCACTCATCCCCTCCATTTGCAGACATATTACAGGTGCTTGCACTCCACAGCACAGATGCAAGACCTAGCTCAACCCATACTACCAATGGGGCAGTGTGGTAGTGTTGTTCTCTGCTAAAAAATGAATCCTGTTTCTCAGAAAGGCTGACGGGAACATGGGCATATCATGCTGGAACAGCCAAGATTATTATATTGCCTAAATTAGCTTGTGTATCTGTATGCGACATTATGCCATGCAGACAGAACATTAGTTGATGCAGAATTAGGGTGAAGAACCTACAGGTTCTACCTACAATAACTTAACAAGGAAGAGACATTTCCAGTTAAATTACTAAGATGTTCATACTTTTATATCAGCAATATTGCTAAAACTACTGTTTCCTTTTCAGGTTTAATCCCTAAAAGGATTTCTAAAAATCTTCTTCTAACCCTAGAGGCAAAGGCAAGCTTATTTTGCAGGTAGAAACAAAAATCAATAGATAACTGTAATTGCTTAAGATTCAGGTGCCCAAGTCAGGACTCTATGTGAGCATCTCTCAGCTGATGCAGAATCCACTGAAGCATGCTCAGGCCATCAAACGGGATGCCAAGAAGTCTACTGATCAATAACCCACAGACACGACCAGACCACTACCATCGTTCTTCAGGCATTGCCATCAGTTTCTTTAAGACAAAGCCACACAATAAAACATGACTAAAAGGCCTTACCATTTTTTAAGCTGTCAAAACCTAAGGAATGTCGAATTTCCTTCAAAGTGGTTCCATGAGCTCCAAGCTCTACCATTCCCATGGCTATTGCAATGCTCAGAGGAGAGAAAAGAATATTCTCATCTTCTCTTGCAGCTCGCAGCTGATTGTAAACATTCACAGACAGCTCTGCAATGGTTTCATCAGGAAAATTTGTCTTGAAGGCTCTGCTTTGCAGAACAAGCAAAGATAACAGTCCAAGGAAATACATGTCTTGAGATTCTTAGATCTGCAAGAAAATTTTGGAGAAAATAAGTTAATGTTGTTTAAGTAATAGAAGATTTAACTTGAGAAAAATTAGTAATCTTTTAGTCTTAAATCTGTGTGGAAAAAAGCCCTTGTTTTGGAGTTCAATGCACAACACAGTTGTTTGGAGGAGAAATTAATACATATGCTGTTCAAACTGAAGTAATGATCTATTTTTTAAAAAATAACCTACTTTATTATGTGACTTTATGCTTTTGAAATCTTTCAGCAATAGATTAACAAAATGCAGCTTCTACAGCAAAAGACCTCAAAGAGGTAGCAACACCTTTACCTACTTTTACTTTTAAATTTTGCTGTTGTCATTGTTAAGCAATGCTGATCTGGAATTAGTATGTATTTCTGTACTTCACCAAGGAGACCTACAAATCTGCATTTCTTTTGTTTGACCTTCCAGTAAGATGCAACTTATTTATCTAAGTCACTCCAAGCCCCAGACTGGTGAAACTATTTCAAGCATTGTAAGAGAGCTTGCCGACACCCGTGAGGAACGAAATGTACCATGACATTGCTCAGATGCACAACACAGCAAGCAGCCAAAAATTCTTTGAAATAAAAATAAATCATGCCTTAGTTACCAAATGAAATCCCTTTGCTAGTAAATAATGGTGAAAAGTTGGGTAGTTGTGCTAGCTAAGAGACAACACCTGCTCAGACATCTTTAGAGGATAGTTATTGTATACAAGAGTGAGAAAGATCCAACAGGGGAAAAGATTGTAAAGCAAATGGAAGGAAAGGGTTAGCACTAATGCTTTTGACTAATCCATCCTCCAAGCTTTGCTGAAATGCTTCAGTAAGCAACAGTTTTCATTACCCCAGTTTGGCTCACCACACAACTACTGATATTAAAATTCCAGCGCACGGAGCAGTGTATATATATATGTCTCCATCCTTCCATTTTTTCCTTTAAACTTCCTGCTGCCTTTCCATCTCACCCACTACTACCAAGTGTCTTGGGTCAGAAATATCAAACCAACAGAGCTCACATTTCCATTCCTTCTCTTTGCCACTTACAATATCTCTAACAGATAACAAAGCAACGGTTCCTGAAGCAGTAGGTTAGACAATATAAGACTACAAGCTTTGGTCCAGAAGTGTTTTACACGTTGTTGTGCCAGTCCACAGGGCTTGTCCACATGGGACAAATGTGCATGAATGTGCCATTCTTGCGCAGCAGTCAATTTGCTTGCAGCCAGCCCAAGTGCCTCTGCCTTATGCTTCCCAGCTTTCCAGGATCTGCAGTTACCATGGGTTCCTATATACTTGACACAGAGACCCTTAGTAAGCTTATACAACATTTGTATTATGTACTTCATCTTCAAAGGACTACGGAGCATTATCTAATTAACTCGCACAACACTGAATCATGCATAATTTAAGCATTATTACTCACATTTTATAGCGGAGAAAATTCTAAAAGCAACAGGGTACACACACATACGTGCCTAGGCAGCAACCAGTGCAGCCACTAGTTAAGATTCTTCCTGTCCCCTAGCTGCAGATCAGTCTTCTAGTTATTTTTTCACTGAGAAATTTAAATAGATGAACCGGTGCAGCAGTCATACGTGCTTCAGGGGAAAAGGGCAGGCTCTTAGTGCAACACAGTAGCTAGAGCTTTGTTTCATCCCTGCCCCACATCTTTCTCATGATTGCTTCCATCTATGTATGAAATATGCCCCTTCTCTCAATTTCTAACAAGCCCTCCTCTATGCTGGCATCACTTCATCTCTCTGGACTACTTGATCTGTCTTTCTCTGATTCTTAGCAAGATATCAAAAACCTCCAGCAAAGGCTCTTATTCTATTTAAGAATGGCACAGAATAAGTCATATAAGCCTAAAGCACCAGCTTCATATTGTGCTTATTACTTGATGACTACATATTTCGGTATGCTTATACAGCTGTCTAGCACTTCACTGCTGCCCAACGAAAAAGACTTTGGTCTGAGCCAGGACCATCGCGATTTATTTCATAAAGACCGAGACAACCTTTTTATTGTCTAAAATGTTATCAACATACCACAAGCTTCCCCAACAACTGCTTTTCTTCATAGCAAGTAATTATTTTTTTAAGCCTGTCCATTTATTATTGATTGATCTATGGATGTTAAGGTTCCTGTTATAGAAAATAACTGGATTTCCCTGTTCTCTTTGTAATTCCAGGCACTCTACATTTTTTTTTTTTTTTAAAAAAAGAGCACACATCCCTCCTAATGTTACATAATATAGGACTTCTTTCAGCACATCACTGCAGTAGACTGAGGCCAGGTATCATGTCTCATCCTAAAAGCTGTACCTAGGCAAGAAAGACTCATAAACTTATGTCAGATGGGTCTATAGCAGTGTCAAAAACGGTACTCAAAAAAAAAATAAGCAGAAACTGATCTTTCTTTTGTTGACAATGGACCTGAAGCACCACCATGGCTTTTAAACTGGCCTGCAAATTTGCTAATCTAAACAAACAAGCTGTGTTGCTCGAAGTGGATGCAATTATACAGATAGCTAAGCTTCCCCCCCAGATTAAGAACTGTTCGAGCTCACTTTGAGACCTGACAAGGTTCTAACAGACATAAGATAATCTTCAATTTGAAGAAAGGAAATTTCCCAAGCCTTTTAGTTGCAGAGGCAACTCCATCAGCACTCCATCACTGATCTTTGTCATATGTGCTATTGCCAGACTGGCTTAAATAATTGCAGGGGGGAGAGAGAGGGGAAATTTATACATCTTAATGAAGTGCTTAACATGTACATTAGACTATTTGAATGCTAATAAAATACCTGGTATCAGACAATGCTAAATATATATACAGACACACAAATCAAAGCCATTTCTCTTTGTGACCACTCCTGACAAGTTCCTCATGTGAAAAAAAATCAAGCTATAATATTTCTAATTTTTTAAACAGAAAATAGAGTAAGTATAAAAATGGCAACAAATGAGATTTATACTGAAATGCTCTTACAAGACAAAGCATGAAACTTAGTTTTTAAACATGTGCTTAAATCCCATTGATGGCAACCAAGAAGTTAAGCTGTGCAGACTTAAATTTCCTGGTAGGAATGAACTGAAGCCAAACGGTTTGGCCTTCCCCCCCACTTCCCCTTCCCCATCACTTTTAGTCTAGAGGTTTTCTAATATAGTTCACAGTGCAGTTCCCCATACGCACATCCAGGGAAAAGGAAGAGACCCAGGGAGGCAGGAATGGGCACCCAGGTATAGGCAGAGAATGCGAGCAGCTCTTTTGCTGGCAGTGTTCTCAAGGTATTTGTGAAAATATAACCTTCTCACAATGTATGAATAAGAGTGCAACGTAAGGGAAGATGTTTTAAAGCAAACTGAAGATCTGCGGGACATGGTTAGCTGGGAAAAGGCTGTAAAACAGAACAGACATCTGATCCACCCTTGCCAGTCAATGTGACAAAGGTCTAACCTGAGATGTCTGGGGTAAATTCTTCAGTTCAATTCTTCTTGCACTTCTGGTACAAGCGTACATACAATGCTCTACTGACAACTTGGAATCCAGCTCTTAATTATCATTCTAGTCATAACAGTTACTGCTTCTCCAATTCTGCCTTACTTTAGGCTACATTACTTTTGGTTTTATGCTTCCTCACGCTGCTTCATGCAGCAGGTCTTGATCCAATGAACAGCTGAGCACTTACGGTGCAGCGTGTTCTCAGCATCTCTCTTCAGCACGAGTCGAGGGCACTCTTGTTTTGTTTCCGCAGCAGTACAGAGCACATTTTTTAAATTGCCTGTACCCTATTCACAAACATACTTTAAATGAGGGAAATGAAGCTGAACATTATGTCATGTATGTACAGGAAATTAAACAATTCCCATGAGTATTGTCAAACTTTCTAGTCAATCTTTTTACACTTCCTTGGAGTCACCAGCAGTACAGTTTGTCATTGCTGTTCTGCATCAATGAAATCTAGTTAAACAATACTCTATCAGCTGAAGAGGAGTCAAAGTCCACACTGAACAATGTTTAAAAACCAAGAACCACTAGTTTCCAGTGTTCCTGCATGCATTTAGCATTTATTGGCTACCTACATGAATGGAAAAAAGCTGTTAAAACTTTCATTCCTCAATCACAGATGTTAAGACCAAAGATGAGAATTTCTCATTTGAGGGCCAGTCTTAGATTGTAAGTTTTGTTTAATTTTATCTTAACTGATGCATGAACACCACTCTCCTACCAGGCAATCAAAGAATCAGTGCAAATAGATATATACTCTCCTTGCAATAGCCTCTTCTTCATAAACAATTGTATACAACAAATCATTGCTAGCTACAGGGATTCATTAGAGTGTTAGTTTTGTTCTTGCTTGCAACTGTTCTCAGGAAAAAAGCAGCAACAGAACACTAAAGAATGCAGTACCACTTCAGTAACCTCAAACACCTGCACCTCCAGATGAGACATCACTGTACAGTTGTACCTGTGCAGGTGTTCTGGTGACTTTTACCAGAACTTCAGCGTGAATGGGCTTTCCTAACATACGTCTGCTGCTTTATTTGAATACCAACTCAACTCAGTTTGACATTCCCACATGATTCTTCTGGTGGTCCTGCTCTGGGTATAAAGACATACCTGTTTTGTCTGGGGGCTTCTTTTACTTTTGGACACTGTTCTGTACAGGGGTCAAGTTTCTTGGAGCCATCGCAAGTGAAGGCAGTACTCTCTTTCTGATTTTTCTTATTTTTTCTTATACTTAAAATAAAGGTATTCCAGATATATGTCGTTCAGTAGTTACTTGCATTGAGGTCATGGCTAGTTCACCTCCTGGAAAACTTTTTCATTCAAAATTTCAGACATTTTCTGTAAAGATTTTATCAGTCCCAAAATTCAGCCTACCACATTGCCACAACAGGTCACAACCAGCTCAGTCTAAGGGCAGCATTCCTGTTCGCTTGCCCTGTGGGCAGCATAGATGTACTCCTGTACCCAGGCAGAAGGAACACCAGTTTCAATAAAGCTTGAAGAAAAACATTCATAGGCTAGATTAACTAACTATAGCTCTGCCCTTCCCCAAGCATAAGACTGGAATGACTAAGAGGAAGTAGAACAACATCGCCCCCTCACACCCACAAACTCTGAACTATTCAGTTCACTACATATGCTTTCAGAAAAATGCAAAAGGGGCAAGCATCCTCTGTAAGCCAAGATATTTTGAGAGATATCATATCAACAAACTCAGAGTTCGGAGACATGAAGTACCGTGAATTTTGAAACAGTAAGAATTGAAGTCAGTGTAGGAAGGTGCCAAAAATTCAATTAAGGTTGAATTCCAGTACTTTCTGCATGCCAGACAGGTTGAAAAAAAGGGGTTATAATTTCACTGTCTTTTACACCTTTACAGACTGTGGGTTTTATAAAGAAACTCATTTATGGCTTTAAAAAATGAAATAAAACTGTGATACATTGCCTTAGTTCCTCAGCATACAGAGACTAAACTAAGATTAGTTGCTTTAAAGATTACTCTTGGCTACATGCAAGCTAAACACCAAAGGTGTGGGAAGCACAAATGAGAAAAACTGCTGATTCCTCCTGATCAGTGTATAAAAGAAACGCAAGTGTGGTAACAGGACTGATTACATTCTCTCCTGTAAAGAAGAGCATCTGCAGGAACAGACAGAAGTCTGGCAGGACAATTTTATAAAGCGAGAGATGAATTTACTTTAGCAAGCCCTGGTAGTCTGAGGAAAAAACCCACTATGCATCTAGGTAAGAGCTGGGTGCCACCTCCTTCCCCTCAAATCCAGCCACAAATTGTATCATGTCTGTGACAGATTAATTATGAAAGGATAGACAAGTTTAGTGCAATTCAGCCACTACTGCTTTGCCAGCTAGTAAACATGACAATTGCCGCAGGCCCCTTTACTCTAGATGACTTTTTGTTGGCAATCTCAAACAATACAGTATCAAAGAAGGGGGGACTGAATAACTTGCAATAACAATTTAGAAAATCGACACAACTATCCCTCCAAAAAGGAACCAGAGGACACCAGTTGAGAACACCGAGCAGCTAACAAGATCATTAGCTATTCAGCTGGACCAAGCAGTGGTTGTCATGGCTACCCTGAAGGACGTGCAAAGGAGGTACACAATGTAAGAGCTCCTGGACTGGTCTAGTCTTGCCCTGGGCACACTGCCCTGCAACAACCGGGGAACATAGTGGCTGCTCCCACAAATCTCAAGATGCTTATAAATCCACTCCATCAGTTTGCCCTGCAGGACAATGTAAGTCTTTTTTCAGTCCTTTCTGCTTTTGTCCAGGAATCCAACCTTTCAGATTTTTGTTTAAAGATTAGGCAAGAGTTGCACCTCCAGCTAGCATTACTGGAGCAAAAGTATTCTCACACATGGAATGTTGTCGTTTTACCTCTAGAAGAATCCCACAAAAATAACGTCTTATTTCCTCCCATCAGTTGCTTACTTTGTTCATCATCCTTTTCCTCCCAACCATTCAGACACTCTCTCCCTCCAGCACAGGGAAGGACAGACATGTACTGTGAAAGAAGGCTATAACCTGGGTTGACTCAACCTGAAAAATTGTTTTTCATAACAAGTGAAACCAGGCAGGTATACAGGGGACAGCAACGCAAAGGCTAACCGCTGTAATCAAGCATCTAAATGGGAAATCTACATCCTACCAAGTGTTATAAGGCTCTACTTACACAGCCCATTAGGGCATGATTACACATGGCGCTGAGATACAGGAGAGCCTTCCTCAAGGTGATAGGAGGTAAATCAAAGTACCATTTCTCAGAGCAACAGCTGTGCACTGCATGAGGTATTATTGCTTATAGCCAGAAGAATATAGCCAAGGAAATGGGAGTATAACTAGACGTCCATAAAATGTTTTAAGTTACAGCTATCGTGGACAGTGCAAGCAGTACACAAAGGTATCTAACCAGTACTTTGGTTATCAGAAGTGGCAACAATCATGTGAAGTTATGCATCCCTCTCGATACCAGGCAGGCACATAAATGCTAGCTGTGACACACATTACGTTTGGCTGGCAAGTCAACTCCTCCTTATTAGGGTAAGTATTTACATTTTCTGTGTTGCAAAAAAATTTTTTACCCCTAAAAAATGTTTATCCTTAGCTTATGTGAGCATATGACCTTGTCAAACAAATTCTACAGACACATCTAAAATCATAAAGCTTGTTTAAATCTGTTGTTTCAGAGACATACGACGACATCCATATTTCAATCTGCACAAACATTAGTAATAAAGTTATGGGATTTTATCACCATCTGTCAATTATGGAGTCACTGCCTTCTGGAGCAGGAAACCTTGAGGTTAATTTCATCAGAAAGCAACACAACAGCAATATATTAACTACTGGGGTATTTAAACCTCTAGCATATATTGACTAAGACAAAGACCAGTCATTCTGTGGGAAGTGTTTGGACCACACTAAAACCTTTACCTCCAACAAACAGTAAGGCATGCCCCTCAGGATTCTTTATTTCTATTTTTTAAATGATCCCATAACACCAGCAGCTTCTAGAAAACCTGAAAGGAAAATGGTACACTGAAAATGTTCATATTGACAATTTCTACCATTAAATCCCAAATGTTTTTAAACTTTAATGGAGCTTGGCACTGAGTCACTAACCTGCTGAGGCAATTATGCAAGCCAAAGTTGTCTTAATTGAGCTTCCTCAAGCATAATCCCTCAGCTCCAATTAAAAAATAAAAAGAGATGCTGAGAAGCCATGTCCAAAATACTTAAATTTGAATAGCCTAAAGCAAACATATAAATCCATGTCTAGACAATTAAGAAAAGGTGGTCTTATTTGAAATCAGGCCTGCAATTGTAAGAACCCATACACAATTTTTCTATTTGTTTCTTCTGTCTAGAAGAAAAAAAAATTAGAAATTATTTGGCAGAGTGCTTTTATTTGTGACAGCTACAATGTGCGCCACAAAGTAAAAGCTATAAATAAGAACACACAAAACAAACAAGCTCTGCGAAGGAGAAAATTTGAAGTATTACAGAACTTGGGGATTCTAAAGGCATAGAACCGCGGGTGTGCACATAACCCTTCTGAAAAAGCCAAAGCCTTACTGAGGAAGAGATTCAAGGCTAGAGACTGAAATATGACATCAGAACTGTTTTCAACTTTCTATTCAGAAGTGAAATGGCTGGGTTTCCCACAAGAACAGAGCAAGACACAAACAGAAAGATCCATATAGGTGCCTCAAAGTTGCCTTACCTGAGAGCCCAAGCAGAGGAACTTCCTCTTGGGACTGACTTTACTATAGAAGGAGAGACAATGCTTTGACATAGGAGTTGAAGTTGGTCTTAGGCGGAAGCTCTCAAGAACCAATTTTGAGAAGTTCTACTTTTGGATTATTATTTCTTTTTTCCCCTATTGAAAAGGCCAACACAGTACTCCACTCACAGTGCAGCCATCTAGGGAAGATACCCCAAATGAGACAAGAGCATTATTTTTCCTTCCTCAGATTTCCTCAGGATGCTTTGGGAAAGGAAGGCAGAGGAAAGGTGTGATCTTATTCTCTGGTGGTAGTTTTCTATCAGAAGCAGAAGAGATGGCACGCTGCAATCAGTTATTTTAGATACAAGAATACCTTCTTGCCTGCTCTTGCATGTACTGCAAATTCATTTACTTACAATAAGTCACATTTCTGTTATTTTACTGTGAAATTCAGTTGATCAGCAAGCTCCCAGAAGCAAGCTCCCAACTATAATTTAATTAAAAGGGCAGTAGCTAAGTTTCACCATATGCAACTGCCAGATGCAATCATTGCAGTTTAAGTCTAAAGGCGACATTACTGCATGTACTGGAGCATAGTTTTATAGGTGATGAAAGCTGTCACTTATGTCACAGACATTGCTGTAATGCATTA
Organism: Psophia crepitans; assembly: GCA_013399095.1. NCBI lineage: Eukaryota > Metazoa > Chordata > Aves > Gruiformes > Psophiidae > Psophia > Psophia crepitans. Next base: position 739,086 of record VWZZ01000718.1, on the reverse strand, counting down.
TGATATTACAGTTTCAGCAGAACCAAAAAATATTAATAATACATTTTGTGAAAGCATTTACAGCAAGTGAGTTTGGAATATGATGTTTCAAGTGCCATACGCTTTTCCTTGCGACTCCGTATTTATGCATAAGGTCACTTGAGACACATTACATTAGACTATATACTTTGTCTGGCATTGTACAAGCTCTCAAAGCCAATTTTAAACCTTCAAAAGTTGGAGGACTGAAGGACACAACTAATTAGGGATAAACAGAAACAGACCGGGAGACCTTCACTATTCAGTGATTCATAGGAATAGGGAATATTGCATCAAAAGTACCCTAAAATTGTGTCTCTTTGGCGGAGGCTTCCTGAATGCATTTTAACCTTACCAACCAACTCAGGAAAATTTTTAAACATCTAACAAAATGCCATGAAGAATGATAGTCTTTAAATCATCCCAAAACAACTAAATAGAGAAGGTCTATATTAGCTGTGAAACAGTGTTTCAAAAGCTCAAAACAGAAGTTAATTCTTCAATCCATTGCAATTCTTCGCTATGTTGTTCCGCTTCCTTCACACGGACTTCAGAAAAAAACCCACGATCAGAGTATGGATATAACTATGTCAAGAAGATGAAGAAAGTTAATTAGAATGTATCAGGATTTCAGAAAAGGAGTCTATCACTTCATAAACTGAATGCAAGTGTGACATACGAACCAGCTTGCTTCCCTACAAAACAATATTGGCTTCAGACTTACAATCAACATTGGGCTCCATTTACATTTAGGTAGTGTCACTATTTCCAAGAGAGTTATTATTCACTTATGTTAACACTACTTAGATCAGAATTAGTTTCTTACAGTACAGTGATAAGATACAGATTGCTTTAGGAAAAAATATAACAATTAACTCTAGCATTAGAAGTAGATGTTATACCCTGATTGATTACAAACAGCAATTCATCATTACGAGGATTGTTATTTACAATGCACAGATGTTGTTTCTCTAATGCTTCTCAGCTTCATAGTCCATTTCTATACAGAAGATGCAAGATCGCAGCAGCCACTGGTGAGCTTCCAGCCAGCTACAATTACTCTTAGAAGCAACTGCATATATCAGACAGACTGTCCTGACAGCCAGCAACAGAGCGGTATGAAATGCTGGCTGACACTAACTCTGGAGCACTGCTGCATGCCAGCAGAGCTCCCTCGGCCACCCCGGCAGCCCTGGCACCTTCCGTGCTGGCAACTGCTCTGGAGCCAGCCAGGGGACCGTGCTGGCAGAGGTGGCCAGGCCATTACCATTTCAGTTAATAGAGCTGTCCTGGCACAGCAGCTGAGGCTGGACAGGACCTATGAAAGACAGTTCTTGAAACCAGTTGAAAGAGCTGTTTTGGCAAGCATGCTGAGCCTGACCCACAGAGACACTGTTGATACAAAAATCAAAATGGAAACAGCCTGTAAAGCTGGTCTCACACAAAAACTTCAGAGACAAAAGCATGAGAAAGAAGAGTCACTCAGAGGGTGTTTACTTCTGAACCAGCAAGATGGAGTCCATGAAAAAGTACATTTTATCAAAATCAGTAACTGAGATAAAAATTTAGCACTACTATGTAAGCTTCACCACATCAAATATTTGTCTAAGATAATAGCGTAACATCTGTTACAAAATAAAGACTTTTTTCCTAAAAACTACAGAATAATCTGGATGCAGAATTCAGCTGGTAGCAGGATTTTTCACTCTATTTCATACAGTGGAAAACTCCAAACAAGGCATACGATAAGAATTTCTTTTTTATGTGAAGGATGCTGATCACTGACTTTCCCAAAGGAGTTGAAAGCATGGAAAGATGTGGAAGAGAAAATTAAACTTCTCTTTCCTCCTGCCCTAAGGCCAATTCCAATTCTCGCCTCTTTGGCTTCAGCACCATTGCTATCTGCTCTGTTCGTAGTTTTCATACATTTTTGAATATTTTCATTTACCTCTCTTATACCCATGATTTGTTCAACTCCAGAACTCCAATTTTATACTGCTTTCACCTGAAAGCAGCTCTGCAAAAATAAAAAGGAAAGCAACCAGGGCATCTGCCCGATTACAGACATGACTTGATTACAGACACCAACACAGGCAACTGGTCAACTCATACGGTATCTAGACAGGAGGAAAAAACAGCTAGTGTGGCATAGCAAATACAATTCCCACTAAAACCCTCACTTTTTTTCCTCCGCATCATCATTCAAGTCCTTCGTCTCTCTTGCTTCTTCATAAACATCCATGAACTTGCCAGCTTAATTAAAAAAAAAAAGGGAACTAGTAGACTCTTACTGTTCAAACTGGGTGAGCTGGCAGGGTTGGAAGACAAGCAGCAAATTCAGCGCCCTGCATGTGTTACTGAAATTGTTCAGAGAGAATATTTGGAACAGCAGCAGTTTCAAGGGATAAATGGGAAAGCTGGAAATGGAAAGAGAAAGATAGAGAGGAAAAAAACAATCCCTGCTGTGCAGGTACCTTATCCAGAACCGAAGATATGTAACAACCAAAGAAATACAGCTTATTCAATTAGAGGCAAAAAAACAGGCTCATTTTACTTCGGGGGGGGGG
>VWZZ01000718.1:721881-736479 GCA_013399095.1 Psophia crepitans | reverse complement strand
GAGCGCGGGGCGGCGGAAGAAAACATTCACATTTTTGTTCTAATAGTTTTGTTTATCCTGGCCTTGGAGACCTATAGCTCTTGATACATCCCTCTTGGCTCACCATGGACGAAACAGCTCAGTTTAGAGTCCAGTGTTCAAGCTGCGCCTGGAAGGTGGAACCCGGCCTCGAAGCACACTTCTGCGCATCACTGTTCAAGCCTCATTGGCTTGTGTTTATGAGAACGGATGCTGTTCCAAGTATCCTCTCGACGATGAGCCATTTAAACACCACATGCAGGGAGCTGAATTTGTCTTAATCTTGCTTATTCTCCCACACAGAGAAGTTTGTATCATGTTAGATCTGATTCTAAATGCTAAAGCAATTCACATGAACAAGAGCAATAATGAAGCACTGAAGAAACAGTCCACCTATTCTTCACTGGCTCACATCTATACATTTTCCGTGGCCACACAAACACATTCACGGTATGTTTTATGGAGGGTGTTGGGGCTTTTTGGTTGGTTTGTTTTGGTTTTTTGGGTTTGGTTTTAGTTTTTTTGGGGTTTTTTTTGTTTTTGTTTTTTTAAAAAGATTTTTAAATGTGTTTTTGTAACTCAACTCCAATACCTTACAGAAAGTAATCAAGTTACTTCCACCACTCAGAATGAAAAATAAGCGTTGAAACCTCATTGCCTCCCTCTCTCAAAAACAGACTACCTGTTTTCCAGCAAGTCTTAGGTATCTCCTCTAGGATTTCCTATGGCAAGTTAATATTAATTCTACCTTCTGTTAGAGAGACTGTAATACTACTCCCATTTTTTCTATTACATGCTATGATTCATGCGCATCTAATATTTTACATTGATGGGTAATACACACATTCTTATTAAAAATTAGGTTAATCTTTTTAATTAGCGTGGCTTTGAAAACTAAATAGGGTAACCTGAATTCTTGTGCCTGTATATAAGATCCCAATTTTCAAGACTTCCACAGGTTGTCTGATTGTTATGTCTAAGTTGTTAAGTAGGTAGACAGCTGTACCTCAAAGCAAGAAATTTAGACCCAGTTTGTACCAACCAGTTCCATTAACACAGCGACAGCAAAAGATATTTTTTTTGTTAATCACTATATCTCATATCTCAGCAAACTCACTAGGCAACAATCACCTCAAATGGTTTTGTGCAGCCACATGCAAAGTGTTGCCCAAAAACATGCACTTTTTTTAGTTCTTCACCACAGAACAGTTACTCTGTTGGATCCAAATACACCCCAGTGTGTAAAAGGGCAAAAGCTCATCTCTAACCACACAAAGAATCTGTTAATCCTTGAAGAAGCACACAGAAATCAACGGTAGACCTTGTGGAAACTACATTGTGTAACTCGGCCACCTCTGTCTCATCATCAGATAACGCATCACTGTGATAGATGAAACACTGTTTATGGCTAGCCCACCTTTTAGAGGGAGAAAAGCAGGCAGAGTGGTAGAATTTAAAGGGGTAACATTACTTACAGTGCAAAATTATCCACCTAAAGTTCTTTTTAAGTTTATTTCTTCTTTGTTCAAAGTCATCCAAGGCAGAAGATAAAGGCTAAGTGAAGAACAACGCTCAAAGATTTGTTGTCTTAAGCAGTAACCTGCCCATGTACAGCTGAAAGCAGCTCAGCTGTATCAAGTGTCCAGTCCTAGTTTGACATTCAATGGCATGCATTTCTGCATGGCTTAAGGAGCAAACAGTAACTTGCTGAGGAATCAGCTTCATGCTGGTTTTCATAAAAATATAGGGAAGCCAATCGCAGCAAGCCTTAAAACAGGACATGTCTTTTCTAGCTCCCAAAGTCTGCAGTAACCAAGCCTAATAATAATAATGGAATAAAAGTTTCCTACACAATTTTTTCCCCAATGCTAAATTAAAAAGCTAGACTTTAAACAATCCAGTCTTCGTTGCATATAGTCTCGTAATAGTTGCATGCTTGCTGCAGCTACTAAATACAATAACGATGCCAAACATAACCCCGCACTTGCCTCGGTAAGACTTAAATTTGTATCTCTATATAGCCAGAAATTAATAGCCTAACATTTGTTTTCCCATGATTCACAGGATTTCAGGAATTGTTACAGTGTACTAGGAGGGGCAACGAAAGGCCTAGTAAAATAATGGATTAAGAAAATTCTCAGCACAGCAAGACTTGAAAACACCTACCACAGCTGTAATTACAAGCCTGAATGGCCACAGATGATCCCTAACCTCAAACACTGCTTACACTCCCATGCAGTGAGTCTGCATCAGGAAAAAATCTTTACTGTGGCCTTATTAAATAAACATTTCCTTGTACTTGCTTTAAAGGTTCTACTTGTTTAACCTGTTTATATAGAGTCAAACCGTGACATTACAAAGTTAGAGTACTACCTACCTCAAAGTCCTCAGGTTGTTCAGATTTTCATAGGTCTAACACCATCTTGCTGAATTGTTTCAGAAAGGGACCTGCAACCATATTCACTTGCTATTTGACATCAGCTACTCACCACTCCCACTAAGAGTTGCTGAGATTATTTTATCCGGGAATGCATGCTAAAATTTTTTTCCTGTAATATCTTGATCAAACTGTAGATGTCTCAGTGTTATTTGGTTTATGACATTGCTAATGAATTGTCAAAAAAGTTGAGCTGGTTACTGTGAAATAAAGGCAGTGCCTTCCAAAAACCAGAAGTATTTTCTATGTCTAAGTAATTTTTTCCCAAGCTTGACTATGACACCAATCCAGTTATGAATTCTTTAAGGCAGGTCCTTATTTTTTAATTGGACTAACAATGATGCCAGTTGAGGTAGCCAAGTATGAAAGTACTAAAGTAATGTGGATTTAAAAGCTCAAATTTGGCCAGTTCGGGGACGTTTTATTCCAGCCTCTTTCATATCAATTATGGAGAAAGAATTTAAAAAAGGGAATTAAATTACTACCCTGATTCTGTGCATATAGCGGATGGGACAGGAAGAGTCCCAAATTGCAGTAACAAAACATCAGGCTGGACTTGAACAATAGCATTTTACTGGCAAAGACAACAAAACTCTCTAATACATTGCCTGTGGAGGTCTCTAGATCTACCCACATCCACCAGATCCCTTTAAGAAGGGTAGAGACAAGCATGTCAAGACACAGTTGACTGTGACTTGGGAAAGTAGATGAACTAGAGCAGTGAGTTTCAATTTTTCTCATAGGCAGCATACATTTTTGCCATCCTCCATTTGCTGAAGAAGATGCACGTAAAGACACATACATGTATACATACACACATACATTCCCACCCATATACATTCCATGATCTCATTTCAAGAACCATAAAACTATGTACCTCTTAAATACCAAAAAGGACTTGACTTACATAATGAGTAGTGATCTCACATGGAAAATTTCTATGAGGGAAAGCAAGAGAAAAACGCTATAGAAACCTGTATCTCATCTACATTCTATGCAAAATGAAACAACTGTTAAGGGAAAACCCTCAAAATATCTTTTGGTTCAATGATTTTGGAATTCTTTGGCCAAGCAAGCTAGTAAGGTTCAAATCTCTGTTCTGCATCAGGTATGGAACCACAGAACTAGTCACTGCTTTGCGAGTTTTATGGCTGGCTTTTAAACCCATTAGGAACAAAGTTCTGTCACTATGCATCTTAAAAGGCCTGAAAAATATCAGTTCAAACCAAGGGGGGAAAAAAATTAAAAACTATTTTGGAGCTACACAGAAAATTCTGTGTGTTTAGCCTCTCAATCCATAGGGGAAAAAATTGTACAACCCAATTATGCATTTCCTGTCCCATGGCTAAGTCCACAGGAAGCATTAACAAACATGTTTTATCTCACTTTAAAAGTTGTGATTATAATTTTTCAATAACTGAAGCTATCAGCAATATGTTATTTCTTGTATCTTATGAAATTAAACCAATATGGCAAAGCCCATTTGAATTTAGCTTAAATGCTAGTTTACTGTGAACAGACTCTATTTGTTCCTATATATAACATCAAAATTCAAGGCTGGATTCCTGAGGGCACAGCACACCAGGGCTAATCTGAGAACAGAGATGAGTAGACAAGCACAGAAGGTAACAAGTCTCTATTTTGTGCCTAAATGAGAGGTAAGTATTCCAGAATCAAAAGAAAAAAAAACCACCACCACCACAACACACCGACGCCCCCTCCCACCCCCCCCAATCATAAAAAGGTTTGGGCTGGAAGGGACCTTAAAGATCATCTAGTTCCAAACCCCGACACCTGCTTGTTTTCAGAATTGTTACATCTTAAAGGCTATATGTAGAAATAGTCCACTTTGTAGTGCAGTTACTGTACATACAAGAAGTATTTAACAAGCTTCCTCTGTGGAATATGAAACACCACAGTACTATGTACTTCTAGTCCAAGACTCATTAAAGTCAACTGAAATACTTAAATTCTGTCATATTTTGCATATATGAAATCTGCATACATACATTAAAAATCTTTCATAAGTTCGTATTTTTTTCTTGTAATGAAAAATGTAAAGTCTACTTCCAGAGGAGTACATAAATTTGCTGCAATTGTAATGCAATGTACAAAGTTGAAAGACTCAAATCTTTGGTTGCTGATACAGAGGAATTTAGAGATGGAATAGACATTTTATTTTCAAATATAAGAGACCAGCAATAAAAAAAAAAATAATGCTGAAACTACCTTGATCTGTAATAATACAAAAAGCATTGCTACTTGGTGTTTCTACTTCAGCAACCTGATGCCTTTGTTACGGGTTATTGATATTCCGCTTTTGAACTGCTACTGAAATACCACCAAGTTGTCGGCTCCCGTTTAAACACTGACCTACCTGCATCTGTCTTGTTTTGAAGACAGACAAAATAATGATAAATTGCTGTATATCACTGTGGAGCAGCAAACCCTAATATTTCAATTATGGGTGAAAGTGAAGAGATTCCTACAAAGGAAACAAAACTGGTAACTTTTCTTGCCATACAGACATGATGGTTACAGTATAATTTAACATACAAGCAAACTTTATGAATTAAATTATCTTCAAGTGTAAGTCTGCCAAAAAAATATACATATCATCACCCTTTGATATCCTTTCTTTGATACAGAAACAGGCTATCAACTCAACAGATAACCACTTCCAACATATCAGGATATAGGAAGGTTTAAATACTAACTTACACAGTATGTATTAGTATTTGCAACCCCTGTTTGCATTACAACATTTAACGATGTCATGATTTTTGAAAGGCATTTTTACCACATTAAAGCTATTGCTAATACCACTATCCTTTTTACTAGAAACTGCCAAAACTTAAAGTTTTTCATCCAGTATATGCAGACAAGATTAGCCCAAGGTCAAGTCTTACAATTTTAATAGTTTTTCAGAATAAAAATATTCAGATTTTTACTCAAAACCAAGAAAAAGGTCGCATCCCCAAAGAAACAGTTAATCTCAGGTGAATCAGTTTCAGAGGCTACAACAAAACATTAGAAATATCCTAAAACAAATTAAAGAATGTACCAACAAGAAAAATAAGCGATTTTCCTAAGCATTTCCATAGCTTACATAAAGACATCAATTACCATAGCTTGTCTTCTAAATTAATGATTCACAGCGATGGTTTATTCATGCAAGTCGACCAGCTGAACACTATACTTTGACTCTGGGGAGAAAGTATAGCATGTCTTAATTAACTATATTTTGTATAAGCTAAAAGACAGTCAGAAAAATTTTATTTCTCTAGTCAACCAGGTAAAATGTAAGATAATAAAAGTAGTTGCAATTTAAATATGAAAAAGCCTTCAGTAGTCTTCACAATCCACATTTAAAGTGAACTAGCAAGAGCACGTTGCCTCAAGTGAGCTCACAGAGTAGCTCCAAATTGCTGCTTTGCTAAATGAACTGACTTCGGATCTACTCCATTTAAGCATGAAAAAATGATGGAAATTTCCTGTTAATATGCTGCTTCCTGTTGTACACACAACTTTATAAGACTTCAGTAATGGAACAATTTCTTTTTTCAAAAGAAAATCAAGTATTTTCAAGCCTTGACTGAAATTCAACTCAACGCTAGTTTTTTCTATGAGTGAACAATGTTATTATCTCAAATATTTTCTAAATGAATGCTGTATTCTAACGGCTTCTTGAACATACATAACATTTATGTGTTGTGTAAGCCTATTGATGCTATTTGTTACTTTGATCAGTGCCGTGCAAAATACCTCTACAATTCAAACAATATCTAGGATTTGCAATTGTTAGCTTTCAAAGTGTTATTCAATCATTGTATTGAAAGATTTACAAAATAAAAATGGGAAGTCTATGACAAGTGTTACCATTTATCCTTAGAGTAAGTAATATGAATGATCTAATATCTCTAAAAATCTATACCAAGCTGCTCTAGGATAGTAAAGACTGTCAGGCCTGGTGAATTATATGACCACCTGCTTACATGGCTGATATACAATACATTAAGGCTGTTAAAAGTATTAATCACATTCAAATAAACCTTTACCTTTTAATGAACACCCAGATGCCTCACACTCATTACTGAATTTTACGAGTAGGGAGAGTTTGTTCTCATTTTATATTGGAAAAACACAGGTTAAGTATAGATTAAATGACTTGGGGTTTGATCCTTTGGTAGTGGACAAGTAAGCTTTTTTTCCTTCTTCCTTTAAAACTATCCTATCCACTGGTGTTACCTTCTCTGAGCTCCCAGGGCAATCCCAGAGCCTTTGAAAGCAAAAATCTAGTTTTGCCCTTACTCTCCTGGTGCTTCAGAAATATTTCTGGGGATTCTTCTAAAGGCCTACAATTCTTAAGGAATTAAGTAATATCTCAAAGATAGGATAGTTACATAGATAAGGATTAGGAAAAGATGAAGAATTAATCTCTACCAACCCTGAAATGGCAAATAATGAGAACACATATTATCCTGCATCTGCCTCCACAGGGCTTTCACCACAGGTAAAGGTGATGCTGTATTAGACCTAGCTCCTTGTAGCAATTCTTACATGCATATTTGAAGTTACATTGCTTTCTTCTCCTTCCACATACAAGACATCCTAGCGCTCTTGTTGAGAAATATGTTTCCATCACTTCAATAATTTATTTTCATTGTGACTGAGTGAAAGCTTGTCCTCTTGAAGCTAAAGAGTATTTTGCTGTTACTTCATATATGAAGACCTGCAGTCAGTTATGTCAAATTGACAAGTGTACTGTGTTTTGATATTGTATGTACACTTTCTTCCCTCACATACGTGTTTGAAAGACTACCAATGGCATTTTTTTGCTTCATGCATATCATCCCCTCAAAATAAATCTATTTACAGTAAATTTGTTTCTTACTCACTTTCATGGGCATCTCCTCTACACGCCCCGCTGTTCCATACGCCCACCGCAACTAGACATTTCTGCTTGCTTGTTTTTCTGATATTTGTTTTTCTTGGTACCTCCTCACAGATCTAATATCCTGGTGTCTTTAGTACTTCAACGCATGCATGGTAGAGAGACCAGCTGGAAGCTGCCGGCTACAATGACACCTAGTAGCTTCCGTGTAAATGGAGACCCCAAAATCTCTAAAATCTACACGCGTTTTTCTGCTACCATGACATTTGCTATGCCTTGGAGATCCTAGGGAGGACTTATCAAAGGCACTCTCCCACAGGAAATTGAGAATAAGCATAGCTGTTGCATGCAGTGACCATAGAAGTGGTAGTGAATTGAGGAGCTGCATTCAGGCACACGGCATGCAAGACTTCCTGTCCCCAGGAAGAACAGCAAGAACACTTAGAGCTACAAAGCACCACAAACGTTGTTTCGGGCTGCTTAGTCCTATCAGGAATTATCCTTCTATTAAGAATGCTACCTTTTGTCTTGCTAAATTCCCAAGAGGTGTTTAGAGATGCTCTTTACACACCTGACCCACCTGAGTTTGTCAGATGAGGGTCAGGGAAGATGTGGGAAGACATTATTCATCAGTCACTCTCTTGTCTATGGCTTAAAAAAAGACACTTAAAAACCCATTTCTGGGCAGGTTCACAAGGGGATGGGATATTTCACTCACTATTGCTATTTTCTGTTTGAACTGGTAGTAATAAAACTACTCCTGCTTGCCCTAAGAAAAAAGTCACAGCCAGTACTTCTCTCAGTTCTGCTTCCTTGCAATGGCATTTTCAGATGGCAGAAGAAAGGAGGTGAGCAATGCTCCTTGGCGATTAAAAGCGAAGATTGGCAGGCACACAGAGCACCAGGGGCATAGCAGAGGAAATGCTAGAGCACGTGAAGGGAGATCGTTATGGTTAGGCCTGGGCACCCAGGGAGGCTGATAAAAGAGGCACGCAGATGAAGAGGAGAGGCCCAATTCTGATGCAGAGGAATTACCTAAGGAAAAGCAAAACATTCCTTCCAGACTTCCATTGCGATCAGTTTCAGAGAACACAACCACTACCTTTGATACTTAGGTCAATATTACTGCAGAATGAAAATGACATCACAGCAACCAAAGAACAAAGCAGTGTTGAATCGAAAGGGTTCAGCTCTGCATCTCCTATGCAGTGCTGTAAGTGCTGGATAGCTGTTAACAGCTTGCCTTATTTCCCTTAAAGGGATTCTGAGGCACTGCTGCCCTCTTCTTCCCAGCTATTCAATTTGCAAACCCCCACTAATAGCTTCTTTGGATAGAGAGAACTGGGAGAACAGATCTGTTCATGAATTCTGTGACTGGACCAGCCAGAGCCACAAGACAAGGAAAAGAAGATGATGGTCCATAGTGCACACAGTCATTAAACATGATCTTATTTTTCATGCTAGACCATGGAGGTGCAGCAGGCATAATTAAGGATTAAATTAAGTGTCTTCAACTCAAATATCAGCTTTGTCAAATATTATCTGAACCTGTATCAGGTGTGGAGTCAGCTTTGGTTTTTTGCTTTTTTTTTTTTTTTTAAGAACAAAACCACCTGCTGCCTGTAACATTACTTTGAATAAACAATGTTACTTTATAAAGAGGTTTTTATTCACCATATGCAAGTGCACATGCTTTTAAAGACAAAATAGAATTACTACAGTGTTTTAGAAGTCCATATCCAGTTTAATAAGAGACTAGTTTATTCCTCTTTAGTACTGGTAAGAATCATTAGACATCTTTCAACTCCCACTAATTACTTTGGTTTTGGCAGACATTACTGTTTCCTCCTCCTGCTTTTTTGAATAAATCTGAAATTAACAAGTCAATAAACTGACATATTTACAGTAAAAATAACTTAGCTTCCCTCTCTTCTTCCTCCCACTTCTCATACTTCTCTTTGCAGATGAAAAGGTTATCTTTCACCTACAGGCTTTACATATACTTACAGCAATTTGGGTAGGGACCTAGGCATCTTTCTTTTACATCAACAGCATCTCAAGTTGAAGACCTGATATTACAGTAAGCTGTTTGTGTTGTCTTAGGTTTTCATTAATAGCCTTAAATAGTTTAGAAGCTACAGCAAATGCTGCTTTTGAAAAAAAGATACCCAAGAAAGAAAACATGAGTTGCTTCAGTGAACTCAAATTGCGATGTGAAGTACACGATCATTAAATGCTCTAAGAACTGCTTTAATTTAAATGTGGAAAGAAAAGCATTCGAAAAGGGCAGTTTTAGCGTACCAATTAAAAAGGACGGCTTAAATCTTTAAACCTATTTTCTTTCTAACTACAACTTATATAACTGAGATGTATGGGGAAAACTGGGGCAGCGAACCTTACTTCAGACATAGAAACAGTTACTGAAAAACAGTGTTTTGCTATACTGTCAAGGAAGAAGGCAACCTCCAGTGGCTAAGTGATGGTGAGGAGTTCAGACAGGCTGTCTTTGGCAAAGTACCCATGCTCCTAACATTACCTTGACATGACAAGGTCAGTTAAAAAAAAAATTGCGCTGAAAAGTAGATGTACAAGTTCGCCAGATTAGTCCAAACTTTTACCAGAGAATCAAGGGCTGGAATGGCATCACTGCTCAAAAAGTACCAGCTGCAAAATACAAACACTGAGCAAGTACTTGGGCATATTATCTTATTGCAAAGGTAATTAAAGCGCTTGCTTTCCTGAGGTGTCTGGGCAAAATTCTCAGAATTCAGTCAGAACTCCAAAAGCAAAACAATGCCTTCTTAAATATTTTGTTTAAAAAGTCAGAAAGGAAATGATAATTCTATCTTCTCAGATGAGGAAGTCCCCCAAACCCACTGTGCATACAGAAACATGGATGACAAAGATAGATGAAAATAGAAGAGCACAGGAACTGAAGTTCTTCCGAGGTTTGCAGAGATCATTTCTAGCTAACAAGTCCTTGGTTTTGTACATTTGAGAAACCTCACTGCACATACGGTCCAGTTTCAGTTTCAATTCTGACAGAACTGATCCTTCTAGAAGCAGCCAATTGTCTATTAGCCCCATGAAGTCATCACAGGTTTAAATTTGTGAGACAGACAGCAATTAGGAAGTTTACATTATTAAGCAGTTATTTGTTTATATGTAATGGTGAAAGACTGCAGGGCTGAAGTACATAAATAAGTGGAAAGATATCTTCCAATTAATAGGCTAGCTATTTTGGTTAAAACCAAATACAACCACACTGTTTTAACTTTCTTCTTCTAGACAGTACATTACTTGTCATTATTGACTCTTCCCAAGAGAATCATCTCAGGGTCTGAAAAAATATTTCTCAAGAATTATCATAATATTTAAACACTCAGCTAAACCAGAAATCCTTTACAACACAGGAGGTCAAATCTTATTAACCCAAAAGCGAGGCACATATTTAACTCATTAGCTTGTATCAATAAGAAATTTTCTCTTTTCCCATCTCATAGCTACAGCTGCTTTGCAATGACTCTAAAAGACCAAAAAGGATGCAGATAACTCATGCAGCATTTATCACATTAGCCACAGTCTGCAGTTTTCATAATCATTAGCTTTGAAGTGTATTAAACAAAGCAGAACATGACCTTACAGTTGGTATTTTACTCACACCACATAAGAACAATTCTTTATCACACATACTTTAAGGCCACACTAGATGAGATGCTGTTCAGAACTGCTCAAAACACAGGCAGAAAAGAACACTGCTGCACAGCCGAGTGAACCCAGGCGGTGACCACACTACAAGGAAGGCTTGTGCTTTTAAATGAGTCACCAGACAACTTCCAGTGCGGACCTCTGATTTTGGCTGGGCTCAGGGATCGACAAGAAGTGGAATGTATGCATGTGTACGAGACTAAGAGGAAAAAGAAATGGAAGCTTTTAGTGTTAAAATAATGCAGTGTAGCATAGCTTTACTTATTAGCAAAATGCACAGATTCTTATATACATTTCTGCTTAATACAGTATGTAATTTCCCTTTTAGAAATAGAATTTTGGGGAGAGAAAATGAAAAAAGATGACATGGCATTCTTTCAGTGAAATCAGGAAACAGAAGAGCTTTCATAGAGGCATTCATCCCACTTGAATTCTCAGTACTGCGTTACAGACCTTCTCTAACATAAACCCCCTTTCTAACGACTGTATTGATCTATTTACACTATAAATATATATATATTCCTAATGTCATTGACACAGTTTATTTACATTCCTGTCATTTTGTACTGCTTTAAATACCAAGTAGAGAGGGAAAATAGGTCCAAAACTATGGCCTCATTATTTGTGGGCTTTTTTTGTTTGCTCATTTTGAAATAGAGAGCTTCATTGTCTCCAGCACAATTTTACAATGAAATTTAAAGAAAATGCACTGCTCTGTCAAGTCAATCATTCAAGAATCAGAAAGTAGTTGCTTTCCTCCTGCAGGAATGCACATTACATTATTTCTACCCCAAGTTCCGCTAACCTTTTGTCATCCAGTTCACAAGACTCAAAAGACACAAGATAAACCCAAAAATTTCAAAGATATTTCCAAATTTAGCTACTCTGGTCTTTCATGTATTTGATGAAAAATACAAAGTTATCACTAATCACAGTTCACTATACAGATGTCTCTCCCTACCATCTGCCCATTACGCTGAGATGTAACCAGAGATACTGACTGTATAAGCAATAGGCAAGTGTACGTAAAATAAGGAAAATCAGGCACTAATTTTGAAAGCCATGCCTACGCCCCAATTTTTAGCATTATTTTTGAACACACAGGATAATGAAGATGAGGACAGCCTGAAGACTGAGCATAGGACAGACATACCCTATATTAATTCATATTCAAGTTATGTTTTACAAAGACAGAATAACGCATTGCCTACACATAGCATGGATTGTCAGAAGTTGTTGTAAAAGGTATTCAGCCACAACAAAAGTCTGTCTTCACGGATGATGAGCAACCAAACAACAAATTTGAAATTTTGAGACTAACATTGGATGTGTCAGTTGAAAGTGACTTTAAAGAGCTAAGAGTAGCTAGGTCTTGATATGAAGAATCCTACTGGCACTAACCCCTCTCCACTGCTACATTTTACAATACGAGAAGATCAGAAGTTGAATTAAGCTGCAAGTATACACATGACATCTATAGAGTACATTTCAAATGAGTTAGTATAACCGTGTGGTGTTCACGGACACGCACTCCTAGAACTCTAAACTATGCACTCGTTCTTCCATATGAGACGAGGTAACAAGCAGCCCAAGTCCAAAGAAGGAGCACAGAAACACACCACACCAGCACGCTCTCGCAAGAAGTGAGTCTCTTCACAGCTCAGAGATGCGTTAATCCCAGGCCGTTTTTGGAACCAGCTTGAGCCAGCAGCACTGTAGCTAAGGTGTTCAGCAGGCCAGAGACACAGGATATTGAGTGGTTTCAACAGTGATTATGAAAGTAGATGAGTGACAGCTTCATGAATACTTCCACGTATGGGTGAATAAGTCATTTACTTAAAGTCATAGGTGGGGAGAGAGAGTTTGTGTTTTAAAATTTGCTTTATCTCAAACTCGACTTGAGAATACGCATACATAGGATGGACAGTCTGATACATTTTGGAACTCACAACTGCATTTAATAGCAAGCTTCACATTGCTGCAAGCCCTGTATTACATCTTAAGCTGCTCTGCGTAACTCTGTAGACAATCCACGTCTTAAAGAAAACCTAACAACCACTCCCTCTCTCCTCCATTTATTCTTCATTACACTCAGCCAAGGTATAACAATTCTGAAAAACACAATGGACATAAAACCAGGAAAATATGAAACTAGTCCGAGACCTCACAGCTGAAAATGAGACAGAATCTGGAAAAGTACACAAAATCGATTCAGGGACATAGCATATTCTCTTTTAAGTGTCAGCACCGGTAGGACTGCAGCTTTGTAGCTTTACTTTAAAACATACTAATTTCACTGAAAGGATAAAATACCATAGACATGCATTTGGCTCAATCATTTAGCTATGATATTTTGCTAAACATCTCTCACATATGCAGAATGACATTATTTTCCATTAGACTAAAGTCTACAGATGACATAAAAAATGATGAGAGAGGCATCAGGGAACCAGAGATATTACATGATTAATAATACATAATTCACACACATTACGCAAGTTTTAAGTAGCCCTTTAATACCAAGATGTGTGGAGTATTTGATATACAACAGATCATACATAGATGCGATTAAAACTATAAAGATGGTGTGGAGAGGAGAAAATTCAGTACACATAATAAAGTATAACAATGTAGACATTTTTTTCTCTTTTTCCTCAGTGTGCTTGCTCACCTACACGGAGGAGATAGGGACCGGTAACACAGAGATACATGCACACAACCTGTTACTACAGATAGACATTAAAGTCTTCCCACTTTGCCACCTTCGTGCTGAAAGAAGTTACAGGCAACGTTTGATGAGTTTAATAATTTATCTGTTAATTCACCTACTCGCACTGAACCCACATTATCTCATTAAGGCAAGTTTTCATACTGATGCACCAGGAGCGCAGATAGAAACCCAAAACTGAGTCAGCGCTTCAAAAACAGAGTTAATTTTAAACATCGTTTAAAACTTTAAACCTTAATGCTTTCCAGCCACACAATTACCTCAACAAACACCACACAAGTTTACTTAAGCTTTTTAACAGCCGAAGGGCAAAATACTCCGTGCGGACATAGAGCCTGCAGAGCTCTGAGGGGCTGAGGGACAGGCGCGTGCCACAGGCGCGAGAGGCCCCTCACAGAAGGGCTCCAGCAGCTCCGCTGCGGGTCGGCAGCGACCAGAAACGCCACATAGACCCGCCCGACACCACCTTCTTCGGCACGGACGGGTTTTTAGGAGCTACGGCTGCAACACTTACCAGAGCGCAACTTGAAAACAAAGTGCGGGTGCTGAAGCGGGGACGCCGCTGAGCGGGGCTTGAGGACGCCTCGGCTCCTTGGAGGCGGGAGCGGTTTGCTCCCCACCGCTGCCGGCAGGTGGAGAGACAAAGGGTGACTGAACACCTGAAGGTGCTTTGGGTTTGGTGTCCCGCCCCGCCTCCGCCCAGCCCTCAAGTTCTCCCACCACCGGGGAAGCAGCTCCGTTCCCAAACGCCGCCTCTCCCCGCCGCGGCGGGCGCAGCCTCCTCCCTCCCCTCAGGCGCTAACGGAACGCGGC
>VWZZ01000718.1:643708-720997 GCA_013399095.1 Psophia crepitans | reverse complement strand
CCCCGAGGCGGGGGTGCAGCGGGCCAAAGGCTTGTCCTTCTCCCTGTCCTTCCCGCAGCCCTCCGGTGCCGCGGGTGGTTTGGGGCCCTCCCTTCCTTGGAGATGTGTGTGTGTGGGGCGGCTGCCCGGTTTGAGGCCCCTAGGCCTGGGCCGCGCTGGCTGGCGAGCCCCGGGGGGGCGGCTGGGGGGCCCGCCCGGGCCTGGGCAGCGCAGGCCCGGATGTGCGGTATTTTTAGCTCGTCCTAACGCCGGAGCGGAGCGCTGTCAGGTGGCTGCGGTGAGCGGCGGCGGTGCGGTCGGTGTCCCCTCAGGTAGGGGAGGGGAACAGGCACCTCGGCTCCTTCCAGCGAGCGGGCGGCTCCTCCGGGGCCGCCCCGCTCCGCCACGGAAAGCCACGGTGCCGGGCAGGGACAGCCGGTAGCCCGGGCTGCGCTCCTCTCGGTCACCGAACAGTCTGGGGAGATGTTTGGTGCTCGGGTGTCCCATTAAGCTGCTCACTTCGCTGGTGAGCTTGGCTCCTTGCTTGTAGCTTACACGCACTGGGACGCAGGTGGATGGCTGAAACCTTGGCCCAGGTTTGTGCCGCTCCTCTTATCGCAGGAAGCAATTGCCCTCTGGTATTTGTTTACTTGTTGGAATGCATTTGTGTGTTTGAAACTGTCTGGTCTGCTAGGGTTTGGTAGAGTAATAGCTTTGCTTTCACATTCCCAAAGAGCGCTTGAAAGAGAAGCAGGGATATGTTGTTGTGATCATACATGCTAAGAACCATGGTCTGTTCCAGTTACGGTCTATAATAATTCTGATGTTGGTAACTAGCGACATTGGGGGGCAGTCCAGGAGGCTATAGTTTCTCCTGTAGTAGGCAGAGACAAAAACTGGGTGTATTGGGACAGACCAGGTCACTTCCATTTTGAAGTTCAGTGTTGCAAAAGAACACGAGCTCGTTGTAAGCCCGACTTCAGAGTAGGCTGGGGTTTTGTTTTTTAAGTTGATATGGTTCTAAAAATAGACATCATGGTTTATTGCAAGTTTGTGTGCTTTCTGAATTAGTCATACAAATTGTTTTTACAGTAATAAAATGCATAAGCAGTTATGCTTTGTCAGAGTGAGCTCAACTGTAAATGGGTGTTACATGTGTGTGGAGATGTTTGAAAACTGCCTATCTCAATTGTAGTGAGAAGCATTTAAAGATACTTTTAAAACTTCAATGCTATTTTCCGGTGATATTTCTTTTATTAACTCTTCAGTGAAACTGCTGGGTTTGTAGACTAAGAAATCAGTACAGTAGAGTACCTTAAGTTTCTACTTGTCCTTACTGATTTTAAAATAGTGATTGTTATTGTAACAGCTGTTCTGTATACCAGTTCCAGTGAATTCAGCTGTACTGTCATGAAGTCACAGAACTACTTTCCTTCTTTTTAAAACTGAGGTATCTGAAGCACAGAGCCTTTCAGCTGTGCACCATGTAGTCTGTAAGTTATACAATGGGAAATAATTGCAATCTGTAATTGAAATACAGTGCTGGCAGGTAAGTTACCGTCTGGCAAGGAAAAGGAGTATGGGCTTTTTATTTCTTTTAAGTGACCATTAATAAAGGAAATTTAGTTACCAAGCTCTGTTTGGGGCATGCATATAGGTGAAAGACCATACTCTGTGATTTTTTTTTTTTCTTCTGTAAAATTTGCAACTGTAATTAATAAATTACCTAAACTGCTCCCTCCCATGCATGTTGGTCTTACAAATAGCCAAGCCCTTTGCCTCTGAATTCAGGATAGAATTCATGCTGCTGTTTTCCTTCCCCCACTATTTC
Source organism: Psophia crepitans (assembly GCA_013399095.1). Lineage (NCBI taxonomy): Eukaryota > Metazoa > Chordata > Aves > Gruiformes > Psophiidae > Psophia > Psophia crepitans. Next base: position 719,187 of record VWZZ01000718.1, on the reverse strand, counting down.
TTCCAGAATTGAATTAGTTTTTCTGGTAACTCAGGGGTATCGGATCAGGTTAAAGCTAAAACCTCCTCTTGAATCCTCACAGCAAAACATGGAGCAGAACTTCTTGGCAGTAAGAAGGAATAGAGCTGTAATTTTTGCTAGCCATTGAAATAATCATTCTGGTAGATCGCTGCCTCAGACCTTGTTCCTTTTTAATAGTTTTTTTTTCTCCAGAGAAGTTCTAATATGTGGGTGCTTAAAGTTTTCCAGATCGAAGGTGGATGGAGCCTGGACAATGTAACAGATACATCAGTACATAGGTAGATCTGCTGATGACATAACTGAAGATGAAATCCTGCCAATTGATACCTAACATTTCTGTTCTTTTTTTAAACAACCCTGTTGTAATCATGAGACTCTGCTCTCTTCTCTATAAGCACCCCTTCAAAAGATCGGATTAAACAAACACATTCCTTCATGGATACCTTGCTTGTTTCCCCACTGGCCAAAGAGCAGATGTGGGTTTGGAGGAGTTTACTGCACTCTGATGGTTATATTCTTATTAAGTAGCTTCACAGTTCTGCTACTTGATATTAGTGCACAACCGAAAGTCTGTCAGCAAATGTCACAGATTGGAGAAAGCAAATTATTACCTTAGATACTGATAACGGTAGTTGTACATTTTGGGAAGTGTGGGTTTTTCCTGTGAGGCAAAAAGGGTAAATAGCAACTTAATGTAGGTTGGGGTTTTTTTTCTGATAAAGTTGAGTTGAAGGTTTTAGAATGTCACTGGGTGGATATGGGGGAATAGGTCTATCAAGAATCCTTCCAGATTTGTTCCTCATCTAAAATGTGTACTTTTTCTCAGTGTTTGCTGAATAGCTGGGATATTTTAGTACCAGAGCTTAAAGGTTAGAACGTAAAATTGTACTGACAGTGAAAGTATATACTCTGTGTTAGTACTTCTCTTGGAATACAGCTTGATGTGTTCCATAGTGTAAGACTAAGCAGCAGGATTGTATTAGCTGGCATCTTAGTGTAGCGTTCAAATTTAGATTCTCCTTGAGTTCCCTATATCGTTCTGTACGTTCCCTCTGATGGCCGATTTCATCTGATGATGTAGTGTGAAGCATGGCTTCTAATTACGTGTATACAGTTTTGAACCTGTGGGATCACTGTAACAAAAAAACCCAGCTTGCATGTAGACTAATATTTGGCAGTCTGTCTGTTCCAGACAGCGTGTTCTACTGTCTTCTCCTTGTCTTTCCCCATCAGACCAATTAACAAGTTTGCCAGCTAAATAACACCTTTTTTGCGTCTCAGAGCGATTTGCCAGGATTTTTCTGAACCATGCACCTGCATTGTGCTGTTCTAATAGATCACTTTCTCACGGAATCTTACTCCTTTGTTTTTGAGAATGTAAAAAACCAATTGGCAGGTGAAACTAGGGTAAACTCATCTCAGGTAAGACACTTGGGATTGTAGTGAACTGAAGTTACGCTTTTAGAAGACGGTGTTGCCATAAAGCTTGGCAGCTGTGCAGATGGCTGCTTTTGATTGTGTACCAAAGGAAAAACTGAAAGCTCCTAGTTGCTGGATGCTAATGTGCATTAAACTTTGGCTTTAGTCAGGCCATTTTGAAGGCTAGTGGACTTTCTAATAATTTATCTAAATAACAGAACAAACTTCAATTTTCACAGGGTTTTTGGTCCATAGTCAGGATTGAGACCACCTTCAAAGATACTTGTATGCAGTTTAGTTGCAGCCATGACAAACTATCTTTCTGTAACAGAAATAAATGGGGGGGTTTCGGTGAAGATTTTTATCCCTGCTATTTAACACTAACCAAGACTGCAGCACATCTAAGTTACATCTGAAAGATGTGGCAAAGTTGATCCCTAGCTGCGAAGACAAACGGCGTGGCAGTGCTAGCAGTCAGAGACTTGCATGACAGCATGACACTACCTAGTCTGTCTTCTGGAAAATGGGAAGATTTCTGGAATAATGAACCACCAGTGTGATATATGTGTTGGCAACAAAAGTGTTTGTTCCTAGATATTTCTGGTGTGCATGTATATTTAAATCTACCTCTTGTCTTCAGTTGCAACACTTGTATCCTTTGTGTTGATATAAATCCAAGGTTTTATATTTTGTTTGAAGAGTGTCAGTGTCTGGTAAAGAGGTAATCGATGGTGTGTAATTGTTTTTAGATGGGAGATTTAACTGTACTGTGGATTAGTAACAATAGCTTATGGCCCTTCAGGAGACAATGAGTTCCTCGTGGCAATCCACAGTGTAATAGGTTTTCATCATCATAAAAATCCATCATCTCAGTGAGTATTTCCTTTTCTTTGTGGATACTGCTAATCCATAAAAACAAAGTAATTCTATCTAATGTTTATTTTGTCCTTTTTTGCCCTTCTTCCTATGATCAAAAATCCTGTGGGTAGACTAGAACAATGTTCAGTGACTGGATTTAACTGTTTTAAAAACTTATTCTCTTGAGAAAACAGTGCTTTAGATAAAAAAAAACTTGTAGTAAATTAATCTGTGAATGCTGTTCTTCAGTGGTGCTTGTTAGTGTAATATCTTCCATAAGTGTATTTTTACTGAACTTCCAGAAACACAGATTTAAATGATAAAACTAACAGTTCTCCAGCCACTCTGCCCTCTACATGTGAGAGTCTTTAGTGCAGGGAATATCCATGTATAGTAAGTGGGATAGCTTGTACTTGCAGTTGCGAGTGAAAACTTGTTCAGACAAGTTCCTTTCCTCCCCACGTGAGTAGACTGTGCATGAATTTATGTAACTCTGAAACAAGTTCTTTAAAGGTATTCAACTTTTTGAGGAATGATATTCACTTGCATTCTTCTGTGTTCTTGACAGCTGCAAGATACCTGTGGGTAGGTGATAAAAATTGAGTCCTGATTCTTGCAATTCCATCCAGGTGGACATCTCATCTCTACAGACCCCTTTTTAAAGTCTCAGTAATCCTGTCCTGTGGCCATAGGAATCTGCTCATGTGTGTCATATTGAAGGGTTGGAAAAAAGATGAGATTTTGCAATAAGTAGTCCATGTCAGAAGTCTTGTATAAAAAGCTGTTGCTTATTACTGTACTCATCTGTTATTTTTCTTCAAATCTTGTTTTAACGGTTGGCTGTTTCTGTAGTGTGACCAGCTCTTCCCTTGTTTTCTCGCTTTTGGGTATATTCAGACTACCTAATCACATGCTCAGATGAGACATGCATGATATTTGTAGTCATCCAAGTTCTTCCCTGTGTTTACTGTAATCAATAACAAATTTTACTTGTATAATTTTAACTAAACTACTATATACCTGCCCTGGGCAGAAAAGAATATCTGTTCTTCTATTTAAAGAACCTGAAGATTTTTAGCCAGTGCAGAGCATAATGAGGAATAGAGCTTGAAGAAGTTTATTGGCATTTTTTTTAACCCGTTCCAATTGTTGGGAAGTGATATTGATTACTGTAGTAGCTTCTGCTGTTTCTTAAATATTTCACTTTTTTTTACTACTTACTGCTTATATTGATATTTTATTACATGAAATGCCTCATGCCTGAAGATTGTTAAGAGGAGAAAACCTCCTCTAGTGCATTAAATAATTCAAGTGAATCTAAAAGTTAAAACTGTTAATGTCTTTCTTTGTATCTTTATTTCTAAGTAGGACTTTAGGTCTTAGACTCGATTATGTTATATAAAATATTTTAAAATAATCTTGTGAGCAGAAAATATAGCAGGCTGGAACAAAGATTTCTTATTAACTGTAGGGTGACCTTGTTTCATTTCCACATAATTTCTGGATCTGAGCAATGATCCCTCCATGTTGGATGTGATGAGCTGGCCTGGGTGGAGAGCTTCCAAAAGCCAGGTTGAGTTACTGGAACAATAATTTTCCATTGAGTTAACATAGCTGTTGACACACCCTGAGCGGAAACACGACTTAAGACTTTGGCTTGTATAAAACCAAAGATGCAGTAATTGGAATTCAAATGGTAGAAAGTAGGCACTGATCTCCAGCAGAATCACAGCTTGATGCATATGCAGAAATATGGAGTATTTATAAGTAGTCTTAATGTTAATTGTCATAATGCATCTCTATTGGGTTTGGGTTTACAGCCTGTAATGCTTTTCAAGCTTTTTATATATGTGAGTTGTCAGGAATCTTGTGCTGCTGCTTATGAGTGGTGGGAGGATTTTTGTAATACATATGAAATAAAATCACTTATTTCAGGAAAATCAATTCCATAAGAACTCAAAGCAAAACATTTTTTGGTAGTACCTGGCTCTTTAAAATACCTGTTCACATAATAGATTTCAATTAGGGTTTTGAAGATACATTAGGTAGTCATTCTGTATTTACTCATGGCATAAGTAATTCCTAGCTTCTAGACAGTAACAAACTAGTGTTGTTCTGTGCCTTTTCATTTTTAGAGCCCGCCAGTCATAAGCATTCATAATTGTGTTTGTGTTCTGTTTTTTCTCTCTCGCAACCTAAGGACAGTCTATTTTTCAAGTTCTTCAAGTATTCTTGCACAACGAGGAAAAAGAGGAAACATTCCAGTGAATGAGGAGTTTTTTGCTTCTATAGTGTTTTCCTTGAGAAGTGGGTCTTTGAATGAGGATGACAATGGAAGAGATGAAGAATGAAGCAGAGACCACTTCTATGGTTTCCATGCCTCTCTATGCTGTTATGTACCCTGTCTTTAATGAGGTAAGCTATGTTTGGCTTTCAAATGTAGTAATCCCCTTTGCACTGGGAATTGTGAGCACAGTAACAGATTGCTCATCTTGGTTGGGAAAGCTTTGGGTCTAACACCATCTTCTTTCTATGCATTGTTTTACCCTTCTTTCTGTGAATAGAGTTTCATGCTCGTGAAAGATTGCTGGTTGTCTTGGCCCTGATCTTTTCTTGTGCCTTTTACAGTGGATTTTCACAAAACTGCTAGGTCCTGCCTTCTATGGCAGGAAGTAATGTGCAGTTAAATATGTATCTCTGAACAGCTTAATCCATTTTGATTTTACTGCTAATGGCTATAATAGGATATTTGTTTTTTCTGCAAGTGTCGGAGATGGTCAAGATATTCACAAGCTTCTGTAAGACTACTGCAGGCTGGATAAATGCAAAATATGTCCAGTGACATGTTTGATTTTAATGTTTATTTTGGGGACGGGAGTCTTTCCTTTGGGATCAAACTTTATAGTCTCTCTCCCTCAAATGAGACCAGTAATTTGAATGCTTCTGTCAAATTCCTTTTTCCTTATGCTATATAAGGCAAGGCATAAGAACTTGACTTGTTTTGTTCTGATAACGTTAGAGTTGTTAATAATTCTAAACTTCTATTGCAGCTAGAAAGAGTAAATCTATCTGCAGCTCAGACACTGAGAGCAGCTTTTATTAAGGTGAGAAGTAACTTATATCAGAGAATGATTGTTCAAGAAGGTAAATGATATATGATGAAGCTAAAAACCCCGCTGTCTTGTTTCCTTCATGTTGAAGACTGCACCCTTGACCCAATGGTTTAAAAATTAAGTGGGCAATTGCTTGGACTGTAAGTTTGAAATGTCTGCGAATGCTGTGGGTAGAAATCTGAATGATAGGAGTGTACCGAGCGATTTTAAACAAGCAGAATCTTGTCTTGTCCATGTAGTACAAAAGCTTCAATGAGGAATCGGTGAAGTTAATAAGGTAATAAACTTAGTCTAAATATGGCAAGATTATGTAGAATAGGTGCTTGTGAGAAATAGGCACGAAGCAGACTTTGAAAATGGTTTACAAAGTGAATGGTAATGAGATTTTGTGGATGAGGGAAAGTTAAATGCTTGTATTTGCATCGAGCAGTAAATGGAAGAAAGGTTCTTCAAACTTTTATATTATATTCCTAAAACATGAAAATACAAATCTGGCTTTATACTGCTTTATTGAAGTGGTGATCTTTTGAAATTCTCTGAGCTATGGAACTAAGCAATACTTGCCTGTTTCTATGCTTAAATCTAAGTGTACGTGGATAGTCTTGAGTCTCATCTAGAGCCTGTACAAGTTAAATGTTTTTGACTGGTGGTAAGGAGCTGAGCTGAATGCAAATAATGTAAAAACTGAGATATTGGTGGAAATGGTAGTGCTAGCTAAAAAAACCCACACACCCTCATTCTTATTCAATACAGCATATTTTTTTTGACAACAGCATAGGTAGTGCGAGTACCTCCAATGTTAGTCTAGCTTAGCTTTATGTAGATATGTCATCAATCAAACTTTTTTCTGAAAAAGCAATTCCATGATGATGTTTGAGCGTATGATGTGATTCATAAGAGGCACATTTATAAAATATCATGTGGAAGATGGGCAAATAGCACCTGTGATTGAGTGAATTAAATCCCGATGGATAATATCTTTGTCTCAAAGCTTAGTGTTTATGGAAATATAACAGAAAATAGAATTTCGTAAAAACTTTCTTATTCAAATTGAAATGAGTTGAAAGGCTTATTGGAAAAGTTGTTTAAGCAAAATCACTATTGTAATCCAAGAAAAATGGATGTTGTAGTGGAAGAATGGTTTTCAATGTAATCTACTAGTTAAAAGCCATTAGACTTTTAAAAGTTTCTAGCAAAGTCCTGCAGTATATGAAGCAAGTTATGTAAAAATTTCCCTTAGTGCTTGCGGTATTCAGGTCTTGCATGTTTAAGAACAAAAATTTTCTTTGCCACACAGGCTGAAAAGGAAAATCCAGGTCTTACGCAGGACATCATTATGAAAATTCTGGAGAAAAAAAGTGTGGATGTGAACTTCACAGAGTCTCTTCTGCGTATGGCAGCTGATGATGTAGAAGGTAACACCTTATCTCTTACGTTAAATAAGTCTATTTTTTACATACATTGTTAACTAGGAGCCTTAATTTCTCTATGCCTATTTTCAGAAAAGGTTTCTTAATAGTTTTTTTTTAGCATGGTAGGAAAATAATTGTTTTCTGAATACCTCTTTTAGAGAACTTAAATCTCCCTAAAACCCAAACTTGACTAATAAAGAAAGAAAATGAATTCTAAAACTATGTTTATGTGGGTGCATAGCTCACCTTTTGCAGTGCTAGCAACCACAGAAAGGCATATATGGAGTCTAATACCTTTCTTTTCTCTGCTTCGAATTAAAAGCAGTAGTGGTACTGTCAGAAAGGGAGCGTACAGTAGACTTTAAGTTATTTTAATACTGCATTTGATAGTGTAGCGTCTTCAGTGCCCAACTTAAATAAAGATGGGCTCTTTTTCCAACTTGCAATAATGAAGATTATTGTTGCAGTGTGTTTCTATTGATGCAGAGTGTATTTACTGCAGTTTTCTTGTCATGGCTGTCTTTGTGCTGTTCACCTTCAAATGTAACACGGCAATACTGCTGCATTTTGTGAAATAGCGTCGCTGTCACTGGAGACTTGAGGGAAAACTAATGGTGGTTTTGAATATGTTCTTCTTGTTAGAGTATATGATTGAAAGACCAGAACCAGAATTCCAAGATCTAAATGAAAAGGCACGAGCACTTAAACAGATTCTTAGTAAGATTCCTGATGAGATCAATGACAGAGTGAGGTTTCTTCAGACAATCAAGTACGTACTATATTATGATTTGTTTGAGGTTTTTTTGTGGATTGAGGGGTCAAACTCTTTATTGAAATCTGAACATTCAAATACTGTAGGACATATTAGCAACACTGTTCCTGTTGGAGAGGAGCCTGATCCCTGCTTATAAATGAGCAGAGTTGAAGATCTTTAACGAGAGTCCTGTGTTACTAGACCAAACTTAACTTGCTGATTCCTAGTTTGAATTCCCCTGTCACTGGTCTAGCTCTTTTTATTTGGTCTTGTTACATTCTGACATTCTGCAGAGACTGATTCAAGAAGTATTTGACCATTAGAGGGGGATTAAATTCCAACATTTAAATAGGATAGTGTAAGTATATTACAACTACCTTTTTATTGCCAAATAGGGACATCGCAAGTGCAATAAAGGAACTTCTTGACACAGTAAATAATGTCTTCAAGAAATACCAATACCAGAACCGGCGGGTATGTGCAATAACATTTTTATACAATATTCTTAATAGTGTAAGAGGAAGCACATCCTTTTGATCAAAGGATGAGTAGGCGAGCTTAACTGGTCAATGACATAGTGCTTTAACAACAGGATTGTTGTATGGTGTGTCTCAACAGTTTTCATAGAATCACAGAATCTCCCCAGTTGGAAGGGACCTATAAGGACCATCGAGTCCAGCCCCTCACTCCACACAGGACCATCCCAACCAGAGCAGATGACTGAGAGCGTTGGCCAGACGCTGCTTGAACTCAGCCCAGCTCGGGGCGGTGACCACTGCCCTGGGGAGCCTGTTCCAGGGCCCCACCACCCTCTGGGGGAAGAACCTTCTCCTGATCTCCACTCTAACCCTCCCCTGGGGCAGCTCCATGCCGTTCCCTGGGGTTTTGTTGCTGGGCCCCAGAGGGAGGAGATCAGCGCCTGCCCCTTGGCTCCCCCTCGGGAGGAAGCTGTAGGCCGCCATGAGCTCTGCCCTCAGCCTCCTCCAGGCTGAACAAGCCAAGGGACTTCAACCTCTCCTCATAGAGTTTTGTGGGAAGAGGGTGATTTCTCTGCATGTCTTCTAAACCAAAAAGAATCAAAATATCTGTACCCTATGTAATGTTAGCCAGTCTTCTCAGTTGAAGATTGAAGAATGTCAAGATTCTGACTGTACCAAACAATATGTGAACTAAGACTGTGTTCCTGCTGTTTTGTTTTAGGCACTTGAGCACCAAAAGAAAGAGTTTGTAAAATACTCCAAAAGTTTCAGTGATACTCTGAAAACCTATTTCAAAGATGGAAAGTAAGTATTTTTTGTACTAACATTTTATGTAATGAAAGGTCTTGTTGACTAACAGGAAAATAAGACAAACTTTTGGGTGTCAGCCTAATTTTCTCCTTCACCTGTGACCTCAGATAATCATAGCTGCTTTAAAATACTTTTATTCCTTTTGTAATGCTTTTGAGGAAAGGGAAGTCTGTTTAAATGTGCCAGTCTACAACACCCATGTGCAGTATTAGCTTTGAATCTGAATATGTGAAGTTAAATTTCACGGCCTTGTGTGTTGGTTTTTTTGTGACAAAAATTGAATGCTTTATTGAAACAAGTAATTACCTATTTGAAATATCATTTGCAAGCACTAAACATCTGTGCAGTGTTTTCTTCGATTTACTTTTTTATTGTCCTTTTCTTATACCTCCTTATAGTGCTTGCAGTATTTAGAATTACTCAGCTGATTAATCTTTTTAAGTTTGAACATCTTAGCGTTCAAACAGGGGCTATTTTCAGGTCTTCACTGTGGGTTTTGAAATTGCTCTTCTTGGACATGGCACTGTAGTGCTGAGCATATCCCCCTCAGATTTTGACAGTCCCACAGTGTCATCTATGTGCTACTGTTTAAAGATGAGAACTAATTTTCATGTCTGGTCTTGTTGAGCTTAGCAAAGACTAAGAGCACCCAGGGGATGGTGTGTTACCAAAGGAGAGAAGTTTTGGGACCAGCTGTGACTACTATCTTGTTCCTATCAAACCATTCTTTTTTTTTTCTTTTATTGAAATTGGGGCTAAGCTTGGTTATGATAGCAAAATGAGAAATTTAGACCTTAGTACCTTTTGATCACTGAACAGATGTATAGATAATTTTCACATGAACTAGGTCTAAACAGTCTCAGTTGACGGTTGGACTTGATGATCTCAGAGGTCCTTTCCAACCTTAGTGATTCTATGATTAGAAAACTATTGGTGAAAACGGGGTAAAGTTGGATGCGTTGTGCACGTACCCCAACCACACTGAGAGAGACCTGCTTTCTTTAGCCCTGTGTGAAGTGAATGCTGTGCTGTGTATTGTGGGTATAAGCTTTAAGCATGCTAGGTATTACCAATATAGCAAGAAATCCCAGGTGAGGCTTGTATTTCATACCCTTGTGGAGTCAGAAGAGTAATTTAAACCTGTCTGAACTGCGTGTTGAATAAGGTACCCTGCTCCCACCAGAGAGTAACAGTCAAATAGTCATGCTCGCAGATGTCATTACTGAGCTGAAAAACCTCAGTGATGCCACACCTTTCTTAACAAAAAAAATGCCTACAATAGTATGTCTCTTTTGTATGTGCTTAGTATTTCTTGAGGAAAGAGTTGCAAATTCTGAAATTACTAGGGATTAAGTGTTCAGCTTAGAAAAGTATAGGTGTGTAATGATCATCTGCTCCATTCTTCTTAGTTAACTGATTGAGATGTCGGTGAGGATTGAGAGCCAAAGTCTTTAAGTTCCTGCCAGTAAACATGCTCTATCTAGGATTAACTATGTAAATAAGTCTGTCTGTTTGCCAACAGTGTAAGGTTCAGGTAGATCACAATATGGTAAAACATCAAGACGCTTCCAATTTGCCGAGTGTAGATGCCAATGTATTGTCCAAACTTCATGCTGTATTTATTGAATGACATATTTCTAAAAATGTCTGAAGCAATCTCTTTCTCTTTTAACAGGGCAATAAATGTGTTCATAAGTGCCAACCGACTAATTCATCAAACCAACTTGATACTCCAGACCTTCAAAACTGTGGCCTGAAGACTGTATATGTTGAGAGTTGTACTTTTCAATGGTGGATAGGGTACCTTTATATGTAAATTTTAAAGTTTTGACTGTATAAATTATCAGCCCCTCTTGAGGGGCCTAATGCAGGATTTTGAATGGGATTATTGCCATCTTACACCATATTTTTGTAAAACATTGTAGCTTAATCATAATCTCACAATGAAGATTTTTGCATCACTTTTTGCTATTATCATTCTTTTCAGAATTATAAGCCAAAAGAATTTACGCCTTAATGTGTCATTATGTAACATTCCTTTTAAGAATTGTAAATATTTGGTGTTCTGTTTCTGACATTTTAACTTGAAAGCGGAAAACTGCAAGATTATGTATTTAACAATATTGGTGGCAAATATTCAATAAATAGTTTACATCTGTTAGACTGTCTTTTTGTATGTGAACGAAAATGCATAACATCTTTCTAGAACTGCAGAACATTCATTAAATGGAAAAACTAAAATTATTTGGGTGCTGAAAGCTACTCGCAGTTCAAATCAGTATAAAATGAGGGAGTTTCATTAAAAATGAGATTTTTGGCTGTGATTTAATACTTGACCAGGACAATTCTATTAAAATGTCTTTGACAAAATAATAAAGAACCCCAGAAGTGAGATGTGCTTTTGTTTTCGATAGAAACTAAATCTCACTTCTTAATCTGGTGGTGGTGAGTTAACAGGTTTTTACTCCTAGACTGTTCCAAGGCTCTGAGCAGAGGATTACTTTAAATACATATGCAGCAAAGGGTGAATTTAAAATATGTGGAGAACTGGGTTTTATATTGGTACCCTTTTGAGAGGGAGGAGGAGAGAAGATGGAACTTTTCCAGGCAGCACTAGTGATGCTTCTACTATGCATGCCATAAGGCACCTTTTTTATCAGGGATTGAAATCGTCAGACCTTGATTGACAAACCTCATCTATGTAGATGGTTAAGAACTGCTGATGGACAGATTCAAGTGTTACCATTGTGGTAGTGTTTCACATGTAATGAATAGCTTGCATGCCCCTTTGAAGTGCACCTTGAGTTGATTTTTTGAAATAGAATATGAAATAAACCTCTGAAAGGCTTCAAAATACTTGTGGCTGTAACTAGTAGGTTTAGGGAAGAATGTGAAACAGTTTGTAAAGCTGCGTGAGCTGTTGCAGGAGGATTGCTTCAGACTGAGAGCGCACAATTGTTACAGAACTATTCCTTGTCTAGATATAAATGGTGAAGAAAAGATACATCCAGACTCCTCTTGCATGCTGACCTGGTGCTGTATTGTTCACCTGGGGCAAGTGCCTTATGCAGAGCTCAGCAGCTGGGTCTGTCATTTGGTTGTCTGATTAAGTGATCTAAAAGAGGAAAATGCTGTCTGCAGCTCTCCAAGATAGCACTGGATGTTCTGCCGTACATTTGTGCGTGGAAATGTTTCCTTATGAAAGCACTGACTAGTGGAATACAGCAATGTGAAGGAGAGTTATGGAAAAATGAGTTCTTGGGGAATGTACGTTGTGAGTTCCTTGGTTACGTAAAGCTAGAAACAGGACGTGGTCCTTCAAGCTTGCTGTTCAGGCTCTTTGCTGTTTCAACAGTGGTGTGTTGTGTTTACGAGCAAATTGAGCTTAGTAACATGACAGAGGGATGCATATACAATTTATAGTTAAAACTTTTTTGTTATTTATTAAAGCTTGGCATTCTCAACTGTTGTTTTGTGGGAAGTGGTGGAAGAGGAGCCATGTTAACAGCTGCTGAGGAGGCAGCCTGACTGAATTAGAGTAATACTTAATTTGCATCTTTGAATTCTGTGAGGAAAAAGGTTGAGTAGTCATCTTTGTGGATGATTTTAACTTAAGTCATAGCACCAAAGGGCTTAATGAAAACTGATTAGTCAGGTAGAAGAATGGGGGATGTACCCAGAGGTTCTGGTACTTTGGTTGTCTTGGAGAGAGTGTTTGGTACCAGGGAGACTGCACCAGTGGCTGTAAGGAGGGACATGGAAGCAGGGGTTATACTTTGTGAGGCGGGCTTATTTCCAGAGATTTTTTTTCTATCTTCTTGAATTGAGAGGGACAGTAGCTAGTGTTGACAATTGTTAGTGGAATGATACCATGCTTATGTCTGCAGGTGTAATAAAAAAATAACAATGTAGGTTCCAAACAAGATGCTGGGTTATGTCCTGCTAAAAGAGGTTGTCCAGAAATGAACTGTTCTGTTCATCAGATCTTCTTAAAACCTTTATTGGGTAAAAGGTACCAAGTATAGGGCTAAGCTTCAGGTAGTCTGGCCGATATGATCTGTTTTATTTGTAACCTGATTGTAATTTCTTTTTGTTATCCTTAAAAATAATGGGAAATTATTTGTTTTAATCAATGTCTGGTAATGGGAAAACTTGAAAACTGATGTCTTCAGGTCATACTCCTCTGTTGGGTGTGGTGAATCCATATCTAGTGGTCATACAAACTTTATTTTCTGCTGAGTATGACCTGGGGCATATGTCTGTCAAATTTTATTGTGGTTTTGCACTTTATTATTCAAGTTACCTGAGTGGCTAAAGATAAGTTTCTCTTAAGGGTTTTGAATACAGCAGTTAGTGTTGCAAAATGCTACTAGAAAATTTCTGCTGTGAATGTGGGTTATAACTGATATGATAATGTCAACATACAGAAAACCAATCTAATAAAATAAAACTTTGTATATTTGTTAATGAAGCGAAGAAATGTCTTAATCACTTGTTTTGATCTTTCTCAGCCTATAAAGAAATGAAAAGTTTAGAGGGACTTATTTCTGGTGAGAAGCTGCTTGTGTGAATACTGGTAAAAGTTCTGTTTAAAAGTCTGTGAGATGTGCCAGGTGCCCAGGTCAGTTTGAGGTTTATTGTGACTTGACGTAGAGCGTTAAGTATGAAATTTCACAGCGCTCTGGTGTCAGAACTGTTTATCCAGACAGTAAGATGAGGTAGTATCGGTCTTGATTAAGCAATACCTTTTCATACAATCTTACCTCGATTGCCACAAGTGTTCCTTCTTAACGTGCTGTTTGGCTTGTTGTGTGTCGAGGGAAGGCATGCCTCGGTTTGTTCTGCAGGTGTTACCTCTTTGTTTTACAAAGACACACCGTGTACGCTTCTCTGAATTGGCTGGGGAATGGAAAGAAGGTTTTCTATCCAAGCTTGCTACAAATCGAAGTTATAGATTATTCGATTATGAAGGGAGATAAAATAAATGTAACTTAACGTGTGAGATGCTAACAGCCACGTCGGCGCAGCAGTGATTGTCACTTACCTGTGCGTAGGCACTGGCTGTTCTGCTCGAGACCGTTGCTTTGCTGTGCTCAGCCTGGCTCATCATCCCACGGGATTTGCCAGTGCTTTCTGAGAAAAGTACGGCAGCAGTTTCTGCTCGTCAGCTGCGGGAGCTCTTCTGGCCTTGCATAAGCACTCGCTGCGTTTGTGCACTTTGTCGTTTTCATGCCACCTTTTTCATTTTCCTCCCGCTCTTCTGGGCAGCTCTTACTTTCGAAAGAGACTAGTAGGAAAAGTGCTGCAGGGACAGAAGCACTTCCTAACAGCAAACTCAGTCCTAAAAAATAGGGCTGGAAAGATGCTCCTGGGTCATCAGAGCCGTCATCTGGCTTCCTGTTGCAGAAGGTAAAAAGTACCATATAATGTTGGTCATAAATCTGTCAAGTTCCATTTTTAAAGCCAGTTTCTCTGTCCTCATTCCTCTTGTTAGATGTCATTTTAAAATGGTTTGAAAGGAAAAAAACTCTTCAAATATTCAAGTTTAATATGCTGCATAAATTTAATTTATGGTGAAGAATTCACTAACCTTGTCCACAACCAATTGTTCTCTTTCCCCCTCTTCTTCACTTAGTCTCGGGATAAATTGTATTCTGTCTTGGGCTTCACTTGGTAAAGATGCGTAATCCCAAATTTTTGGTCCTCTCTAAAATGAGCAGAGGTATTAGGCTGTGCTAAATTTGCTCCTTTGAGGCTAAAATAACATTTGTTTTCCCTTGTGCTTGTAACACAAACTTGAGTTTTGCAACAAAATCCATTGGCGACGGTGTCTCCGAGGCAGAGAAGGAGGGTTTGGCGCATGTAGAGATTTCTGTGGAGGTGATGTCCCTTCTCAGCTTCTCTGTCCCTCTCCTGCCTCACTGCTCGGTTATCGTTCTGTAGACAGAGTGCTTGATTTCTGAGACAAGGCAAAATGCTTCTGGCTAGGTACAATGCATTGTAGTTGTCTTGCTGGACGGCGTAAGCATCTCCAGACCTTATTTTGCACCTTGTTGTCCTTTGCCCCCACGCAGATGTGGCTGCTGTAAGAGCTCAGGAAGCAGAATGTGCTGCAGGGTCTGTAGGCACATTGTCGTGCCCAGGACTCGCGTCACGTGGGGGAGAAGAGCTCTTCACTGGGCTTTTACATGTAGGATTGATTCCTATGTTGTCATGTGTGATTCTCTCGTTTAACACACACTGCATGTCGCCTTCACGACTATTTTTGCGCGGGCTGTGCAAGCCCATCGCTTTTTAACGTCCATTGGTGGTGAGGAGCGCGGCTTGGCAGCGCCTGAGGTGCAAGGAGTGCGTGTGCCTGCGTTGCACTCGTAAAAGCTTGGGCTGCTATAGTGCTGCCCGGGCGCTATCAGTGTGCAATTATAGGGTAAAGGGTTTAATCGCTTCCCCTTTTCCGCCACCCCGCAGTGCTTCTTGTCACAGGTCAGTCTGTGTTAAGCTCGGTAAGAGTTGACCTGGCAGCGCAGGCAGCGAGAATTTGCAGTTTAGGGATCACTCCAGAAAACGTGCGTTGTTGGGTGAGTAACGGTTGGGTCGGGAAATTCCGGTTAAAAGTTTGTCTTTGCTTAGACTTTGCTATCGCTCTTCCTGCAGAATTTGTTTCTCAGCGTGGAGGATTCACAAGTACTTTGTATTTGAAGCAGTAACCAGCGGTGGCTGCGGAGGGCAGTTCGGTTGTTTTTGTAGGGACCGTCGGGGACGGTGATGCTTGGAGCACCACGAGCAAGGGAAGCAACAGCCTGAGCGTCACCAGTGTTAAACTTCTCACCCCGGAGAGGAGTGTGCTACTCACCGAGTGTGTTTGAGGAGGAAACGTGGTTTAGTGCTGCAGCCCTGTTACTGGTGACAAGGTAAGCAAAACAGATTTTCAATTGCTGATTTCCAATGCGCGCTCAGATGTGCTGTGTAAGTGTGAATTTGCATTTGGTATCACAGTCACCGGGGTCATTGCACCTGATGGATATAATGATTTTCAAGATTATTTCGTAGTGTTTCACCAAGCTAAAAAGGTTAAGACACTGTGTCTAAATTAGACGTGTCTTTGACATTTTATTATTTCATAATTGTAACCACTAGACTTTTCACAGGAGGTAATTGCTTTTTCCCCCAAAGCTGTGTTAGTCTCCAAGGACAAGTGATGGGTGAATTAGAAGCCTGAGTGCCTCAAGTTTTAAAATAAAGAGGATCAAGTATGAGCTACAAGTATAATTCACTTAAACTCCCTTTTTGCTGCTGGGTATCTAATCTCTGATAGAGCCACAGCAGAAAAAAAACTGTGGAGGAATGTGAAAGCAGGCTGAATTATAGCCTTTAAGAAAATGCAGGACACTTTCATGGTAAGTGAATTTCCTAATTAAAATGTTAATTGGAAGGATTTTGCCTTGCTTATCGAGGAAAACGCGGTAACCATTTTTCACTGCTGTTTGCATAGCCGTGTGGTATTAATAATTTTGTGTGGTTCTCTACACCTGCTTAATGAGTGACAAACGCCTTTTCTGAAGTGGTTTGGAATGGGAGGTCAGCAGTTCCCGTGAAGGGTGTCATGCAGTAAGGACAACAAACTGCCTACGCAGGTTCCGCCGCACGGCTCAGCCCTAGCTGGAAGCTGCCTCGCAATCCAGACGGTCTCCACAATGACCGTGTCTGAGTTAAATTCCCACGCGTGTGACACTACCGCTGCAGACGAATCGTGATCAGGTCACCCGGCACTAGCGTTCAGGGAGCCGTGCTGCTGACCGGAGCCTGGTCACGCTCAGATTTAACGCAAGGTCCTCGAAGCGTCACGGAGAGCCTTGGTTGCTGCAGTAAAGGCAGGGGAATCCTATCTATTTCTATTCAATACGAATTACAAAGTTTCAGGGGCAAAGGAAAACGTGATTGGAGCTGAGTTTTCCTTGTATTCTTCACATGGTTTTAAATATCAAAACAAAAGCAAACATTTAACAGGGAAGCCTCGTGCAAGTCGGTATTTTCTATCAGAAATACCTGAATGAGAACGGAGCTGTTCTTTCAAAGAGAAAACAAATGTCTGCGCTACCAAGACATAAAACCCAAGTGTGGGGTTTTTTGTTTTCCTTTCCAGCATAAGAGACTGGAAAGGAAAAAACAAATTTTTTTCCAGCAAATGTATTTCATTATCATGAAATACAAGCAATAACAACTGCTGACAAAGCCAAAGTAAGTGACGTTCAACCTGTTGACCTCTTTCTATCCGGAGCTTTTTCTCATGAACGTGCAATAATGCTTCTGTCATCCTCTGCCGATATACAGAAGCAACTTGCATTAGCAGAGTAATGCCTAAGAAAAATACAGCTGAGCTGCAACAAAACCCCGTTGTAATCATGTCTGTTAGACACAAATTAAGCAGCGAGGCTGACGCGCTGGAATAATTAGAGATCAGACCTGCCATTTGGCCAATTCTCATTTACTGAGGTGTCAAGTGTTGATGGGTAACCTTGTACCAGCGCTTCATCTGCAAGGACGCTGAGCCCGGTGGGACATGCTCCACGTTCTCATGCTGTCTTTACAGGGGGAGGAAACCACCAGCCCCCCCAGGCCGAGCTGATGTTGCTTCCTCTACCCAGTCCTTGAAACAGGCAATGAGCAGCTACTGCATCTTTCTCCACCTTATATATATATCTATATATATATATATATATATATATATCTATCTTGCAGTTCTAAAATGTAAGAAGAATCAGGTGCAAACTTCCCAACTGTTGAATGATCTTGGCATAAAATCATTCTTCATTTCTACCGGCCAGAAATGTGTCTCGGTATAGTTTCTACCTAGCTCCCTGGGGTTCAGAGCCAGGGTCTCTGGGTCTAGGGCTGAGGGCAGGCGGACTGGAGAGTGCCCTTGGGTCCCCGCTCTGCCCGGAGCAGTTCTGTGCAAGGCAACGGCCTCAGCTCAGGGGCATAACTTTCAGCACAGGCTTTTTATTTGTTTCCAGCCCCTCCTGCTCCTGTAGCCTTCGAGGCTGCTTAAAATGGATGGTGTTCATTCGTACGAGGTACACCTACACACTGCCATTTATTTTCACAGCAGCAGTCACCGGGCTTTGTTTTGTGTGTTCAGACTGCAAGCTCCAATTTCAGTTCGTCTCCCAGCTATTAGTCACTGTCCTTTAAGCCTAACTTTAGGAACAAGTAGAAAAGTTCATCATCAAAAATGCCTAAAGTAAATGGATTTTACTAGGGGAATGGTCCAGCTGCAAACTGTCGCTTCGCTCATCTCTATATAGTTGGTCTCTCTGATTCAAGTACCTGGAACTAAATTTTAGGAGTTGGCAGCTTTGTGGGTTTTCTGACTTCCTGAAAGCTAATTCAAAGCCTGTACCTTCTGCTACTTGTGTGCCTTGCAGGCAAAACTTCTCGTCACGTCTGTATTTCCAAAAAGCTATTTGGAGGAGAGTGATGTGATAGAAAGGAATGAAAAACTTGGCCTTCACATTTGCTTTCCTGACCTCTGAAAATTACCCACAGTGGTGAGTGTTAGTCTTGTGAGCTCTTTCGGGAGGAGGTCAGAGGACGATGATTTCAAGTTAGTTATACTTTTAAATAATGTCTAGAGGTGTTTCCATATAAATTCATGAACGTGTGGCTACTCACCACGGTGGAAGCTGGATAAGAGTTTTGGTTATATAAACTGTATACACTTACTGGTTGTTGGGATGACATCACGTCTCTTCTAATTGCCTCTTATGAATACTGTGTTCAGTTTTGGGCCCCTGGAGCATGTCCAAAGAGAGGCAATGGAAGCTGGTGAAGGGGCTGGAGCACCAGTCTGCTGGGAGCAGCTGAGGGAACTGGGGGAGTTTAGTCTGGAGAAGAGGAGGCTGAGGGGAGACCTGATCGCTCTCTACAAATACCTGAAAGGAAGGTGTAGTAAGGTGGGTGTTGGTCTCTTTTTCCAAGTAACAATGATAGAAGAGGAAATGGTCTCAAGTTGTATCAGACGAGGTTTAGATTGGATATTAGGAAAAATTTCTACACCAAAAGGGTTGTCAAGTGCTAGAACAGGCTGCCCAGGGAAATGGTTGAGTCACCATCCCTGGAGGCGTTCAAAAGTCACGTAGATGTGATGCCTGGGGACATGGTTTAGTGGTGGACTTGGCAGTGTTGGGTTAACTGTTGGACTTGATGCTCTTAATGTTTTTTTCTGACTTAATTCTATGGTTTTACTGCACTGCTAACTATATGCTATACACATTGTAGACTATAGTGTTAGCATAGTCCAGTACGTGGGGAGTTTACATGCCCTGGGTGGTTATGTTTGGGATCAATTGCAAGACTGGTGGTACGTCACTGAAATACCTCTCCTTCCATGAAACAAAGGAGTTGTAAAAGCTGCTGCATATCTCAGATTTTTGTAGCTGAATTAGCAACAAAAACCAAAGATAATTTTGCATTAATTTCATCCCTGAGCTATTAGAGTTCAGAAAGCACACACACAATCTACATCTCTCAGGGATGCTGCTGCTAAAATTCTCTTTCTCTTCGGTAAAAGGCTGCTTTTCTGCTGATACGTCTCAGTCAAAGAACTCAGTTGGACAAAAGAATTCATGCTGTCAGGAACGGAACTTAAACTAGAAAAGCAATGTTTGAATTCGCATAATTAAATATTAAAATAAGTGTTGAAATTTTCCTTACAAAAAAGTGTGGCAGTGGGAGATTATCCCCAAGAGCTGCCTCTGTCGATATGAAAAGGTTTCCAAATGTGGCAGAGTTGGAAGCCTGTTTCTGTCGGAAAAATGTTGGTGTGGGGAAATCTGCACTGACTTTAGCGTGACTGCAACTCCTATGGCTTCTTCACAGCCTCACAACAATCGCTTCCTAGCTTGAACGCAGCGTAGGTATGCCTGCAGTTAATAAACCAGATCTTTGTTTTGCAAAAACCATATAACTGTATATTCAAAGTATATATTAACTCTTCTCCAACGTGAAGAACGTCACTTAAGAAGTAGCTCAAAGCTGAAGAGGAAAATGAAATCCCAGTATCGTTTGCAGGTGCAGAGAGACTTCAGTTTCCTTTTTCCATGGGTCACTGTTGTCAGAGGGCCAGCTTGGTTACTGTGAAAAATCCCTCCTTTGTCCTACGCTGTTCAATATCCAATTCCGAGTTGCCGTCAGTGTGGCAATTTTAAAGTAATATAAACCCTTTGAATATCTTTTAGCCAGCCACCGAACACGTAGTCCCCATTCCTAACTCTTCTCGATGACAACAACCAAACATTTGTTGTTGACGCTGCCAGCAAATTTGTGGCCCCTCGAGGTTTTTTTCCCATTTTAAATGAGTGACGTCAGATCTGATGTTGCGTGTGACAGCTGGCGATGGCCAGCCAGCATCCCGTTGACCCAGTGGGCAGCTTGAGTTCATACCCGTTCTGGCATGATGAAGTGATAGCTGGGACGGAGCTTGGAAGAACAGGGCCGTGCGTACCCAGTCTGTGCTGGACTCGTGCCTACGTGCGTCTCGTTCTTCTCACGTGGCTGCTGCACGGCTGGCGTCGGTGGCCCCTTTTTTCTTTAAAAGCAGTGGATCAGTTGTTTTTCTCTTGTTTCAGTGCAGTTTTGTGATCACAGCAAAGACTGGCAGAGAACAAGGGTGGCCTTGTCTCCAGCAGTAGCTGTAGTTCCAGTGATCCTAACCTTTGTCTGACCTCGATCAACGTGCTTAATTTCTCCGTTCCCTGTTCATTATTTAAGGAGTACACATAATGGGGCCCTGATCTCAGCTACATTACTGTAATAATAATAAAATTTCCCAAGCATAAAGGAAAGATTTGCAAGCCAATGAGTCTGTCACATTTTCGAATGCTGCATAGTCTTTAGAATGAGAAACATTTTAATGTGAGCAGAGGCAAATCACTTACGGGAGGGGAACGTTCGAAAGCTAGATGGTATCCTCTAAATATTTTAGAATTGAGGTAAAATAAAGAAGTCAGTATCTTTCAGCTAAAGAGCTCAGATAATTTTCTGCATGGATTATATTGCCAGAAGAGAATCAGAGAAGCGAATACTGGGGAAGAATAGTCATAATTTGTAGAAAATGGCTGTGTGGAAGGTGAAAATCTTTACTGTCTCATTAGAACATCTACTTCATGTTTTCCTCCCGGAGCAGGAAAATGCTAAGCTATCTTAAACTGCTTGTTCCTCACTGCAGCACCTGCAGAGGTGCCAGGTGGAACCCGTCTGCGGTTCCCTGCAGCTCTGTGGGCCGTGACGTTATCTGGACATCTTGCAGCCACCTATTGCTACTGCCCGCCTGCCCTTCCTCTCCTGGCTTCAAGCGGTGGCATCAGCAAGTGCCCCAGCACACAGCTTCCTCCAGGACAGTCCTGCCTGAGATGTCTGCTGCATTCCAGATGCAAGGCTTCTAGTGTGCTAACTCCGGTTTGCCAAAAAGAGAGGAATGGGAACCAAAAAGGGGGTCTTACCCACCTTCCCTATATGCTTAAATAGGTTTTATTTATGTCACAAATCAGAATTTCTGGGCTTCATCTTTTTTTCTAAAGATCAAGAGCTTGAAGAAAATGTTGTCTTTATCTTTTCTATTTTAAGACGACCGTTGGAGCTCTTAATCTTTATGAAAAATTATTCCTAGCTTGTCTCTATTTCAAACCCATTCCAGACACGCAGCGTTATTTATTGCATTGCAATGCTGAGAGCTGTCGGTTCAGAGTGGGATTTTGTTACGCTTCGCTTTGTGCAGAGATACAAGACAAATTAGGGGTGAAAGAGCTCGGAGTTCAAAACAGCATGACTCACAGACTAGGAAAGGAAAGAGTTTTGCCAAAGATCTCTGGCATAATGTGAGCAGGTTTCTTTTGTCCAAACCTCTGAATTATGACACTTCTTTAAAAGCCAACCTGCCTCTCTAAGGGGAAAATGTCCTTTTGTTTGATTTCAGTGACACAGACTGTTAGGACAGAATGTCACAGAAAAAATCATGCAGAAGTAACAGAACTTGCAGTGTTGCATTTAAAAAATGAATTAAAAAGATCCCTCAATGTAAGGTGGTGGCGGTGGGGAACAGGCTGACCTTTGACTTCAAGCTGTCGTGCGGTCATACGCTCTTCCCAACCCGCGGTTAGCATCGCAGGGTGAGAACGCTGGAGAGCGGGGCAAATTGGCTGGTAGAACAATATATCTGATCTTTTCCTTCATTTGCAGGAGATGGCAGCAGTTCTGCTGTACAATTTCATTTAAAATTTTCATTTTGTCGTTGAGACAAGTTGACCAAAGTAGTATGGAATGGGCAAAGAAGACAGTGAGAAGATGACGGTGGGGTCAGAAGGGATAGAAGCTGTTTTTACATTAAGTGCCCTTGTAGGTTAGACTTACAGACCCAGTTCTGAAGATGTTTGGGCACATACTGTTTTTGTGGCTAAATATGTGCTTACAATATGCCAATTTTTTGGTTTTGCCTAATCAAGGCTTAAATACTGTGTATATTGAAAATAAAAACCAAAACTGTGGTGCATATCTTGGGAAATCATTGCCCTAACGCTTTCTTGATGTAGTGACTGACAATTGCCATTTTTTCTGTTTACTGCAGAGTAACACTTCTAAGCAGCCTGACCGCCTGTAGGTCTGAAGATGACATTTTTGAGAGTCCCATGCTGAAGGAGAGGCAGATGTTTTTTCATCTCTCAGTGAGTCTAGGCAGATTGGTTGCATGCGGGACATCTCGGGGGCGTATCTTGGTTGAAGAATGATTGTGGTCACCAGTGTGAGAGCCATGAGAAAGTGTCCCATGATTATTCTCCTGAAACAGAGCAGATGAAGCATCCCCAATGCTTTCAGAGTCAGGGAAGTATTTTATAATTGCAGTGGACAATGGTAAGATGACTTGGAAAAGTGCACGTACGGTTCTGACTACCTCTGATCAGGATTGCCTTGGAGACGGAACCAGAGAAGTGCTGTTAAGAAGATCAAGGGAACTGATCAATCTCTTTATGAAGAGAGATTAAGGGTTTGGCTTGTTCAAAATCTAATCAAGGTCAGAAGAGAGATTATGCATCTCTACTTAAATATTTGAGATAGATATTGTTGCTTAAGCTAAAAGCTGATATGATTGTACAATCAAATTATTATGACTGTATGATGTCTACAGTTGTTAGCTGCTAAAAGTGGGGGCTCCTGCTTATTTGAGGAAGAAGCTGTGTGTTCTTCCAAACACCTCATGAGGATAAAGAACCTAAATGGCCTTAAGTGGAATTTGAGTTCTCGGAAGACATTGTGTAACTGATCGGGAGAGTTTCTGGGGACAGGAAATTAAAGTCTATAAATACCTGAGGCTTATGTATACATCAGGGCAGAAGGTTAAAGGCTATGGAGTCACTGCTTTCTACACAAATATTTGCACTGTACCCATCACATGCTTTTGCTGGTCACTGCTTGGGGCCAGCAATTAACTTCTACCTCTCCTTGAATACCGTAATTTCTATTTTATTTATTTTTGGTGTGCATGCGTATGGCAGGGGGGGATGTTTGGGCTTTTCTGACTTTCTAATGGAATAACTGGGCTGCAGCCAGCTAGAGGTAGTGCCGGTGGTCCTACTGGTGTAAATGCTGAAGCGCCTGGATAGTGTGAACTCCTTGTGTATGTGTGTATGGTGTACTACAGGGGTGTAGGACAACAGCAATTCCCTTTATAGTTCTGTAGAGGTCTTATAAATTGTAAATTGCTTGGAAAGGGGTTGGGACCTGGAGTGTGTGATGATATATTGAACAGATGTACTGAAACTCCATTCTCCTGTAAAGCTAAGTGAGCTTCTTCGACCACAAAATTATTTTGATATAACAAGTGCCACTTTGTACTGATTGAAACTAGCTGTAAAAATGGATCAAAGTTTGTACTTAACTAGCAAAATAGAAATGTCTGTATGGGGGGGAATGTTATTTAAAAAAAAAAATCAGGATCACTTAGCTCAACACTTGCAAAAGCAACGTTTACCCTTTTTAACAAAAATTACATTTAGAAATTTATTTTTTGGGATTGATTTATTGTTGGAGTTTCTTTAATCTGAATTAAAACACTTCTAGTAGCAGAAAACTTCAGACTTTTTATACATCACAATGAAAATTTTGTGTTGTTTCCTTTTGACTTCAGGTTTCAGCCACCAAGATGCAGCGTGAGTTATTCTGTCTCTGCCCTTACTGGCAAAGCATTTAGTGTGGATTGCTTAGCACCTTACAAAATCAGAGTATTATTTACATTTCATAAAGCTGACATCTTAATTCTCATGAGTGAAATAAGTTATTCTTCAAATCCATACTTTGCAGTCCAGACTATCATGTAGTGTAAAATATAGACTAGCTGAAAATAGCAGTAAGAAAATATTAATAGAATTGATACAAGAATTAGTTGTGATTTTTCTACACAAGTATCATGAAGCTGAATTTCACTTTCTTTCTCATATTTTGTTTAACACAAAAATGAAAGTCAGCATTTACTAGTATAGTCAGGAATTTGTCATGAAGAGATGGGACTGTATTCCTAACTTCATGGCCCACCACCCTCCCCTTAACCCCTGCCCAAAGTAAGTATCCTTTACTTCTTGCTAGTAAAGGATGACTGAAGAAATTGAGGTACAATGTGTGCTGTGGGATAATTGCTTAGGAGTTTAATAAGATACAGAAGCTTCCAGCCAATTTCACCAGATCAGGTTGAGCCCAGCAACCAAAAATCGTTACCCTCTGACAGCTATTCAATAGCTCATCTGAAATAAGTTTGTGTTCTCAGGTGTCCAAAGCCCATCCCCCCTCCCTCATTAGAGCTGGAATTAATTTACACCTTTCGGAGTTTCAGCAGAGTAACTGTCCCTTGGAGAATGCAATACCACTGTGTATTCCCTAGGGAACTGAAAAGTGTTGGAATTCCCTTTTTTTAAGATAAATAGAATGTATGAAATTCACCCTTCTTACAGTTGTAGGTTATAGCAAGTGGTGGCGTATATGTTTCATCCCTTACAGTTGAATAAACTCATGCCTGAATGTCGGGGAAGACTCCAGAGCTGTCAATTCTGTCTAAAGTTCAAAATGTGTATGTGCCTTTTCCCCCCTTTCTTTCTTTTCCTTCAAATGTTGGGTTTACCGCATCATTATTACACCTGGGCGCAGCCTTTCAGCAGTTATGGTGAGATCAGGACGGGTTCTCTGCATCTGAACATTTTGGTGTCAACTTCAGAGCTCGCTCTGTGTATTTAAAGACAACACTGACAAGAATTATTATCTGAACGTGGGTTTTTGGTGCTGATAATTAAAAACCACAGATGGGTTATTTTATATATAACAATCAAGATATTTTGGGATTTTAAGGACTGGTGGCATGGATACAGCTCTGAATAAGGCTGACTCGGCTCCTTGACTAATACAATTTTATATTTGTGAACAACAGTAGATATTTGGTGGATATTTTCTTGCCTTTCTAGAGTCTCCAGGGTGAAAGGTGTCAACCGAGAAGAGACAAGAGTAGATGCCTGTAGCCATCAGATGCGCTACTACCAGTTGGTAGCAACGATGACCAGTAACCGATTCATGGAAGTTTCTGTGTAATCCATTCTGTTAGAGGGATATGTAAGCTGTTGAATGCATTGTTTTTTCTTTGTGGTGGCTCTTCTATAGCTGTTGGTTTTGCAAGTAAACAGATTTGCTTCTGTAACCCAAATGCCTGCAAGAACTGTTCTCGGTATGGACTGTACTGAAGTGCTTGTACAGGAGCACTGCTGTGTAGGATCTTTGACATAAACCTTACTATCAGCATGAATGATGAAGTCACTCTAACATTTGGAGATACTAATGTCTGGACACTTTAAACATAATGTCATAAATTATTTTGATAAAAATTCTATAACAGCTTCTAATTAATGTAAAAAAAAAAATCTCATTGAGTGAACAAGAAGGCAGACCTCTCTCTCTTCTCTTCATAATCTTTTGCAGGAGGTGTTTGGGTTTTTGTAAGCCTAGGTAAGTCTTTCTAGGGCGAGGGAGGTGGTGATGGCATTCACATATATGTTATGGTAATACCGGGTGTGGAAAAAATGTAGTCAGGTGAAAGGACAGTGCTGGTACAAGAACATGTATAAGTTGGCCTTGAGTGCTTTAGGTATGCAATTATCGTTACAACAGCTGTCCCGTGCGAACTGTAAGCAGAAAACACAAACGATCAAACAAGAAGAAAATATCCAACTGGCATTAGTGCATTTAAGTGAGAGAATTATTAAATTTCTGGAAAGACTTTATAATACATTGCTGACAGCATCAGAGGTTTCAGCCCACTGGCTTAGGTTCCTTCTAGTGCTGTACCAATGCACGACCTGAATGAAACGCAAAGGTAGGAAGGAAATATATCACTGAATCATAAGATGATGGAAATTACAGAAAGGAAAAAAAACCCTCTCATGTCATTTAGTCCATTCCCTTGACAGCACAGAACATGAATTCAGTCTCACTGTTAGAACTTTTTCTAATGCTCAGGATAAATTACCCTCATCCTTGCTGCATACCATTCCTCACATTCATAATCACTGTGCTGCACTAAACAGGGTTTTTTCTATTTATGTTGGCTGCCTTCAATGACTCTCACACTTTGTCACACCCTTATTTGTCACATACCCAAGTTGCGCACATTTCGGTCTTTCAGCCTCTCATGAGAATAATCCCCCTCTGTCTCATTAAGGAAAATAGCCACAGCAGTGATACTAAAACGTAAAGACCTGCCGGGTAGGGGTTGTTAATTAGACAGGATCCCCATGCTGTGGTTGGTGCAACTACCTTGATAAATGTCCTGGTTTGAAATTTCAAGGTTGACAGAACCTTTTCTTTTTTCTTCCCCTCAAGTTAGGTGTGTCTTTGGCAGGTCCTAGTTATTTCCTTCCCTGCTCTAGTTTCCTTGTTTGAATGATCATATGATGAAGGCTGCAAGTTTTTTCCGTTTCTTGAATGATCATATGAGCTTTCCCCTCAGAACATCACCTACTTACGGAGCGCAGCTATGGTTGCCGGCGTACCTGTGTGAATCCAATCCTTACTTGGTATGGGAGGGTCAGTTTTCATCTTACTTAGTATAAGATAACTCTGGGGGCCGGGTCCCTGTGCAATGAAACTCCCAAACCAGGGTGGCTGTGCTGGCGTGTACCTGCCAGGAGTCCGCTCCTTGGAGAAAGTTTTGCCGAGTATCTGGACGCTGCTGAAAAATGATTTCCAAGGGTGAAGTTAGTCACTGTCAAACAGGTGAAAATCGAATGCTGTGCTTCTTCAAATAGATTTAGCATTCCCCTTTTGAGCACCACCATAAGGAAATTTGTTCCATCTCAGCCTGCTCCTTTTCCCCAGCTTTCTCCTCCATGAAGTTTTTACTTTGTCACATAGTGTGATGTTATGGAAATTACTTTAACATCACCTTTTAGTCAGCCGTTCTCTGAGGAGCATGACTTACAACACAATTTAGTCAGAAACGAGTTTATGCCTTTGTAACAAACTGCAAATTACCAAGCTCGTGAAACACGACTTCTCAGAAATGCCAATTCCAACTTTGCGGAGCCAAGTCCTTGAGCAACAGTCAGGCTTCCGAGCTTCCTCGTCTGTCTGTCTGTCCGTACGGGCTGCAGAGCAAAAATTACAAACGGGTTTTAACTGGAACAGATAACGTGGGGCTTTCTCAGGTAGTTACGCATTTTGATCCCGTCCTCATCATACTGTAGAGTAGCCATGTCTTTGTGGAAGAATAATTAATGTACGTTGTAAGCGTTAGATACCGGTTTGGCTTTGCCGAGTGAAGAGTAACTAGCCTAACAGCATGGGCAAAATGGAGGTGCTTTGTGAGGACGCACTTCAGGACTGTGCTTAGGCAGAAACAGCAGTGGTTGAGGAGGAGTGGTTCCCAAGTCAGTGCCAGCGTTCACTCCTTCTGTACGGATCCTAACGGCATAGGCTATACGTACTGCGTAGCAGGGCAGGGTGTTCACCACAGTGGGCTCCTTTCTGGGTCTGGTGTAAAACAGTGGATCTCCTACAGCTTTGAGCCTACAGGGGTTGATGCCACTAAATACCTGGCAGGATTAACTGTAGGTTATCGAACACATTGTCGTGTACGTGTCCTTGCTCTCCATAGAGTCCTGTCTCGCGTGTGCTGGGAACCTTGGCGTCTCCAGAAACTCTTAAGCACGTCAGCAGTCTTGAATTGAAGCATGAGCGCTGGGGACCTTGCAGGACCCAGCATCTCTGGGGCTTATTCAAGCTAAATACAGTTCATTGTAATGTGGGGTATCAACTTGCAGGTGAAGTTTTTACTGTCTTTCTTAATGATGTGCCTAGTTCTATATGGATCAATTTTTTTAGTATTTTTTTTCATCGTTGAGTATAGTTCTTCATTAAATGCCTCTATTTCAAGTGCAAGCAGTGTTACTAATACACTAGTGCTGGTGTGATGTGAGAGAGTGTTTCAGTGTTGCCCAAGGAGTTTATGCTCTTCTTTTCTCCTCTCAAATCATCTTAATTGTTATGCTAAAAATCTGAAAATTAATTCTCTCTACTAATTTGCCATGATTTATTATGGTGGCTACAACTGTGTATTGTACCAATATTTCTTTTACTACCCATCAGAGTGAATTATCACATCAGTTAAATGGTGGCTGTGATTTCGAAAGACAAATCAGACTGCAAAAAGAGAATATTGTTTGAAAAATAAGTTTGGTGAAATGTCAGGTAGTTGAAGATGGAATTAAAAGAAAAACGATTATGTATGCTTACCATTCCAATAAATATTTAGGTTTTAAGATAATACATCAAGGATGTCATCCACTCATTTTTTTTGAGATATGGGTTAGTCCATTGAGTTCTGCCTCTTCTCGATGGCAGAAAGGGCGGTCCCTGTGATCCGTAGCTGTTACTGCCGTAGACTTATTAAAAGCCCTTTACAACATACCAAGTAAATATTGGTTTAGAAATTGCCTACTCATTTACGTGCGCAACAGACCGTGATATTTCCGCCTAAGCCGCTAGTCGCCTGCGTCGGCCCCCATGTGATTCCACAGGAGATTTTTACTGTATCGCTTCCTAGCTGGCCTTATGGGCTGCAGAGCTCGCACATAATATTCCCAGGTCTTTGGAGACCCTTGCAAAACCTGGGCCTGCAGTGCTGATGCTTCAACTTTTCTCTGACAACTCCGATTTCTTTCTGTGTGCAGGAGATTTTAGACACAACGGCCTCGCTTCCTCTCTTGTGCCTGATTACAAAAGAAATACATTTCAATGCGGGCACATCGGATGAGAAAGGCACGAACTGTGGCAGAGAAAATGAGCGTGAATCGTTAGCTGAGACATTGTATTGAGATCAGAAGCAGGACCGATGGCGAACCGTGGCCTATATCTGTTTCGTGACCCTGGATAAATCGCCCGCTTGCTTTTCCCCCACCCTTGGAACAGGCAGTGCATAAGGCTGCCCAGACAAAGATGATGTCTTCAGAATAGATGACTGGGAGAGCAAACGGGGATCATTAAGATGATTTTTCTGCAACTGAGGTGTTTTGTGCCAGGTGTCCCCACCGCCCTATCGCACAACCACGCGTATCGCAACTCCCCTCCCTGCGGCTCCGTACGACAAACGTACAATCGTTTGTAAAGGAATGTGAAAGCCACAAAATACAACGTGCCGGAGCAGGAACAGGGTACCCCTGGAATATATCGTGTGTTCATGCAATGAATAAAGCTACAACAGGGCCCTGGCTATTGATACAAAACAAATAATAATGGGAAATGGTGGTTGACAACTCTTTATAAAGCAAACCGAAATGCGTTTAGTGGTAAATGAGGAAAATAATAAGCAAGGCAGACCTTCTGCCGTGCGAGCTATTCATTTCTGAATCCCGCTCTGAAGCAAAAACTGGAGATAATTGGTGATTTCTCTATTAATGTTCACAGGTGTTGAGGGTCTGGGGCATTCAGCATCAGCTGCGCATCCAGAAGATTGCTGGCTTGTTCCCAGAGATCTGAAATCCCATTCTTCTCTCTGTTTTAATGAATCTCAGAGATGCCCCCTTATCTCATTTAATAATGAACTGACGTTACTGGAAACGGAGCAGGAAACTTGTAGAAGGGTCAGAGGCAGTGAGAGCTGTTGGCTGTGTCCTGTGCAGCGTGGTCTTGAAGCAGGTAAAGAAAAAGGCAAACCGACCTTTCTGCATTTCCCTGACCAAAAAAAAAAACCTCAAAACCCAAGCAAAAAACCCCACCTTGAAAGTGTGTCCTTGGAAGAGACTTCAAAAAGTTCAGAGGGGTGAAAAGAAACAACCCTTTACTTTGGATAGGAAATTATCTCGTACTGATGGAGCTTAATTGTGATGTTTTGTGACATTCCCCAGAGAGAAATGCAGGTAGTCTGCTTCGCTGAACGTTAGTGGAGCTGGCACACCGGCTGAAGTCCTCCAGCCTTTCCTTTTTGATACGCGTTTAGTTTCTGATAAAGGTTCGGTGTTTCAGAGAGATACAAAATCTTCCTGTGTCCTGTGCTTCAGTGAAACAACCATAATAGAAATAAAACTCCTAATCTGGGAAGTTCTAGGGTTATCTCTGAGGAAAGCTAGTCTTCGCGTGGCTGCCAATTGCAAATGAACTTGGTTATAAAATTCCTCTTTATTGCCACCTTTCCGTATCCCTGAGGTTAACTCTGAAATATGCATGAAATGTAATTAGTGCAGATCCATTTCTGCCAGCACGTTTTACACAAGTGGCTCACGGTGGCAGACCTGGATGTGTTCGTACTGAAATGATTCAGTTAAATGTAGTACCACTTGGTATGCAGCATGAGTGTTGTTTGTCTTCACAGTACTTTAATGATGCACTGCAGTCTTTGGTATCGAAGCGCTACCTGCATCTCAATGAAGAGCCGTGGTTGCTATACGGGGGAACGCCTCTGATAACGTTTTCTAGAGCTCAGCCCCAACAGCATCTTTTATCTGCTGCTTGAGATGCAAACCTTCGAGCACATTGTGTTCTGATAGCAGGTATTGTGACTTTTTTCATCACTTTGTTTGGTGCAACTGAATGTTCGTAGCGTGGCAGTGGTGCTACAATCTGATTAAAAAAGAAAAAGAAAAAAAAAAAAACCCACAGCAAAGAAAAGCAGACAGTGATCTATTTTGCTGTTGAAGCCATCTATCTGTCCCCGCCGCTCTGAAAGCACGATTCAGAATCCTCTCCCTCTGGACAGAGTGTTTTCAGGTTAAAGAAACAAATGTGTCTCAAACACGTCTCCTAAAGCTTTAAGAGAAGTTGAGATTATTTTAAACTCTGTTTACAAGAGGTAACTTCGCTGTTGCGTTAATGGGGATGCTAATGCAATCTCTTCATAGGAGCCCGTACGGTTAGCAATTATCCCGTTACAATTTCTTTGTCAGCCGTCACTCTGTGCTAAACCAGCTTCTAGACTCACTGGAGCTTATGCTGGTAAATTGTAGGCTGAATTGTCTTTCCTAAAGAGCTTTTGCTGCACTGGAAATCTATCACTGAGCACAGTTTGTGTTTGGATCGGGCTCTGAAGGAGAGAGCGGTGTTTGAGAGGTTTTTTTCCTGTCTCGGGAAGCTGAATCAAGAAGTCGGTTGCCAGCATGTAAGTGGGAAATTGTTTGTCCCTCGCTCAGTAATAGATGCATCGTGCCATAACAGAAAAACCGGCGCAGGCGCGGAGCCAGAAGAGGTAATAGCATCTTCTGAGAGATCCTGCGGGAACACTGTTACTGAGCAAGTCAGTGCTTGAGCAGATAAGGAGGTACAGGACTTGGACATTTTGTAAATGGGCTCCTGGAGGGAATGGTTTTCAGCCCTGGTACCTCTGTGCAATGGCTGGAGAAGTTACCGAGAAAGCTGAGCCTTTAGGATTGGTACCCTGCCTGGTTTTCAGCTACAACTGCTGTATTTTGGCAGTACAAGTCCTCTCCTGTTTATAACTCACCACGAGTTCTTCTATTTATCATTGACTAAGAGTTCTTCCTTTGCTATCCCAATGCTGTAAAACATATGTATGCATTTATCGTGGCAGTAGCAGAAGCTCCCTGGGCAATGGACCAATCCCTGTATGTTTTCTGTTTAAGACTTCAAGGGAATTTGAAATATTAAGTATAAAATTCATTTTGTTTATTAATAAAGTGTTATTCAGCAAGAGGAACACTGTTTTCAAGGTACAAGGTATGTTTTCAGTTTAGCTGTTAAAACTGAAAATTCAAAATCAGCCACCAAATCAGAATCAAAAGGAAAGGACGACTAGTTCTCTTAAGACAGAAGCATCACTGGATGCTTTTATTTTGTTAGCAAAAACATCTATAAGCCTTTTTTGGTAGTAGTATTCAAAAGTTAGACATACGACTGAATTTGGTTAATCGACTTGTTCTGAAGTAACACCAAAAAGTTAAATACCCAAGGCACAGACAGTAATTTGTGATACAAAACGGTGCCGAGGAGACCTGGCCAGTGTTGGGCTGAGTGATGGTTCTTCATCTCTTTGGACTATACGCTCCTTTGGCCCTCTTACCACATATTTGTCATGCTTAAAACAGGAGTAATGGAGAAGTTGATATTTGTGAGCAGGAGAAAGAAAGAAATCCTTCAGGATTCTAAAACATTGCCGTATACAAAACTCATGGAAAATATCTTGCCCTGGCCAAATGGAAACACCTACTGCTCAAATAGTCTGGGCTTTCTATCGAGAGTATTCCCTTGTGAAATTAAGCCTAAATTTAAAATTTCAAAGATTCCCTGTTTGAGGCTGAGGGAAAATGGTGGTTATCTGTTGTTAGAAATCTTTTTGCTTGCTGTGTACCACTTACCCATCTCTCTCTCATTTCTGCATACAGCATTTTGCAAAACTACTGGTGAGGCTCAGAGGAACAAGATAAGATGTTGCTGCATGGTCATTTGGGAATAGATCCTAAAATGTCACAGCTAATCCTGGCTGCAATGAGCATCATGGATTTGACATGAAATGTTGCATTTTTAGTTCTTTTTTTTTTTTTCTGAAATTCCATTCTTTGAGGAAACATGTAACAAAATAATACCCATGTGAGGAAGAACAGAATCATCTCAGAAAGCTTAAAATACAAGTCTGGTAGGCTATTTAGATGAATCAGCCTCTTCCACAGTGTATATCTGTCTCACATCTATAAATGGATGCGATCTAGATTACAGATTTATTTCCCTTGGATATTTAGGGTAGTTAGTGTCTAGATCTCAATGTATTTAAACCTAATTTCTTTCCCTGTGGCTTGTGTTTTTTATTATTAGAGCTAGTTTTGCTTTTTAGTATCTGGAGCCACGCTTTGATCTGAAGACTGTTAGTACATCTGGGGCAGGTTCCTGTGAAACATGACTTTTCTGGGCTGTAAATGTGTCTTGGCTTACACTGTTGTATGGGCCTTTGCTATCCCCTGCCCTGTGTTTTACATTCCCCTCTTTTATTTACTTTTCTACTCATACAATTTTCAGATGCTGATTTTCTTGGCCTGAGCAGTGTCTGTCTTCCACTAAGTATGTCCGTTGAGTTTGCCATTGGTTTGCTAGGATACCTGGTTAAAAAGTTGAGATTTAACTATGGAACACTGAAAATTGTTTGAAATTATCAATAAATGTATTAATAAAAATACCTATTAGAAATAACATAAAAAGGGGGGAAAAAATTCTCTTATAACCTCTCATCCAGAAAATTGGTCTTTGCAAAAGCTAGGAAGTGAGGCATAGAATTTAACGCTAAATTCAACGCTGCCTTCACCACCTCAAGTGATCGTATCCTGAACTGCTCCCACGCTGGCCGTGGGCAAGCTTGAAGAGGTAAGGCTTCACAGAAGTAATCAGTCTGCTAACTTTGATATGAAATGCTTGTTAGGTCAAGTAAATCCTGTTTTTTTTTTCCTGCTTTGGTAATCAAATCCTGCAAGAGCAATAATGGAACTTTATTCTTTAGTTTCTAGAAGTTGCCTGGAGCTGGAACCATGACTGCCCAGTCCTAAAGCAATTTCCCCACCTTTCTGACCTTCTCTCATATTGGGGTACAACCATATTTTCTGTGGCTGTTGTGCCTTTTATCTGATAATCGTGATATAGTCAGCAACAGAGCTTACATTTCTTGGTGTCAGTTCTTTCAATTTATCTTTTTTTAAATTTTTTTTGTTTTTCCATTTCTTTATCACTAGACTTGAACTTCTGTCTCATGCCCTCCATTTAAATTACCTTGGATGATTGCTCATAAGCCTCTGTCAGCCAGACGCTGGCCACAGAGGAGAAGCAGGATACTGGGAGGCAGCCCTGTGTCATTAAATTTGTTCTAACATATTAAAAAACTTCTGGCAATGGAGTTTTCATTAATTCCTCAAATAATTTATTCTAGACCTATGTTCTCCAAAAAAACCCACAGCCCCTAAACTAAACAAACCCAAAAGGCATTTAAAAGGTTTTTCCAATGTCTAACTAGACTTTCCTTCCTGCAATTTGAGGTCCCCGACACGTGTCCATCCTCCGTGGTCACGGACAACAGGCAATTCCCTTCTCACAGTGCAACAGCCTTCAGGTTAATAGATTGTTACCGTATCTTTCCTCAGCCCCCTCTCTCCTAAAATAATCACATACCTGTACCTTCTTGCTCCACACCTTCTCTGGTCCTCCCTCCAGCACTGGGCTGGTGTTGCAGTGGCAGCCTTTACAAATTCTAATACTTCACAAATCTTGCAGATGCGTAAATATGTTGGTAATTGCTGGGGTTTGTAAGAGAATAACAGCTAAAATTATCACTATTTCTAATTCTGCCTCCGCTGGCAGGTAGCACTCCCAGTTCCGTGTCACCAGATCCTTTCCATCG
This sequence comes from Psophia crepitans, assembly GCA_013399095.1. Lineage (NCBI taxonomy): Eukaryota > Metazoa > Chordata > Aves > Gruiformes > Psophiidae > Psophia > Psophia crepitans. The sequence goes on along the minus strand of VWZZ01000718.1, from coordinate 684,412 downwards.
TTCAGATGGTAAATGAAGTCACCGAAGGGAGCCAGACCTCTGCCCCTTGCTGGCACGCAGTGACGTAGCACGCCCTCCCACTGTGGTCCTAAATCATGATGACTATCCCCCTGCTTTACCTCTCTCCCTTAATAATTTCTTCCTGACAACTAGTTAGGAGAACGTCTGCCTAAAATCCAGATATATGAAATTAACTGCAGCTTTCTGTTACGTTGAGCGAAAGGCAATGAGAGATGCTTTGCATGGAGGGTTAGTGATGGCCGCTGCTCACCTCTTGTTACCCTCTGCTGCTTACCAGTAATATGATTATGTTAGTGCTCACTATTTTTTTCCTGGAATGGAAGTAATGCTGTCTTGTTTTTATTTTTTCATCTCTTTTCTCCCTCTTCTAGCAGACAGGGAAAACAATTGCCCCCTCCTGCCCCGTGCCCTTTTTTTCCCTGCCTTTTTTCCCTGCTACTGTGCTTTTTTTTTTTCCATGATTCCTCAATTAGAATAAATACATTTTGAAGTTCACTGGTCAGACATTGAAAACATCCATCCTGCTTGATTATAACCTGGCCTATTTCAGGGAGAGCTCTCACCCTCCTGTTAACCACCTGCTTTACGTCTTTAATAAGACTAAATAAATAAAGCATTGAACGCTGTGGCCTTCTTGGCATTACCAAAATCTTTCTCTCTAATAAATCAATGTTTTTCCCTGGTTTTCCTCTTATTCCTAGTGCATTTATCCTGACTCAGCTGGTCCTGTGTGGAGCCAGGAGTTGGACTCGATGATCCTCATGAGTCCCTCCCAACTTGGGGTATTCTATGGTTCACTCACAGAATGATTTATTATCTTTAACAAGTTCCTTCTCATTGTAGTGTGTCTTGGATTTTTTTTTAAATTTGATTTTTTTTCAACTTTTCCAACACTTGTGTCCTTTCATTTCTGTGTGCTCCTACTGTTCAGTGCTCTCACATCTGCTAGTTGCTCACAAAGCACTACATATATCACTACGCATGTATGTGTAAAACCTTCTGAAATTAGTGATATGTGGCGAGTCGTGGCAGCTCCCATGTTTTTCCCTTTAACTTTGCCAGCGTATTTTTGAGAAAGTGCCAAATTTCTTAACATAGGAGATCTTTTCTTTTTCCCCTTCCTTCTGAACATCCTGTACCCTCTCAGTATCCTTCAGCAATCAGCGGAGAGCTTAGAATGCATAAGAAAATACCAGCATTTGTGTTAAAAGGAAATTTGCTTATAATCAGGGTTTAAGTTTTTGCTCTGCTTGAGATGTTTGTAAGGGCAGAAGCAGTCTTTGTAATTTGGTAAGTATGAAGCGTACTGCTTCTTAAATGGGTTTACATAATTAAATAAGATCTTCTAATGGGCAGCTTCATACTCCCTCACTTCAGTGACAGTTTTTTATAAGTATACAAGAATATATTTCTGGTAGTTTTGGCCAGTTGTGACTAGATTTTATTTGTGGCCTTAAGTGTTCAGATCAAATACTAGTTTATGATGTAAGGCTTCTCCAGTTCAGTTGTACGCGCTGGCTGCAAACCCCAGAATATTTTCTTAGGTTTGAACTGCACTATGAAGAATAGAATAGAATAGAATAGAATAGAATAGAATAGAATAGAATAGAATAGAATAGAAAAGAAATACAACTTTTGAAGGTTTTGGTGGTTTGTTTTTTTTATAAAAAAAAATAATCAGAGAAATGGTGAGAAACTTTTGTGAAGAGAGCTTGGCAGGTATGATGCATTTGCTTTCAGGAAAAATTCCCGAGTTATTTTTGCGACGGACAGCGCAGTGTGTATGTTTTACTTGTGAGGTGGAAAAGCAGGAGCAGGGAGCGCCCTGACACAGCCCGGGGCTCGGTCGTGAGCTGCCATGCAGAAGACGCCTCTCAAGTGCCTGACAGTTTTACTTGATAAAGGAACTGCGATAGTACAATTAGAAATGACCCTCTCTGAAGCATTGCGAGATGATTTCTTGACTTTGGATTGAAGTAGCGATCAGACGTGACACTCTGATGTAAGTGTACAGCAAACGATGGTAGGAGTTTGTTGTCTGTCAGCAAGTTCGTCTCCACTGACCAAAACACCGAACAGAAACAATCGCGGTGGATTTTAGATGAAATTTCTCCTAAATTGTAAATCCGAACTTAGCAATGAGTTCTAAAGTACTGCTGCCGTCTGCGCAGTGTCCTTGAATTTCCCTTTCCAGGAGCTGGTGATTTCTTACTCAAGGTGCCAGTTATGGAGAGGACTGAGGAAGAACCCACCTAACCACCGAGCAGCTTCTGCTGGGTGTGTTTCCCAACCTGTAACCGGCGTGCGGCTGTATCTGCGGCAATGCCCTGCTTCACCCCTGCTGCCTTCCCGGGAGCTGCAGTAGTGTGGGATCAGAAATCTTTCTAACGAATTGAAAAGGGGAGGGGGGGAATAAAAATCAATGCCAACTGCTCTGTGATTTGCATTTCAGATTTTAGTGTTTTTGTAAGTTCAGAGCACATATGTATGAGATTATTGTAATGAAGATGTATATAGCAAGACTATGTTTCATCACAGTTTCTGCTTTCCCCTAGGTAATTAGCTCAAACGCAGGATCTACCGCTATCTTCTCGCTGACTGACAGCGGGCAGAGAATCAAACCGTTCCCTGGTTGTCATGGGGATGCTGAGTTCCAGCACTGTGGCACTGGAGGCAAGTGAGATGAGGTGTTTAACCGGGAGCACGAGTGGAACTGGGAAGGTGTAGGAAAGCCCATCCTTCGCCTTCAGCCTTTCAGGGTATTGGCTTCTCTCTCAGGCTTACCCAAATACCAAATGTCAAAACAATAGCGTATTGTTTTCCACTGTCTTGCTAAGAAAGATGTTCAAGCCGTAATGCTGTTGGGAAAATGGAGTTTGATTTCGTTGCTCGTCTAAAACCCTAGATACACACATAAACCATGACATAAAATCCTTGCTTCGAGGACTGTGCAACATATGGTGGAAATCCTGCTGTTCTTACTAATTATTTCCAGTCAGCTAAATGAGAGGCTGTATCAGAAAACCGTATGGGGATCTGACCTCAATGGTTTTGCCGCCCTTTAGTGTGGCTTTCTGGCAGTCCCTACAATGTGCCATGCCCTATGTAGTATGTGACTCTTGAAAATCAAAGCAGGGCATTTAGTTGGCGTACTCATCAGTTAGAGATGTGTCATCAACTGGTCAGTACATTTGTCACTGCGAGATGAAGATACTGAAATGGGAGCTATGTCGGTAGAGATGGCAGCCTGCTAGTTTCTCCACGGGCAGCGTGGATTCCAGCGCTGGGCTGTCAGAAAGCAGTGACAACGAAGCAGGTTTGATGTTCTCAAACATTTGGTCGTGTTGCAAATCCCCACATGAGCTAAGGAGACTTTAGTCTGGGACCTTGGCATATATTCTCCAGGTGAGAAAACCAGCTCCACAAAGAACCGGCCAGCATACAGCGCTGTTAGTTTTTAACCTGAATTAACCTGAAGTCTTTCTAACTTACTGACCCAGCTGACTTCTTCGAGAGGGGGCCAGCTCTGACACATCCAATTTCACTTACTAGCTCTATAATAAACGGCACCACGTTTTATTATACGCAGACGCTAGCGGAAGATCCACACGCAGAGTTCAGCGCCACGGAGCAAAGGGTGGTAGTGGAAAGAGCGCTCGCTTAATAAAAGTAACGCACAAATTCAGCAGCTGAGCTGGCCAGGGAATCAGTCTCATAGTTCCCAGCACGGGCCTTGCTCACTAGACCGTGCCGTTGCTTAACTTTTCTGGTGATGCTTTAGAAAGCCACTAGATTTGGTTCCGAAAACATTGTGTAACTGGTTTATCCTGGACTGAAGGACTGACTGAAGTGTGCCACGAGCTGACTGAAGGTTGGGTGTACGCTGTGCAGCTGTAGGAAATCCGGCAGTCTAAATCGAAGGTACCAGTTCGAAGTGTTTCTGGTATCTGGTGGGACCTCACAGGCAGAAGCTTCTCTGTCTAATGGCAAACTCTGCTCAACGTTTCGTTCCTGCTGCCTTGATCTCAGCCTTGCGGCGCAGCTGAAGCTCGTGCCCTTACACCTTTCCCCAGTATCCAGCACGCGGACGCTGAGGGTAGTGTGAATTAAACTCCTGGCTTTGTCTGTTAAGAAGTGCTCTCGGAGGAAGGTTACTTCAGAGGAGTGGGAAGCCCTAATAAATAGTAGTAATAGTAAAATGCATTTCCTGGCAAAGTGGCTTCTCTTAATGCTACATCAGGACCCGGCTAAATACAAAAGTTCTGTCTTTCAGACGTGAGGCCCGTTAGGTCTTCTGTGTATTACACCCATCTTCCATTTCGACTTTTAAAAAGCAGCATTACAAACCCAAGGCCCTATTTTAAATAGTTGTAATAAGAAAAAAGCAGGTGCGATGGTGGTGCTCTTAAACGAATAAGCTGGGGCAAGTCCACATTTTAACAACAGTCAGAGTTTTAAATTAGTATCCTGAAGCTGGGGTCAAGTATTTCCAGCAGGGATGATACAGCAAGGAAATTCCTTATTCCTCGTAAATAAAACTTGAAGATGAAGCCTCCCTGAATGTCACTTACATAAAACAAATGTATGCAGCACCTTTGAAATAGATTCCTGCCATGAAATATGCATAGCTGAATATCAATAGGTACAACACATTCCAGCTTTAATGGCAAATACATCTTATCTGAAATTACTGTCAATATGAATTATCGCTGCGTGAGTTGCGTTACATTTAAAATGAGATGTACTACCAATATTTCCCCAAACTGCATCTTTTGAAAAGGTATTTTAATCTGTAGAAGCCAGGCTGAAAATTAACGAACGTCAGCCTGGGAAAAGCATATTGGGGAGTGGCAATGTGCGGACCCTGTTTATTGGGTTTTAGCGTGCTGTTGGGCTAGCGTGGGGAAAACTGGAAAACCAGAGGAGTTTCCTTCAAAGCATGGAATTGTGCAAACAGAAGCATGGGGATTTGGATAAAAGTCCAAAATCCCATCTCATATCATTGGTTCATATCCTGCCTCTGATACACGGTTCTTGCTTTATCACCTGCAACATGTAATTTAGTTTTTGTCTTTCCTCCGCCCTTAAAATGGGTGATACTGTTGGTGCTCCTTTCTTCTGTGTCCTGACGGGAAAGAATCCATAATGGGAGCTATCTGACGTAGCCATGCTAATACGTGACTTCGTAATTCCTGTCACCGATTTATTTTTCCTTGTATCATATTTGATTTTGCTATATTCTTTCATTGGTTTATTGACTCTGAAATTACCAGAGCACTTTTCTGCTTTGCCTGTACTAAGGTGTTTGGTTGGGTTGGGTTGTTTTTTTTTTGTAATTAGAAGTTTGATTTCACTGTCATCGTAAACTTAGTGTTGGAAAGGACAGAGCAGTTGACATCTCCCAGATCCTGGTCCTAAAGAGGATGATAACGGTTACGTGTTGGGACAGGTACTGTACATGTATACAAAAAAGCAAGAAAAGATATATTGTTGAAATGTTTGTTTGCTTCAGTTTTTGGGGTTTTTGAGATAAAAATCTATCAAAGTCTAATTTTTTCAAAGCTTAGTAACTCACTGGGTGGTTGGCAACTCGGTGCAGGAAGATGATGCAGGTCTGGCTGCACATCACTGAATATTGCTCTAAAATTTGCAGCGCAGCTGACAAAATGCCTCACCACATCACCTGCAAACTGAGGCACTGGTTCTGCACAGGGAACCCTGTTTCAAGCCGTGGGTCTGCCCGTGTGCAGGCTGTTGTAAGGCTGCTGTCGGCAGCACAGGATTGCCGCGATGTTGGCTTCCCAAGGCTTTGTTCTCTCTGCTTTGTAGTAGAGAAGAAAGTGCGCTTTAAAATAGTTCAAGATAATCAAAGAACTGAAATTATAAAAAGCACTTTCCTGCTAAATTTTTATACCATTATTATGAAAAATATTGAGACATAATTGGCAAACATTTCATTTGTAAATTTAGAATTTCAAAGGATACAGATGTTGCCTTACCCGAAGAGATGACTTACACAGCAGTTGTTTACTGTGAGATGAGGAATAAAAAGGGATAAATTGCTTTTGTGTCTTTGCCTCCTTTTGAAACTTTCAAAATTGATATCTTTCTGTGCCTTTTAGGATATAAATTCAGCAAGAAAAACACCCAGTTATGGCCAAAAGCATGCTCATACGATGTATTGGCAATGCACTGGAAATGGAGAAAAATGCCTTTTAGTACCAAGGGTGTGCGCTACCTCTCTGTATATTTTGCATTATTTTTAGCACAGTTTTTGTGTAATAACTCCCAGCTGCAAGGTGGGAACGTACTGTTGCTGTTCACACAGGCTTGCAAAGTAACCGTGGCTCATGAGTAGCTAAACTCCCTTTGAACCTCTGAATCCAGGAGTTTGCAGCGAACGGAGAATGATGTTCATTTTTACCTTGTTTTCAGCCGGCACCTGGGTCTAAGCTTCACCTCTCCCAAACTGAATCATCTAAAGGTTTGCTAAAGGTTTGTCTTTTTTTTTTGTTGTTTTGTTTTGGGTTTTTTTGGTCTCCAGCAAATGTAGGTTTTGCCTCCAACCAGCACAGGCTGGCTGTGTTCTCAGCTTGCTTATGTGGGTGGGATGAACCGCTTTCTGAAGCATCATGGACCATAGTAGGAGAGCAGGAAATTGGTTTAGGTAGAGTCAAAATACAAGTGACTAATAACACGACGAAATGAATCCCAATTAGCTGTCAGCACACTTTCTGGAACCACTGGAGTACTGAGGCTCTGCCTGAGCTTTCTGGAGCCAGTCAGTCCTCCTGGGTTTTGTGATGTGCTACGGGGCCAATGTCCTAGGTGACTTCTGCTTGAGAACAACTCATCTGTACCCAAGCATAGGCAATTAAGGCTCTAATTAAAGTGACAGAGTGTGCTTTATTTTCTACAGTGTCCTTTCAATGAGCTGTTGTATTTTCCAATTGTAGATATGGCTTTGATTCTTTCAAATAAAGTGAAGTTTGATTTGGCGTGGTGAGTAGAAAGTCAACGTTCCTCTACAGACAATAAAACATTGTTGCTCTACGCAAAATATTGTTGCGGACAGACTAGATTCTGTTTGTAATCTCCATGTTAGACAGGACGGAAAGGTCTCTATTTTGGTGAAGATCAGACTGGTTTTCTTCCACTATTGAGACTATCATTTTTCTGCTGGGATCGCTTGACTAACTTGCCTTTTTCTCTTCCAAAAAACAAATGGTAAAATTAAAGAAAAGATTATTGTTACTGATTATTTCTACCTCCTGTTTCTATCTGGCAAAGTCTTACTAAATTACCATAGGTACAAAGACAGCTCTCTGTTTTCCCTTATTGAACGTTGCCATGCCCACCTGTATCCTACATAATCTTGTTACTGTGATCCCTTTGGGAGATATAAATTTTGCTATCTGCTTCAGTTTGTCTCTTTCCAATCAATAGATAAAGAGAAATGGAAAGAATTTTATCAGTGAAACGCTTAACTGAAATTTCCTTGGCTTTCATACAATTCTGTGTAAGTACCAACATCTTCCTAAGCACTGATCATTGGAAAGGCGTCGACACCGCTTCTTCCGGTGGTGGGATCTACATACCCATGGTGTAGAGTCATTTGAGGTGAGGATGTCATCGTACGTCGCAGGTAACAGATGTTCTGAGATATTCATATGAATATATGTCTATCTGGGTGACTGTGGCCACGGTATTAGTAATATCACTGGTAAGTGTGCCGATAAGAACTTATATCCCATAAGGCTGGTCCTGCTGCGAGCTGGGAGTAGTGTTGAGCGCTGGCGGAGAACGAGTATTTGTGGCACTTACTGTTTTATCCCTTGATTTGTCACCAGACAGCATTTTTATGGCAACTCAGTGCAAAACCCAGTTCAGCCTAATTAGAAATAATAACCATGTTTAAGACAATACTGATAAAACACTTCTCTGCAGTAGTAAGGCGTGACTAGATTAATTTGTTCGTGACTGGTTTATTTGTGCATCTTTTACGAGGGTAATTACTGCCTTCCACCTGGAGAACGTGAAGCAATTTTCCGTTCGAGCTGAAGAAGGGAGAGGGGGGTCGCTATCGGGATCCTGCCCTCCGTGCTGCATTTCACTGCCGCGTACCCTCGTTACAGAGCGCGGAATGTTTATTGCCTCATAGGTCAGCGGGGAACGTGCCATCGTTACCGCACGAGGCTGGCTCGATCGCTGCGCGGGGGGACTGAGGCCCTGGCTGGTGGCCAAGCTGTATTGCTTACCAGACGTGACCAAATCGGATCATTCTGACAGTCAAGGACAAATGTGTGTCTATATTGAGTTTTTATACTGTGGACAAGGTTTTTTGTTGGTGTGTTTTGTTTGTTTTTCAAATATAAGCTTTTTTTTCCCCCAGAGGTGCGTAGGGATGCGTGTGATTTACAGTGGAGGGACTGAAAGGACAGTTGGGTGCATCAAAACAACTTTTTTTTCTGTGTAGTAGCATCATGTATGAAAGTACAACGTGCACACGAAAAACTTTAAAAAGGTTTCAAATGTAGTGCTACGTGTAATCTTTACTCCTCATTGATTTCATTTGGAATCAGTGTGGTTTTGGCTGTTTAAATAAATCACTGGCTTGGCTGGCGTGCGTTCCTCAGCACCTTGTTGTAGCAGAGACAGCAGGTAAATCATTTCAGCCTTTAATTTAGATGCTTTTTGATACCGAAGACTGGAAGTTCGGTATTTTGCTAATAGAATTGGCAATTACACAGGCGCTGAAGGAAGACACAAGCCAAAGCTCGTGCCTCGACTTTCGGGGGCAGGACTGCAGGCCCTTGAGAAGGTGCCATATTGCTGGCCTAATGGGGGCAGCGAGACACGCTCCACTCCTCCCCATCTCTCCCATCCTCCCACCTCAAAGACTGAAGGAATCAATCCGGGCAGGAAACCAGTTCAGTCTGCAGGCAGACAGCACTGAGCATTTCGGAGGTGGTGCCAAACGTGAACCCTGCAACGCAGAGCGTCACGTTCCCGCCGCAGCGCTGCACTGCCCTCAGATCATACGCACGCACCGGTCTCGTTCCCAGAGAAGGAGCTGAAATGAAACCCCTTCCCCTCCAAGGACAGGGGTCAAGGGCTGGGGGAGCGGGAGTCGCTAGCGATACATCGAACAGCAAAGGCCTTAAGACCCATTTCTCACTTCCTTAGAAAGTCTTTGCCAATATTTTGTCTGATCTGTATAAAAAGCACTTTTTCCCTTTATTTTCTTTTCTGTGACCAGCGTTACACCCGTATAGGAATACAATTCTGTTAACCTTTTTAACTTCCATATCGCACCTGTATATATTAGGTTGGTGAGAAATATTTTTCCTCTAAGTTTGCCTCAAGATTGGCCGATTCATTTAAAGTGAGTGTTGTTTCCTCCAGGGACCTGCGGTGGGAAAACTTTGGAACAGCATGGAAAATGCCTACCTTAAGCTGCGTCTCAAGCCTCCAGAGCCTCTGCAATCCAAAACAGGTGAAAAAGCAACTTATCCAAGTGATTTTGTTGAGAACTGGAGGTGACGTGCTGTATTTTCCCATGCATATAATAGCCTGGGTGCTACTAAATTACTGATAATTGAGGATAGACTGGGGGGGATTGTTTACGACTTGTCCTGTCAGAGTGACAAAAGCAGCCTTGAGGTGGTGCTCGCTCTGTCTACCTCCACAAGTTGAATATATTCTCAAGGCTATTGCTTCTATCTACCGGCACAGACCTACGTCGGCATTTTCGTATCATTACCTTCGGCGAGGAGCATTCCCTTAATTTCTGCCTTGTTTAGTTCTAGACTATAAATAACACTAACTGCTCATGAAACCGAGTCTTGCAGAGCCCTACCCTGGAGGCTACTCAAAACCTGAAAATTTCATTGGTTTGACAGTCTTTACAGACTAACATCTAATATATAATAATCATCATGCCGGTTGGAAATCCGTAATTATGGCCCACTCTAAACTGTAGCGCAGTAGATGAGAAATAATGCGGAGCACTCCGCTGAAGGAAGGGCACTGAGAGTGTTTGTCAAGCCATTTTCTCTATACGATTCTTATCCTGGCTCCCTCTCACCAACTCCCCAGTCAGTATGATGGGAAAATAAATACAGATATTTATGCCCATTTCTAGGAATGCAGTTGTCTCAGCACATACAGCACCCAGGAGGGCTGTAAGAAATAAATTAGCGATCGGTTGCATGTATATGCCAGCGAGGATGCATATCTGTGTCACTGCTGCTAAGGAGCTAAATATTTCAGATGAGGGAGGCTTACAGTACTGTGAATGTCACTGATATGTCAAAGGAACAATAAACTTATTGAGCTTTTAGGGTCTATTCTTCAGCCCGCTGCTGGTATGCTGAGTGAGATGGTGTAGAGTTATTGCCCGTGCTGGTGGGGAGCTGGTTGTGGCAGCCCAGAGGGTCCCTCGAAGAGGTCCCACAGACCCGCTCCAGAAGTCGTGAACCCAATCTTTAGGTGATATAAACTCTCCATCTCTGCTGATCTAAAAGAAGCAAGGCCAATTTATGTTAGCTGAGGATCTGGCCCTGTAATTAGGCAACAGTTTTTGTGTTCAGACAGCTGCTTGTGTGTAGACAACTCATTGATGTAGTGGCTGGGATGTGCAAATGAGGTAGAGACTGTGTTTTGTGCTCATTAAAGAAGGCACTAGAAATCTCATATGGCCACCATCTGCTGCCTTGTTTGTTGAGTTTGATCATTAGTCAATGAATGGTTCTACTGAAACTCAGTGATTAATCTCCGGAATATGATTCTCTTTATCATGATGAAGGATGGCAGAATTTAGCTCGTTAGAATAAAATTGTGTGGATGTGCAAATTCTCTTCAAAAGAGATTGGGATTCATAAAGCAGTTAAGTACAAAAATGGGAAAATTAGCTGTGAGTTTTTGTAATCCCTATTTACAAACACAAGCTCCTTGATAAAAGCTGGGAATATCTCTTGTAGATATGCAGTGACTAAAACGGCAGTGCGGTTGTGCTTGAAGAAGGACTTCTAGAAGGCACGCGATGTCTGCGGGCGATTTTAATGACTGACACCGATTTCAGCAAGCTATTATGAGGCTTTTCTTTCTAGATGGTGGAAGGAATATTTCACTGACAGGTGTTTTAAAGTGTTTTCTGTACACTGGCTTGGCTCAATTTGTCTATAATGAATAAAATGAAATATAAGGGGAATTATTAATGGCCCTGATTTATTAAGTATGTGTAACAATCTTTAATTTTCTTTTCCTAAAAAAACAACCAAACCCCAGTTCCGTTAGAGATCCTGGAGTTTTTAACTGCATGTTGGAATAGTTTCTCAAACAACAAAGCATTAAGTCTCATTATGGATCCATTTCATTTTTTATGTGAAATGATTTGACCATAACTGATACTGACAGAGAATTTAAATAGTCTAAACCCGGCCTGGCAACCAACATAGAATCATAATATGTACAGATTTACAGCCCGTGAAACTGCTCTGGAGTCCATGCGGGTGCACAGGATATACGTCACGGCGTGTTTTGGTTTTGTACTGGTGTCTTCAGCTGTTTTCTGCCTTGAGAATGTAAAACATTCTGTATTGTTTTTGCTGGGCATTCTTCGAATCCGCACCGTGTGTCTGCAAACCAATTTGAAAAGCTGTGGATTTATTTACCATGTTTGAAGAAATCTGTTCATAGGGCTATTGATTATTTTTTCCTGCATCCATATGCAATCTCACCTGTTATTTTCACTTCCATAAAGAAAACTGTTTACACAGAGATTTACTCTGGATGACAGTATTCATGAATAGAAAATAAAGGTTAAATTTCTGAAAGAGCATTTTTTGGATTGTAACTCTTTTGCATTTTGCATTGCTCAGAGAAATGAGTGCTTCTAGCAATGAACTTGCAATATTTATTTCATGTGGGTGAAATTTATTTACAGATTTGTCCCATTCACTATTTAAAAAGTGACTGGAACAACAAGTTCCTGCACCAGAGAGGCTGCTTTGTGTAGAATTGCTCAACCTGTCCATTTGGCCGCACTTGTGTTTTAGGAGGAGCGAGGAGCAAACTTTGTTTCCTGCGGAAGCTTTGCATTGCCCTGGGGAGGCAGCTGATGACAGGGTGTGATGCTCCTGCTGGAGCTGGATCCATCATAGAATCATAGAATCATAGAATCATAGAATCATAGAATCACTAAGGTTGGAAAGGACTTCTGAGATCATCAAGTCCAACCGTCAACCTAACACCACCGTGCCAACTAGACCATGTCCTGGAGCGCCGCATCTATGCGTTTTTTGAAGATCTCCAGGGACGACAACTCAACCACCTCTCTGGGGAGCCTGTTCCAATGCCTCACTACTCTTTCCGTGAAGAAGTTCTTCCTAATGTCCAATCTGAACCTGCCCTGACGCAACTTGAGGCCATTCCCTCTTGTCCTGTCGCTAGCCACTTAACAGAAGATGATACTGATGAAGTGAGTCAGTATCTCCTAATAGGACAGGCAGGTGAAAGTGTGGAATTTACAGGTACAGCACAAGGAAACCAGTCCACTTTGTTGTTGTTCTCTACTTCACAGGCTGGTAGGGGTGGACAGGGTCCTCTGGAGATCATCTAGTCCAACCCCCCTGCTAGAGCAGGATCACCCAGAGCATGTCGCACAGGATCCCATCCACATGGGTTTGGAATCTCTCCAGAGAAGGAGACTCCACACCCTCCCTGGGCAGCCTGTCCCAGGGCTCCGTCAGCCTCAGAGCGAAGAAGTTTTTCCCCGTGTTGAGGTGGAACTTCCATGTTCCAGTCTGTGCCCGTTGTCCCTTGTCCTGTCACTGGGCACCACTGAGAAGAGTCTGGCCTCGCTCCTCTTGACATCTGCCCTTTATATATCTATATTTAGATATTTATAAGTATTATATACTTTGACAGAACAAGTGCAAAGCAATTGGATTTTACTTGTGGCTTTTAAAATTTTCTTTTTTGTTTTTGTTTTGTTTTTTAACAAAGGGAAAAATGGAGCAAACCTTCAAACTTGGGTAGAAATACGAAATACAAATAAAAAGCAGCTGTGGTGCAATAGTTATTCTGACTTTTAAAAACACCACTTTTAAGAGCTACCGTGGCAGAAATAAATACTGTAGCTTTACGGATGTCTCAAGGGAAATACATTCTTGCTTTCTTTGTCTCTCTCTCTTTTGGGAAAAGGATGACAACTGATATATTTATACAGAGGAGAGCCTGCCTATTTTATCTGAAGACTACAAGAAATTATTCAAGCTTCAAGCAACTCTTTGCTCCGTACTTTTAGGAAGAAAATCAGCAAATTGAAAATCTTCTTGCCTTTCACAGGAAGGATGTTGCCAAAAACAAGTACAAGAAAAAAGGCTGATGAGGATTAAGACACAAAAAAAGGCAACTCCTTTTCTTGAAGAGGAGTCTCCTAATTTTGGTACGGAGGATAAACAGTAATTTTACTCGTAACTTACAAAAGGTAGGTTTATGCAGTGGTATGCTCTGAGCTATTACGTCAAAATTGGATAAAAAGCCAAAATATGTAGGATACTTCAGACCCAATTTTTTTGAGAATGTTGGGAGATTTCAAGATTTTATGTAAAAATAAATCATTGAAATCGTCTCCAGCATGAACCATTTGTTTAACATAACAGAAATTCTCTTTTAAGTAAATTCACATGCTTTCTCAAGCTTTCCATGCTTTGCTTTCCCCACCCCCCAGTTAGGAACATGTATTCATACGATGTGCAAAGAGCAAATGGAATTTTCCAGCATCGCCTAGATGTCAGGTGCTGAGAGCATCTTAGAATCATAGAATCATAGAATCATTAAGGTTGGAAGAAACCTCAAGGATCATCCAGTCCATCCAATCTTGTCTATGTGCTAGATGGTGTCTCCTTGAAAGGGAAAGGGAATGGTATAGTGTGGCGCCTGCTTGCTAATATTGAGTACGTGGGTTTACTACTACATTTATGGACTCTATTTTCTCCAAAATGATGTGTGGTTTGTTAGATGCTATTAAGAACGATCATATTTAGTCCTGCTGACAGTCCGATGTATTAATCTTTATTGCTCTGGTATGCTTTTAAGCATTTCTTTCTTCAATAGCCTTCTGTAGCACGGACTACACAAAATACAAGCAGAATAAAACATAATTGTACCAAAATACATCCTTTCATTACATTTTCTGAGCATAAAATCTTGAAACACTTACAATATGAAAATATTTTTTAGATAACATTCACAAATTTAATCTTAGCAATACCATCTGAATCATCAAAATGGATTAAAAGTGAAGGCAATTTTGTTACATGTGAGGTTATTTCTATATGGGGTAAAGTATTTGTTAAAGACCGAACAGCAGATGAAAAGAAGTGAAAAACACTTTTAATATGCTTTAAATCTAGATTTTAATTTCAGAGCATTCCCCCTAGATTTCGCTCTGTGAAGCAGTTAGAAATCAGACCCGAGCTGGGCCCAGCACCACGGTTTTTAATATTCTGATAGGAAAACAGCAAATTGCTAAATAAGCGTCATTTTGTGAGGCACTGGCATTTTTATTGCCTCTTCCCAAGCCTGGTAAAGAACACGGAGAGACACCAACCCCTTGTCCCACCTTCCCACCAACGGGTGCCTTGGGAGAGATCGCTTTAGGGAGGGATGGCAGAGGGATTTGGAGTTTTTTTTCTGAGTTTTAGAAGTGCCTAAAGATAAATAGATCAAGTTGTTCCACTTTTTGGTACGTTTTTACAAGCACATGAAAAAGAAACTGGCTTTTGGGGGTTCTTGTAAATATTTCACTAGAAAGTGGCCTCATGAGGGATTCTGTCTTTTGTTAGAGCCAGATTCCTCAGAAATAGTGCTTTTAGTAAAAATTGCTCTGGGATCACATCAACACGGCCTAGTTTCCAATCCTGCAGCGATGCGAGGCATTTCTGAGAGTATGCTCTTTTTTGGAGACATTTATGGTAATGTAAGAAGCTCTAGATCAGTTCCTAATTTTTACATAATTAAAACTTCATTAAAAAAAAAAAATTATTAAGAGCCTTATTATGTAAGTTGAATTTCTGGCTCACTTGCAAAACATCTACCTTGTATTTGCATGATGAGCGAGCCGTTTCCCATATGACTTGCAAATAGCTGTCTACCTGGTCTGAAGCCCTCCAAAATTGTCCAGAAACTTTCTATTGCATTTAAAGCGCTTTTGATCTGGCCAGAAATTGCTACAACTAGTTCTGTCGCTTGTGTTCGCTGAAACAGAAGCTGCGTAAAGTCGCA
Source organism: Psophia crepitans (assembly GCA_013399095.1). NCBI lineage: Eukaryota > Metazoa > Chordata > Aves > Gruiformes > Psophiidae > Psophia > Psophia crepitans. Next base: position 669,100 of record VWZZ01000718.1, on the reverse strand, counting down.
AACACGTTTGCATGTCCCATCCCTTCATCCTCTTGTGGAAATAGTGGTTATTTCTGAGAGGGGGCACCTCAGGGTAAGGACAGAGGGCATGGAAACCTCTGCATTTTCTGTTTATACTTTAGCCAAAAAGTGTTTCATTTTTCGGGGAAAAATTCACAGAGGAAAGCAGCTTTTAAATGCCAAAACCAACACGAAGCAGTGAAGTGGTAAACAGCTATTTTGGCCCAATTTCCCTACTTATGTGTATACCTCAGCAGAGAATGTTCTGGGGTTGTCTTTTAATCTTTCATTTCAGAATGGCTAAAAGAATAAGAGCCTTCCTACTTAAGGACACTTATCGTTTCAAACCTCTTTCTGCAGGGATGTTATAGAAGGTATCTATCTAAAAGCAGAGCACTACTTAAGCTTCAAGCAGCCACGAGAACACTTACTACTTCGCTGGCAGGCAATAAAACTTTGGTTCTGCATTCTTCCCTAAAGGGCTGCTTCATGCCATGGTTACATACATATACGCATATTTAGGTATATAAATATACTTAATTTATGAAATGTGTGTATATAAAAAGATATCCCTCCTAAATGCTTCTCAAATACGGACAAATCTCACTGTTTATAGCAAGAAAAAGACTGAAGGTGACAGCACGTGCAACACCTAAATGCAGACGTTGGCACGTGAGCGGTGGATAACTGCTCCTCGGATCAATACGTACAGACCCCTCCTGTGAGCCTGACCTTGAGGGACACGCTTGCATTCGCTTTGCTGTGTTTGGGGAGTCCGGGAGTGACGTGACTCGTGGGCAGGTGGAGGTTTATTTCAGCTGACATTTTGACATCTTATTTCACAGACACTTTTGCATTTGCTAGGGGCCCAAACTGATTCCCAGCTGACTCTCAGCATCATGTTCCACATGACTCCTAAATATGTCAGCGACAAATGAAACACAGCACCTGAATTTTTCTTGGTACAGACTTGTTTCCACAAAACAAAGTAGTCATTAACATTATTGAACTTCCAGAGGCTGGCCCGCTTTCCCAGCACTAGCTGCGTTCACCTCAATTAGGAAGGATCCCATTTAGAGCAGGCAGAGCTTTGGCTTTTTACCTGAAGTGGGAGCTGGTCCTAGAAAAGAAAGGTAACTTTTTATTTCCCCTAAAACATAGTGAAGAATTAACTGCGTCTTAAGGAGGAAAAAATCATCATGTTTTTATTCTGCACATCTGTTTCGAGGTCCTGAACACTTTTTGCTTGTAACTATATTGTCTGCTTGGTAGAGTAATATTATGAAGATTAGATGAGAAAAGTTAACTTATCATAAAAGCACAATTGCATTTGGTTTTTCAGTAAACTTGGATTTTTAAGGTGCATTTGAGTCATTGAATATCGGAGCCCTCAAGGAGATTGATGGCACGAATGAGTCTGACTTTGTTCTTCTCCCTGAGAAATACTTTAGGGAAAAGACAGAGGAGTGGTGCTCTGAAAATCTGAGTCTTCCTAGCCTGTTGGAAAATAAGAAGACCTTCATTATATTCTCATTACTCCAGCTCTCAGCACAGAAAGGCAAAAAATAAAGGTCACTAGCTTTTACCATCTGTGCTAAAATGAGATGAAGGTAATAGAGGACTCCAAGATTTATTGCTTAGCAGCTGATTTGAGGCTTCAAGTAAGTAGTAAGACATATAATCCTATCTCAACAACTTCTTACTTTGTAAGGGCATGTTCCACAACCTGCTGACTCTGATTGGAAAAATCAGGATTTCTTTCATCAGGCACTGGATCAGGCTTCACGGCTTAATTGAAAAAATGAGACTGAAATACTGATTCTGAATTTGCTTGACTGAAGGAAAAAAATAAATTAATTTGTGAAGAGATTTTTTTTTTTAAAAAAGTACATCCAAGAGTATGAAAGGAAAATGATATTTGGATATTGTACCAGATGATTTCTGCCCAGGTATGATGTTTAATAAGAGGAGAGACTTCCCTCAGTCCATTTGGAAACCATAAGCTTCATTCATCTGTCAAACAACTGAAGCTGAGAAAATGAAAGCTGGGCAAGAAGCTGCTTCAGCAAACGTGAGAAATAATTTTCTCCTTAGTGTAGTTCCAGTCAAAACCCAGCAGTATCAGATAACTCCTCGTTTCCCTGACCAACGCTGAATGTGTAAGTGCCTGGTGATGGCTTAATTGCTCATTAAAACTATTTTTTTGATGAAAGGGAACAAAGTCTGAAATATTTTGAAAGTAAACACAGTACTAAATAAGGAGACTGGAAAAAACCAGTTACTTCTGTACTCTGTCTTTACCAAGCACTGTCAGAAACGTTCTGCTCTACGTGGTCCTACTAAACAAGCAAAGTCCGAATAAAACGTCAGCAGTATCAGTCTCCTTAAAATAGGTATTGGCTCTCTAGGTGTCATCTTGGTTCAGACACCTTTCCACTGTTCAAGTTAAGCTCTTGGCAAGGTTTGTATACCTGCTTAATTTGATTCATTAAAGAAGTTGACCTGTGCATTCATTAGTGTCTTTGCATCCTTGATGAGGCTTTCTGATGGCTTTGCAATTTATTTCGCAGTTTCTCCCTGTTCTTTAGAAAACCTCCTCTCCAAACACAGCAGCTAACAACCTGACTGCGGGACGAAGGATGCGCGACACTTACAATCACGCACGTTACAAGGTTCGATTGATCACGGTTTGTAGATACCAGTATCAGCGACTCGAAGGTCGGTACTCGGTGCTCTTCTGTGAGGCGCTCTCAGCTTTCGGTGAGATGGACAGCAAAGGTCAGCGCCTGGAAAGAAATGAGGTGAAAGAACCTGAGTGTGTTTGCAGCTGACTCAGCAAGGCCAAATGCGCAATCTTGAAATTAAATACTTCGAAGCTGGATTAATTGTCATAAGAGCTTTAATTTTTTTAATCAGGTGCCTGTTTTCATCTGACCAAGTGACGTTATTTCTCAGTAAGGATTTCATTCGCGGTGTGTCTCTCACTCCCTGTCTCTCCCCACCTCTCTGCCTTTCCTGTGGAAGGCAAGGTGTAAGATACTGTGCTTCCAATACAGACAATTCCAGCATTTCAGATCTTTCCCACTATTTTAGGTTTAACTATCCAAAGCCCACCCTTGTCAAGCAAAAAAAGAATGTCTCTCACTTTGATATTACTGTGTGTTGCTGAGAAGGAGATAAATGAGGCACAGTGCCATGAAAATGCTGTGGGCAGTACAATTTTAAAAGCAAAACTTGAATGAAGTGCAATTGCTGTGTGTGAATATCACCATTATCCAACTAAATACGCACAGCTATTAGTAAATCTGTTTTATTCCATAGAATCATAGAATAGTTTGGGTTGGAAGGGACCTATAAAGCTTCTCTGGGCACCCTGTGCCAGGGCCTCACCACCCTCACAGGGAAGAATTTCTTCCTAATATTTCATCTAAATCTCTGCTCTTTTAGTTTAAACCCATTCCCTTTGTCCTGTCACTGCACTCCCTGATAGCCAGCCCCTCTCCAGCTTTCCTGGAGCCCCTTTAGGTACTGGAAGGTGGCGATTAGGTCTCCCCACAGCCTTCTCTTCTCCAGGCTGGACAACCCCAGCTCCCTCAGCCTGTCCTCAGAGCAGAGGGGCTCCAGCCCTTGGATCAACTTTGTGGCCTCCTCTGGACTCGCTCCAGCAGCTCCATGTCCTTCCTGCCCTGGGGCCCCCCGAGCTGGACGCAGCCCTGCAGGGGGGTGTCAGCAGAGCGGGGCAGAGGGCACAATCCCTGCTGGGTTTGGTGCAGCCCAGGACACGGGTGGCTTCTCTGAGTGGACTTGGCTGGTCAGTGACCACTATGTTGAGGAAACGGCTGGATTGTTAACACAAACCTCTGTCACGCCGGTCCGGTTTGTGCCATTGAGCGGCTGTAATGCATTGTGGACACAGTCCCCGATTACTGAGCCTTTTCCTGCGCTGCAGACATAGGCACCGCAGACTGATTTGTTGTTTGGGGCTTTGAACCATCTCTCCTTAAAGCCAAGAGCAGCACCCTCCTGCCTTTCGGATCAGGGTATCACTAAATTAGTATCAGATTCTTTTAGCAGCTAAATTGAAAAACAATTTCTAGTGAAAACTGTTCACATTTAAGTAATGTTTAAATTGTTTTCTCGCATCTGAATTAGCTTTTTTTTTTTAATTTAATGCACCTTTTAATTAACTGCAGCCAGAAATACAGCTTACATCTTTAAAATTCTAATCCTTTAAATCATTGCAAGTTTCATCCTAAGCTTACTGAAATCAATAGATAAACTCCTGTAGCTTTCCCAAGAGTTAAGTACCCATAATTATAGCTGTAAGGTGAGATTCCACAGTTTGGACAGAAACCTGTCTTGAATTTTGTGCTGCTCGGTTTCCTACTCTGCACAAAGGGTAACGAGCAGGGCTCAGGGAGTATTGTGTACCTTTGATTTTGTTTTTAACGGTCTCTAAATAACGGTCCGTACAGTGTTAGCAATCACCGGGAGGAAAATTCAGCCTTTGCCTACTGGACTTCGAGCTTGTTAAATGCAAGCGAACTTTCAGCTTAAACGGCTGCCGCAATCTCTGCGGCTCATCCACGTTCTGATGAGCTAAGGCTCATCATCTTGTTAACAATATACGGGTGTATGAAATTCTTAACAAGTTAATTCCTCAGGCCTCTTTCCCAAAGAAAGTAGTACAGACTTCCAGCCTCCACTGCTGAAACGAGATACTATCAGGTGTCATAGTAACAACTCAGTGATTATCATTTAATTCTTATTCATGAACTAGTCTGACTTTAGCGGGAGGGATATATGCACACAAGAAGAAAGAATCTTGTCCTTAATCTGGAACTGGAGGAATCCCTGAGGATCAGTCTGCTGTATATATGTAAATAAATGGTTGCAGGGTAAAGCTGCTCAGTCATGCAGGCGTTCAGTGAACAGTTTTAATGTTCTTGTTTCAATAGAGGATAATCTGATTTATTTTTTTTGACTACTTAATGGTAGGATAGAAGTTAGAATAAATTAAAAGACTGGAGGTTTGAAGAAGGAAGAAAAGAAAAAAAAAAAAAGCCAGTCTTGTCCCCCCAAGTCGAGCAGGGGACTAACTGCCTCTGTGAAAAAGTAGAAAGCAAAGTTCTGCTTGGCACTGGAAGGGTTTTGGTATGGGCAGCACGTACAGGGGTGGACACCTCCCCCTTCGTTGCTGCAGGAGCTCTAGCTTGTTTGTAATACAGAGATTTAAGTCGGGAAGAAATAAGATATAATAAGCAATTACAAAAGCACCAGTGAAGGCACATCCCCAGGGACTTGTCCCTTGAGACTGACTGGGTTTGATTCCAGTGCCCAACAAGGTGCTGGCTGGGGCTGAGGGCTTCGCAGGAAGGGGGGGCATCCCCAAAGAAGGGCTGTCCACCCCTGCTCTGCTACAGGCACCACAGCCACCTTGCCATACCTCTCTGAGGGAAAGGTTTTTCTCCTCCACCCAGTCCATCTGTTTTCCTGTTTTATAGGAATTAAGCTCTCTGAGATGTTCACACTTCCATCAGGTTGGTTAGACCTGGCCAATGAACTCAAAGGGTGCAAGGGCGAGATGGATACAGCCTGGTCCTCAGCACTGAGCAAGCCTCGGTTCCCTAACTCGGGGGAAATTACCGAAAAGCTGACCTTGTCAGCAGAACGGGACGCAGAAAATTCAAGTGTTGTTCTGTGAAATACAGTGCTTGAGCTCAGCCTCTTTTATCTCCTTCTTCCTCTTCCAACAGCCTGATTTTCACAATGTACCTCACCGAATGCGTAACCGATTCTGATGTGGGATTCACTCCTGTTCTGCAGCCTTGAAAGCTGTATTTGATGAGAAGAGCCTGTTCCCAAAAGAAATTCATGATCATGGACAAAAAGCAAGGCAACTCTGTGAGCGAGCGTGCAGTGAAGGCAAGATAAAAAGAAATAAGAAGCAAGCAAAGCTGGGAGAAAAACAAACCTCCTCTTACAAAGGGAGGTGTGTATAAAGAACGGCACATACGGCGTGAAGCTGCCTTCGCTGCGTGCTATAGGTTTTTACAACACACTCCCTTTTTTCTTAGGGGCAACATTTTCAGCCATCACTTGAGATTTTATCCTTACACAGCTCTTAGGTCGTAACTAGGATCCCATCTCTCTCGCTTGTACTGTGTTTTTCATCAACGTAACTGAAATCAATGAGGTTATTTTTATGCTTTTTTTTTATTGTCTGTTTTGAATCATTTTTCTGACTGAAGGCCGGCTGAAGTGTCTAGGCATTTGGATGTTCTCGGAGTGTTTAAAAACTGAGAGTGATCAAATCCAGATCTGATTTAAACCAAATAGTTTGGGTCCAGTTAAGTTATTTGACAGTTATTTATCTTCTTCCAAATGTAAGGTTTTCTATAAGGCTTTCCTGTTCTAACCCTACAAAGAGAAATGCGAGTGTGAGGTCAGGGAAGAATCTGATGTTCACAAGGATTTTCTTCCAAAGCACATGCTGTCCCTGAGGTCTGGTATTCATTAATTCAGATTAAACAAGTAATGACCCCAGACTTGATCTCACATTTTACCAGACATCCCTTTGTGTCTGTGAAGCCCTATGCAAATGACAATTAGCAGCTGAGCTGGGTGCTTGATTGGATTCGATGGTGTCACAACATTCATCACGGCAATTGCGCTTTTTCCCTTGAGCTAAAATGAAAAAAATATTTGGTGTTTCTTTGGATATGAAACCCTCCCCAACTCCAATATTTTGACATTGTTTTACTCTAATCTCCTTTTTGAATCTGAAGGGCAAGAAATCTCTGTAGACAGCTCAATTTCCTACATTTTCCAGCTTAGTACCTGTTCTGGATAAATTTGGGGAAAGTAATTGATGATTCAAGTGCTTGCTAAACTGACAGAAATGTTTTAAGAGGTACTTTTTCTAAAAACTCCAGCCCTAATTCTTTCTCTGCTGGGAGCTTTCCTATTCATTAAGGAGCAAGGTCAGATTATAGGCAGAAAACAACAAGCTGGTTTCTAACCTCGGATGCAGCTTCTGCTCAGGAAATACTGCTCTCTGCAGTATACGGTTGGGTGTTTGTCTACCAGAAGATATTTCCTCACTAGAAAATGGACTTTATTCAAACCAATTTACATATCTTACTGAAATAATGTTAGTATACTGGCTCATCCTCAAGTTTAAGTCAATCTGCAAAATATCCTGTTGTGGAATAATTTGCATGTGTAATTTTCCAGACCAAATCCTGCAAAGATTTGAGATGTTAGTCACATTGAATTCACTGCGACTACTCAGGTTTACATATGCTGTTAAAAACCCCCAAATCTCAAGTGCATAGTTGTTTAGAAGGTCAAAACTTGTTTTTTCCAGTATCGTGTAAATGTTCAAGTAAATAAAATCTCCTACAAAAACATAGTTGAATAGTAACATGAATAATGGGTAAGATCAAATATGTGTTCATTAATTCAGAGCCACATAAAAAGACTCCAGGAAAGCTGGAGAGGGGCTGGTTCCAGGGCAGGGAGGGACAGGACAAGGGGGATGGGTTTAAACTAAAAGAGGGGAGATAGAGATGAGATCTGAGGAAGAAATTCTTCTCTATGAGGATGATGAGGCCCCATCCCTGGCAGTGTTCAAGGCCAAATTGGATGGGGTTTTGGGCACCCTGGGCTGGTGGGGGTGTCTGTGCCCATGGCAGGGAATGGGGCTGGATGGGCTGGGAGGTCCCTTCTGACCCAAACCAGTCTGTGATCCCATGATTTTAGCACCTAGTGGCATAGATATAAGAATCAGGGGACAACTTCATGAAATAAAGCAAGATGAGGAGAATTAAGTAATTAAGCCAAAGATTTGAAGAATATAACTTTATTTTTTTTTTCCCCAGAACTGTATCTCATATCTTGTATCTGTTTTCTCCGATAATTTTTTACAGCTCTCCTGTACCATTGCCTTAATGACTTCAGGACCTCAATTACACGCATACTAGACGACTGACGCTTTCTAAACAGTGAAAAATTATCCTTGCTCTAAGAAACTCTAATTCTAAGTTAGACAATGAGAATAATGAAATGGCATAGCGAAATGAAACAAGGAGTTCTTACACGTGAGTTTGTAGGTAGGTTTGTAAACAGTACAACAAAGATCAACAGGAGGGTTTTAACTGCTAGGTCGAAGGGGATAGACTTTGGCTGGCAGCTGTACGGTTAGAGGGTGTGAAAAGGCAGAGAGATGATTATTATGAAGGCTGACAGAAAGATGTATCTGCCAGCACAGCGGGAGCAGAGGGAACTTTCCCTTTTGACTGCCTGATGCTCACACGAAACATTTTCTTCTTCATATCAGTTAAACTTAATTTCAAACCTGAGGAGTTTCAAGCAGAGGCCAATTTTTAAAAATTGATCTGCTGTAGCGATGCCCTTTCTTGCCTCCCAGAAATGGAAAGCAATTGTTGTACATCTGCCCCAGATCAGAGCTATGCAGGTCTGAGGTGCAAATGGGCGACAGCTTTGCTGTACCAGCGACTTAGGCTTGATTATTTCTGTCCTCAGGGCTTGAAATTAAATCTCTATACTCTTGAACAAAGAAGATTCCTGCCCTCCCACAACACCTGTTTCTAGTCCTAGGAGATGGCAATCTATTGGACTTTAAACTAGCGTCACCTTTGTCTACAGAAAAGCTTTTTCGGTCAACCTCAGAAGTTTCTAAACCATTATTTATGGCATCCTCTTCCGTTAAAGCCTGAGCAAGCTTGAATTTAAAAAACGCAGAGTGACAATGAATGTTTGTAAAATGGCCACAAATAATGTTTTTGATATGGATACAGCACACCCAGGCTGGATAATACATTACTCAGTTGAAACGCGCTTGTGAAGACTCCCGTAAGTGACAATAGCCTTATCTCAAACTCATCCAGATTAAAAGCTTTCTAGATGTTCTACCGTATATTTCCAGTGCTTTTAATGTCACAATATTTCTCTGGTTTAGAGTAGATTGCTTTTAGGCTAAGGCTGTTTTGTTCATGTACGCCTGTTCAGCTGGTGATGGATTGAGGAATTTGTTTGCATTTGCAGAGGGCGCCCCGGGAAAAGGCTGGGCTGAATTGCAGCCCGTGTGCTCACTAAGGAGGATCACAAAAGTTGCTCCTGGTGCCCTTTCCTATGGGAAGGAAGGAAAGGGGCATGGGACAGAGAAATTCCTTGTGGAGCCACGCAGAACAGGATCATCATGAACCCTGTGCAATATATTGTTCTCAAATACAGAGCTCTGAAATCTGTTTCAAAAGTGGTCGCAAGGTAAACAAAGAAATGCCGGGTAAGTGGGGGTAGAAGCGAGTATTTCTTAAGGTCTTGCCATCCCATTAAACCGAAATGCTGTTCCCTTCCCCCCGAAGGCAGAGCCTTCAGGACGCAGCCTCTCGGGACAAAGCTGGCACATGCCTGTCAGGGGCCTTGGTGCATTGATCAAATTGTTTTTTATAATAAGCTTAACCATGTCCTTGTTTTAGTCCTTATTTTTTCAAGGCAAACCTCCTTTAAAACTGAATGGTGGGGAGGTGTGACACTGTTTTCCAGGTAGTGGTACACGTTAATCCTTTAAACGGCTTTTGGGAGCAGTTAATGTATTAGCGATGGTTATTCACATGAGACAGTGTTGCAGCAGTAGTTAGTGACAGCTATTAGCACAAGAAAACTAAATATTTTATATTGTGCTTGGTATTACCACTTCCTAAATCGAGGTTGCTTTGGCTTAAAGCTTTCAGCTTTTGAGTGTGGGTGTCATCTCTTTTCCCAGAAGACCGGTAAGTTCGCCGTTGATCTCAACAGAAGCTGTTTTGGAAAACTTCACTGAATTAAATATATTTTTATCTCTGAAACTTAACGTGTTTGGGCACTGATCCAAAGCCCATTAAAGGAAATGGGAAGAGTCCCATTGGTTTTATTCCTTTTCAGATGATGCCTTTAGGACAGTGCAGGTGATAAACAGAATTATGGGTTTGGTGCAGGATTCTCAAAAGAGCTGAAGTGAGATGCTTTTAAAATCCCTGCCTTCAGCTTCTTAATGTGATTGAAGTTTATACTCTAGGTTAACACATTAAAGATATCCTATTTCTTTGTATAGTGCTTGTCCAGTGATAAATAAGATTCCCATAAAAGAAAATAAATATGCTGTGGCAGTGCTTTGAATGGAGGAAAAGGGTGTGTGGGTGTTGGTGATCCTTTTGAAGGGTACTTCTGAGTCAATATCTGAAACTAGTATTTCTAAAGGAAAGTTTGACTCAGGCTTCTAAGCTTCAGTGAAAAAAATCTTCAGTCTTTAAATGTTATTAAGGTCAGATTTATACTAGTACCTTTAATCACCTTGACTTAATTCTGGATGGAGTCACTACAGAGTTGAAAATCCAGGTTCCCATTTACCATGAGGGCCACTCTCTACTTGCGACAGAGTATTTCACAATAATTAAAATCATGTACGGGCTGGGTACTGCCTGTAAGAGCGGTACAACATTTGTGTACACAGCATTTGCTGCTCAAATCCGGCAAACAAGTCAATCATGGAACTTTTGTTTCAGGAAGGAAGAAGCCACCTCTTCCAAGTTGTGAAGCAATTTTCATTGTGTCTATGAGTGGGGCTTTTAAATAATTGTGTTACCTTAAGCCAAGTGATACTTGTAAGAAAGTAAAAAATATGAGCTGTAACTTACACTTACCTGGATTTTTGCATGATTAGACCTGACATCCATTAATATGCAGAAGTTGAGGGGGCTGATAGACACAAAGTCCTGTTACAGGTCAGAGATAAGGCTCCCAAGGGATGTAGACAAGTTCCTTACACAGGAGCTGAAGACACTGAGCAATAAAACTTCAGAAAAGTCAGTACTGTTTTACCTAATTTTCTCAGATGAGCATAGTACTTTGAAGCTAAGTCTCTTCCCTGCTTTCAATAATTTAATTGGTTTCAATCATTCGGAGGGGAAAAGTGCAATAAACCGTGATATAATGACAAGTGCTTAATAGCAAAGCTCTGCTTTCACTGTCGCTGCACGTCCCTGGCTTGGAGACTAGCTCCATCCCTGCGACGCCGAGCACGGTGCAGCTGGTGGAGGATCTCCATCGGGCTCTTTGCCCTTCTCAGTGCCCCTCTGGTTCTTGAAATGGGGCAGCGGGAGTTAAGAGGGACAAGCACTTTAAAGCAGGCTTTGCGATGCTACGGAAAGGCTGATGGTGAGTATCTCCTGATCTGCTGTTGTCTATACTGCATAACAAAGGCATGGATTCCCTACTACTGGCGTAAATAGGAGGGGGTTATTATTTTAGAGAATTTTTCACACGGTAACAACCACAAATCAATGCAGCAAGTAGTGCTAAAAGAAACGCATTCATTTAAAAATGTTAGAGATACCTGTTGAAACGATCATCTTTGACCTTCAGAGACACTTTTGTTGAACACGCTGTTAAAGAAACAGACCAAAAGGCACCTGGAATCAAATACACGTTGTCTGAAGCTCGATCCGACATCTCGGGAGTCAGAATTTTCATCACTGGCTTCAATACAGGCAAAATCAAATCCTTGGGTGAGGATTTCCCGATGCGTAGCATGAACGCGTTCGGTGCTCAGCAGGCGCCCTTCAGCTGCAGCCTCGCTGAGGGTGGGACCGGGCAGGGGACGGCTGGAGACCTCAGTCCTCACCACTGTGCTGCATCTGTTCAGTTCCAGCTCACAGGGGAAGCTGTAGCTACCCAGAACATCTCGAACAAAGGACTTGGTCCCTCTGAGCGGTTTGTGGCCACGCGTGCGCAGTTACCGTCTGACACCCAGCGTCACTGTGGGTACAAACTTCACCCGTCAGTTCCTTGCTGAAGTTACTGGGGGAATGAAACATCTGGTACCACCACAAGAGGTTTCTGGTGCCAAATTCTGGTCCTTGGACAGAAATTGGATGTAGCTCTTTTTTCTTCTCAACGTTCCCTAATGAGTATTTTCAACTGTCTTGTTTCAGAAAAGACAGACACTGAAAGATTACAAAATTACTTCAAAAGGCATTTCTACAGATTTTGGTAATACTTTTTACGTGCGTGTAACCTGTATGGAAAAGATAAATTCATGTTTTTAAAAGAGGGAGTATTTGCATCTCAAAACTCAGGCAGTAAGTCTGTTTTAATTACTTTTTATCACTCTAATACAATCTTAGCAAGTAATCACTGGTTTGCACTTAGAATAAAAACCTCTGCAGCGTATTTAATGCTGCTGTGAACCACCGTTTCCTACCAGAGCCCTTTCTTGACTCTCAAAAAAACCTGATTCACCAAGGGATAACCTGACTTTAATCATGTATTTAGAGACCAAAGGTCTGTGACGCGAGCCTGTTCATTCAGGGTGATTACTAGCTATTACAATTTGTTTCCCCCAGCATTAAAAATATTTGAAATGGGGAAGTTGCATCCAACCCCACCTCTCTGACAGCGGCCAAGCGTCCTGCAGTCAGCCGCTGGCCAAAAGGTCTCTTGTCAGGCTGCCTATCGACACAACATGGCACGAGCAGAGCACTGATAGGAGGTGGCTGCAACACTAAATGAATTTCATACCCTGCACAGGCTGCAAAAATGACACCACCAGAAGAACAGAGTAAGGTGAGTATGGACCTTCGGACAGGAAAAAAATAGGCTGCAATACAGTGAACTCCTGATTGACTGGCATAAAGCAGTTCAGCTGTAATGCTAGTGACATCAGGAGAGACGCTTTGGAACTGCAATTGATTCAGGCTTCAAAAATAAAAATTAGAATCAAATACGTAGTCAATAAGTTGAAGATTTCAAAATACGGGTACTCTCAATAATGGCAGTTAAAGCACAAAAGTGAACTTTAAAAAATCACCTGTATCTCCAGCGTGCTACCCACACCAAAAAGCAATCAGTCAAACACTTCATATTTTCGGTTCCTGGCATCAATTTATTGGAGAACCAGAAGATCCCATTGGTACGCTGTCTGTAAATTGCTTTTTTTAATGTTTTGGTTTTGAAATGAATTTTATTCGGTATTACCCTTTGAAGAAACTCATAAGGTTAACAGACAGATTTGCCACGCTTATGCTGAGCTGTGTTTTAATTTTTCTGAGTAGTCCCCAAGCCTGTTTGTGATGTTAAGTGCATTTTAGGGGCGGAATGAATTTGGTCGTAAATCACTGCACATGTCTGAGTTGCAGGAGGATAGATTAGGTCTTAATGCTGAAGGGGTGGCTTCATTTTATTTTCCACTCTAGGGAAGCAGGGTGGATAGCGGCTTCGGCAGCAATCACATTGTATTTATGGGAGGGCTCTGAGTGGGGGGACAGTGTATGAAGTGGTACCACGTCTGTCTTGTGCTGCTCATCTTGAGGGTTGGATCTTGGGGTGCTTTTAGCTGGAGGTGCATTGGTATGCAGGAGAAAAAAAAAGAGAGGGGAAAGAGAGGAAAAAAAGAGCGTTTGCTATCACATTCTCTTCACATACGCTTCAGCCTCTATTACTTTGCCTGTATCTGCAGGTAGCTTCCACCTGCTGTGGCCTGCCGTAAATCGACAAGGCATCCTCTTTCGTGTGAACCCAACAAGGATGTGGCCGGTTTTCACAGACATCTGATTTCCTTACCTATGGCGATCAAAGAGCGCACTAACGGGCTGTTTGGAAGGGGAGATTGTCATTGATCTCTCTCAACTTTCTGTTTCATTAAAACAAACCTCCAAAGGCAGCCTGCAGAACATGGCGACTCAGTCACAGAGCAGCACCGGTGGCACGGTACCACAAGTTCCAGGGGATTATGGATGCGCGCTGTGGATGGCTAACAACGCCGTTGCTCAGCTGCTTTATGTTGTTCAAATGAAGATGCTAGGAGTAACGCTTGGTTTGGGGGTGAGGAATCCTCCCCGCTCCAGCCACTTCTGTCTGTCACACCACCCAAAAGAAAAAAAAAAAAAAAGATTTACATTTAATCTTGCCAATGTCCTCTACCTTCAAGAAGGATTCATCGTGAAAGAATGGTATTGCCATAGCAACGAGGATTTTTTTTTTCAGACGGCTATAAAACTGGTGAATTTCCAAGACACAAAAGCTTGCTCAGAGCCCAGAAGTACCTGGATAGAAAACAAAACAGATGGTAAATTCTCTACAGCTTTTGCAGAATCATTTTTTTGCCAGTTATTCTTCACTTTCCCCTATGTCCTAAATGTTTGTTTTACAATGAATTCTTGATCCATGACAGATTCAAGACTTTGCTCGGTGGAATTGTAAGTCAGCCCCACCACAGCCTGTTCACATGAACGGCTAATCTGCAAGGGACAGGAAAGCTGCTAAGCTGCTCTGAAAACATCAGTGATCTTCTTTAGATTCTCAGCCGGCAGAAGCATTTCTTCATTCTGTTACACAGAGTCATATTCTCTAACGCTTAAGGAGTTGTGATATCGAGAACTCACCAAGCAGAAAAGTCCCTGTCTTGTCAGTGACTTCTAAAGACGCACCTGGCCGTTACTGCAACCTGAGATTTGAGTCGTAGCAGGGAAATTCTGATTATAAAGTGTTTTAAACGCTGAAAGAACCGGTATTTTAATACAAGCAACATTCTCCATGTATATCAACTATTAATTACTGCCTTAATCACTTAGCAATCACTAGATGTAGCTTTTTATCTTTATTCTAGCCATTTTTTCTGACAATCAAGAGAACTGTCACATTTTGCAACAGCCACAAAAGAGGCCTCCAGCTTACTCATAACACCTCTGCGTAATGCAGAGCCGTGGAAGTGGTAGAAAAAAGGACTTACAGCGAAAGTTAATTTCTGCTCTAGTTTTCTGGTCCTTAAGCTGCTTGTGAACTTGTTGAACATGGAAAAGATGATTTACTACATTTAGCAAGGACGCTAATTGGAAACTGGAGGTGACTTTATTTTTATGATGGAGTTTGCCAGTATCAAATTTTAATTCTTAACCACCACATTTTCAGCTGTAAACCACTGCTCTTGAGCATATCTGTAGTTGCTTAAATGGGCCATTTTAAGTCTTTCATTTGCCAACTGCCTGCAGGGGAAGTAATAACTACAGTTAAACCAGAATACAGTTACACTATGCCCTGTGCATAAGTTTTAAAAGGAAATGCCATGTCTTGAGTGGATGAAGTTAAAATCACCCGCTACTTCAGGCCAATTATTAACGATTATTTGTGCTGGGTCCTTAAAGAAAATGAAGATTACACAGTATATAAAGTATATAAAGACTGAGCCATATTTTCTTCCTTGTAATCATTCAGCTGACTTTAACTCGTGATTTAACAAGGCATTTTACCATTTTGCTGCAGAATGAACTAGGCACCAGCAGCGATGGGACAGGGGCCTTCGGTGGCAGATTCTAATTCTTGGCCGTGCTTCCAACTTCCAAAGGAGGAACGCCGCGTGATCTTCATGTCCCACAGATGTATCTTGGGTAGCTGACTTAAACCCGATTTCTTTATTCAACAGAGAAATTACTTATTGTTACAAAAGAACAAATCCTAGGCTCCTACATTAGGATATAGCAGAAGTCTATTAGGTTCTTTTTCTTTATTATATCAGATTTAACTGATCTTTCGCTGCTCTTCCCTCTCACAGAAGTCCTTAGGTTTAGATTTTTCACTATCTTTGAATAAAATTAAGCATTAAAACAGAGAAGTACTTATACTGGAATATTTTTCGAAGGAATCCTAATTCCTCATCCCAGCTTTCCTTGTTCCTCATCCAGAAACTGTCGAAGTCCCTCAGTACTACTGTAGTAGCGTTCAGCACTGCTGAACTGGGGAATAGTAATCACATTTCATTTCTTTATTTCACTGCTATAAGGCAGCATTTGGGGACTTTATTACGGCACCATACGATGGCAATCAGCAAATGGGTGCTGAGGGGGAGCCAGGAAACTCCCCACATCCTTTCACACTACCTTTCTGAAGAATATGCCTTTAATGAAAAAAAATAATCTACTATTTTATGATCTGTGTTGGATTTAAAATGTGGAAAATAAGATACTTCTTAAATTACAGGTTTGAATCAACGACAGATCATTTGTAGGAGATGCCAGTGGATGCTATAAAGAGAAATTCCTGGGTTTTTACACAGGTATTTTTATGGGAGCATCTTCAGAAATGAGTTATGGAGAGTCTCACCTAATGATAAGCATTTACAGAACTATGTAGGCCTCTTTGAAAGCAAGACACTCTACGAAGAATGTAATATTTGTAATTGTACCTTAAGTAGTAGTTTGCTACTGAACAAAAGCTGAAAAAACCCCAACACACAGCACAAAAGCAGTCTACCTTACATCGAACTCGAGAGATGTGCAATAGCAGTTTAACTCTAGATATACATTATACGTTTAGATTTTTCTTGTTGAAATAAATAATAAAGACAGGTAAGGTCAGCTTAATTGGTAAGGAAAATGGAATTGTTAATGTTCTGTGACATTACATTTCACTGTGATATTTTCTAATGCCAAGGACATTTAATAGTTAAGGAAAAACCAAAGTTCACTGTAATGATTAGCAGTAAGTGATTTTTCCTTTCCCTTGAATGTGTAGGTTTCATGCTTTTTTGGGGGGAATGCTGAAAAAGCCTCTTGGATCACAAAGTGGAAGAGATACAGAATAATCGCATAAGGACAGAAAGATGTAATTTTCTGAAATTACAATCTAATCATTAATAGTTAAGTACTGGTTTTATTCATTAAGTGTTAGAAAGATGAGAAAGCTTGAATTTTAGAATAAAAATTCTGTTTCTCTAGCAGCTTATACTTTGCCCATGCCATAATTGTCTGTTCTTCTTAATACAACTATCACAAAGATGCATTTGAAATCCATACTGATTAATTCACACACACTGTGACTTGATATCTAATTCTTTCTGTTGTCAGCTTGCTGGAATTGGAAGAAAATGTCTGATCTTATTCCTCTGCTGGAAATTTTTACATGAATTTTATAACAGCGAGATCTTCACTTGTATTTACTTGCAGGACTAATGTTTTAGTCCGTAACTCTGGCATGTCAGCAGAGATGATTAATTTCTATTGCTTTTTGGGACAAAAAAGGACTCCAGTGAAGCTCTTCTGCAGTGAGACTTGTTTTTTTTTTCTTTTTATCGTCTTTTTTCTTCATACAACTGCTGTTCTGTGCTTGCTTGTGTATTTGTTGATTTTTTTTTTTTAGACACGACTTGAATCGTTTTCTTCTTTATTTGTGGTATTGTCAGCAATTTCCTGATAGATATCCTGTCTTGTCTTTCCTTGGTAATGATCCAATAACTAGACTACAAAATTTACACTATAAAGACATCTTTGTTTATAGCCACATATCTAACATATGCTAATTGCTTCGTCTAAAACTCTGGTGGAGCCGTGACCAAAGTTGTAATTTTAACACAGATGCAGTTAGCAGCCACCCCCTTATGTAGTTATGAGATAGTAAGTACTTTTTTTTGTGGGATCTGCTAGGATTTTACTTGGGGAAAGGGCTCATTTGTAGGGTACCAGTGTTGACAATTATTATATTCAATTATGGCATTTTGTGAACAGTTTTCTGTGAAAAGCACAGCAAGAAATCTATCTAGTAAAGACCTCTGGCATCTCTGGCAGTATTCAGGCAGAACTGAGATACCTAAATCCAAAATAACAATGTAAAAACATGGAAAATAGATCATTGATATCGATACTAAAGCTCCCTAACCATGACAATTCAATTTCTGCTCAGAGCTGTCCCAGTCTGATTAGCTTGCTGTTCACAATCGCCTAACATTACTGGGATCCAAAACCCATCTCTTTTTGAAGTTCAGAGGCTTAATCTCTTATTCATTATCAAAGCAGGCACAATTAGAAAAAGCAAAATAACGGTGGTCACTTAAAAAGAGGTCAGCAATGACAGTTCAGAAGGCAGCACACAAACAGGGCCTGAAGGAGACTGGGGAAAACCCACTTGCTAATAGGACAAGCGGGGATGTTTCTGTCTAAATCACTAATTATGGACAGGAGGGTCTGCTGGGAGGGCAAAAATGTTCATTTGAGACCTCTTTGGTTGAGATGATCAAGGAACAAGGTCTTCCCCTCCTTTGGAGGGATATGGAGCAGATTATTTTGGAGGTGGATATATTTACGATTGTGGTTTCTAAAATGAGAAGAAGAAAGAAATTCTTGCATAGAATGAAGGAATTTGGGCAATCATTGCTTTAGATCAGCTTCCTGAGACACTTTCCTCTCCATTGTGCACTGCATTAGATAGAGAGGTACAGATACCGCTCTGGGAGCTATGTGCCTAGAGGGAGCTGCCATTGAATTGTTGGAGGGGAGAAATCTTTTCCAAGTTTACGTCTTGCAAACTTGTACAGAACTAATCAAAATCATTCCTCTACACTTTCTGAATTCCAAAGGCCTGCTGCAAACAAGTCAAGAATTAACTGCAGAACTGGAAAAGTTGCAAAGATCTTTTATAACGGAGAGCTTCCCTCCAACTTTAACACAGGAATCAGGCGACTTCTTTTTTTTTTTAACCTAACAAAGGCTTTGACAATGCACAAATCGGTTTTGCTCCATCACCTTTTCTGACCCACCGAGCACCAATTTCTATGTCAATGACTCCAGGAACCTGTGTCTGTTGATCACACTGCTTTCTGTACAGCTTGTTCGAAGTTACGTTAGAAGCTATGTTAGAAGTTAGAAGTGACAGCAATGTGTCATGCGCTTCTAAGAGCCAATATCCCTACAAGTCCAGAAAAACAGGATCTGAGCTTTTGATTTTTCTTATTTCAGTATGCCACTGCAGTGGTTTAGCAACGAAAGGATTTTAATACAAGCAGACCAAGCTGTCCTTATCGCATTTTGCATGTAGTCTACTAAATACATAGGAGCTGCAACAAATGAACAGTAAAAGTCTAGCAAAAGTTGGCAAGACAGTCTTGCAGTCTTGCAAAGCCTAGAAAAAGCAAAACTGCAAACTTTGGCTAGATGGAGTTATTTTAATGTCTATATTAAAAACCTTTTTTTCCTAGAGAAGCATCTCTAACTTTCCCCTACCACCTGCTCAAGAAACCACAATTCCTCGTATTTGTAAGCAGTGAAATTTCTTTAAAAGGTGCTGTGTTGGCATTCTGGCTCTAAAACTTGGCAGTTATCTGCATCCCTTTTTGTGTCTTATTCTTTCACTTTTTTCATCCATGTGAAATAGTTGAAGTTTTTCTACTACGGCTGCGGGAAATAATTTGGTATTGCTGTTAAAGCTAATCATTATTCATGTATAAATTGCCCATTACTGTTCTTCATATCCAATATTTGAAGAAAATATTGATGATGACATAGAAATAGCTGGGCAAGGCTTCGGAGAAGCTCTGCAAAGCTATTGCAGAAATAAGTTGCAAAACTGAGGTGCACACTCTAACCACATCAAGTGAATGTCAATCTATAAAGTTCAGTTGAGAATTCCTTAGTTCCAGTCTTTCTAGGAAGTTTGTTGATGTTATTGTAAACAAAAATAATCTTAGACATACTATCTCCTGATTCCTGGTTTGGTTTTTGTTTTTTTCATTCCAGAATGGAGAGAAACTGAGATGCTGCAGTTGGGAAATTTGAAGAAGGTTATTAACAACTTCAAACATCAGAATTGCTCAGTTCCATACATGTAAATCCTGCCCTAAATCAGCAAGAACCTCTGTGAGAGACCTATATTAACAGCAAGTTGTGGAAGGGCTGCAACAGCCCTACAAATGGCTCCATGAAAAGCAGCAAGCAAAGACTTGGGATATCAGGTAAGAAAAGTAGTGCTGGGAGTCTGAGGGAGAGAGGGATGGATGCAAGGTGAATTTAGGCTCACGTCTGTATAACCCTGGGCATTTAAAAATGTGTTATCACAGATCAGTAACTGGGGAGGAGAAGGAGCAAACCACATTCAGCCTATCCTTCCATAAAAACCCAACTGCCAATTCCCTGACTACCCAGAAAGGATTTACTGCCCATCTGTTTGCATACAGAACTGACATGGTAACCTTCAGGCTTGATGGCTACATCTCACGATGCACACACTTGGAAAAAGTCATCGCTGGTACTAAACATGACAGTAAACCTCTCTCAACAACGGGTAGTGCCCTGCTTATCTTGTTGTCCTGCTCTCACACCACATTCAGGAAAAGGCCTTTCATATCCAAGCTCCTTGGAGTGTTGGGCATAACAGACCATTTTCATTTATGATGGTGAAGCTTTTGAGCAAAAGGGAAGGGATGATCCTGGGCAGAGGTGGAAATTTCAGGGGGCTGAAACGTGGAATTTCTTCAAGGCAACGCGTGCCAACTGGCCTCCCCCGGTGCTTGGCGAGGAACTCTCTTGCTTCTCCCACTGTAGTAGTTACATGCGAACAAGAAGTTATGTTTTTTATTTCCTACAGCTTGGGAAAAAGTGCCATTTCTGTTGTTAATACTTGAATACTCCTGAATGCTTTAACAGTCTTTTGTATGAAAAGTGAAGACTGTCTAACCACGCAGACAAGCAAATGATTAGACAAAGGAAAACGGTTGTATTGTCTTTGGCTACGAAACAGCAGCTAAGTGGTTAAGTCTTTGTAATTTCTTAAGCCATTTTAGTACATCTATAACTTAATTTGCCTTGTATAGACACTAGCAAAGGCTGCTGTTTTCCTTCTGATCTTTTATTTTCTTTTATTTTCTTAGGGCTTTGCCATGAAAGCTACTTTAATCTTTGTAGATAAATCTTCAGGTTTTCGGGTTTTTTTTCCTCTTAAGACTTCAGCTGTCTTAAGTCTTTCCATTTCATCATGTTAAAATATTTTAGACAATTTGAAGCTCTATTTATAAATGGATATGATTAAGATTAGGCTCTAATAAGTGCTAATCTTTTCCTCCAACCAGGGAGATAAAAACTGTCTTATGCCTGAATGGCTTAAGACAAGTTCATTTTTTTTTATCCTTACAAAATGAACAAATAAAACACTACCCAGCAGCTGGATTCACTGGAAGCATTGAAGATAATCCCTTCCATTTACTACTGCAAAGTGCTTTTCTTTGTAGGTATCAGCCTGCTTTACCTTCAGATGTGCAGGCTGCAGATTCCAGAGCTGCCTGAAACTTGGTAATGAAACTTGAAACTCACCTGGTCTCCCAACAAACCTGAAACTTGGCTCCATTTTTGATACTTTTGATGGAATTTTGGGTGAAGCAGGGCCAATAAAGGCACTTGTGTTTTTTCTTCAAAGCATCCGTAAGCACAAATTAATTACCCAGTTTTTGCACCACTCCTCAAGATGAAAAATATCTCCTTTTGTCAGGTAAACTCAGATGCTTTGATGGCCTTCGTTCCTCTATGCAGTTTTGAGCTCATTTCTGTGTGTGTTTAGCTGAGCCCAAGGTTCAACCCAAGGCTCATAACCAAACAAGGAGCTCTGGCTGAGCAAGGAAATCCCTTTTCATGAAAAATGCTAAAAAATTATTGAACAGGACCATGTAGCCCTGGAGTTCTGGGAAGTGTGAAGGACAATTTTGACAGTAAACCAAGTCATAGAGACTTTGATCTCAGGGCTTTTACTGAATGACAGGATGAAAAGCTGGAGTATTATATGACACAGAGCATGAGCTTCAGCTCATTGACCACAAGGGTCAAGTAAGCTCCTTGGATAACTGGCGCGTTTCCATCACCGTCTTCCTTGACCGTGTGCTCTGCGTGGGTTTGTCTTCTCAGCAGACTTAATTCTCCTATCAAGCCAAGGGGATTATGCTGTTCAGGGGTTGGCCTGCATTTAAATAGCTTTAATACTCCAGACCATCTTAAATGGGATCTGACGTGACTAAAAGTACAAGTCGCTTCACAGCTGATTGACTGGTAGCTTTCGTTCCATGTATGTATCTGCAGCCAAAAATGGTGGAGGAAGAAGGAAAACAAGGTTTTTGCTGTACAGCAAAACAGAGCAAATAATTCACAACAATAACTAACATGGTCTCCTCTTGAAGACTAAAAATACTCTGCTTTTATTGACAGTAGTACATGGTCAGGTAAATACAATTATGTTATTTCTGTTTCTTGCCTGGTCATAAGAACAAGCTGTTCCACAGCAACTTTCTAAGTGCAATGCAAATCGTCATTTATGAGATTTTAAAACTGGCTTTTGGTAAATGCTCATGAAAGTGGAATTTGAATGACATGAATGTTTGTGGAAAGTGAACAAAGGGAGCTTGAGAAAAAACCTAAATTGTATTTTCTGTCCCTGCTTCATTTTCAGTCCTAACCTAATCCAAAGCTTGAAATTTTGGGTCTGGGACCTCAACTCCACAGGAGGTGGTGTCTCCCCATCAGTTTATCGGTCTCTGCTGTAGGCACACTGCTGTTCCAGCCCAGCACAGGCGCAGGAAGGATGGGGAGAGCGAAATCCTCTCCTCCTTTGGCAGCTTCCCCCTCCAGCGAACCTCCGTACCGGCATGCAGCTGCACTCCGCAGCTCATCTCCCCTGGAATGGCAGGAGGCTGGATGGAAGCGAAATTGGCCAAATCAAGCCTGAGGAGAAAACCACGGTACCATTCATCTGTCTCGTGGTATGGAAACGTGGTCAGGGAATGCCATGCAGGGAGCTGACTAGGAACGCCCAAATGACTGTTCTTTATCAATCTGTAAACTGCCCAGCACCGAACTCAACAGAGCCCCTTCTTTCCTGGTGCATCTTTCAGCTCTCCATCGTGCATCTCCACAATGAGGGGGCTACGTCCTATGTACCTTACCTAAAGTTACAGCGGGACTCCATTTTAAAACTTTGTAGAGTTTCAGAGTTCCTCAGTCCTGATTCAGTAAAAGCTGCTTCCAATTATTCCAGGACAGGAATAAACAGCCTTTTATGTTGTTTGAAACTGAAGCTTGAAGTAAATTTAAGGGATTACAACTCAAAGTAGGCAGGTGGGGTGGTGCAAAACCCTGACAGTCACTCTTGGTGAGGTTCTTTCTAATTGCAGCTTTAAATGCAGAGTTTTAAAAAGAGTTTTAATGTGGACTGAATAGACAAAGCCAACACAGTTAACAAATCTGGTTTCCCTTGTTGTCGAGAACACTGTGATAACAAAGGTAGACAATGGCAACAGGAATAGCCTTAAAAAACACGGAAGGTTTATAACTTAGAGCACAACTCCACCAGATGGATTTTAGCTGAATTTCAGTTGTTTTTTTCCTTATAAACTTTACATTTATTTTCAAGAAAAGTGACTCCAGGAGAAACTAGGCATGCAGTCCTTTATTTTGTGTGATCTACCTTTGTGAAAGTTGACTGCAAAATATGAAATTACGTTTGGTTATGAAAATCAGATTTAAGTAAATGAGTAAATGAAACAAAAAATAGAACTGAACACCAGAGAAGACACATAAAATGACTGAAACTTAAATATAATCTAATTATAAATATGGTGACATATAAAATGCCAGCATCAAATTCTGCTTACGTCATCTCCCATGTATATAAATCTAATAGTCCAAGCCTCATACAAAACAGGCTCTTGATACTCTTCCAGCTAAAGCACTTGATCCAAAGCTCATAAAGTCAGTACGAATCATTTAAGTTTTGGAAACTGAATACCAATTTTTCTGCAGAAAATTACCTTAAATATAAACTAAAAGGAAAGCCTTACATTTTTCCTGGTGGGAACTTCATCAATAAAAAGAGCCTTGAGTATTGTAATAATAATGATTTGGGCCATAATTTATCGAGAATAATGTATTACTTTTAAATTCTTCAGAGACAGCAAGTATCTCTTGTCCAATGCCTTTCAGTACAGCATTATTACAGAACATGTGATATGAAGAACTGTATTTACGTGGCTACTGACATGGTTTCCCTACAGAAAAACATGTTTATACGCTACAAAACAATGCGCCAAATAAGGTCCAGAATACACGTCGGCAATTGCTGGTGGCAGAGTTACGCTGTGAACGCTGCTCCGCTCCATCACAACAAAGAGAGGACAGAGGGATGCAGACATGAGGGTTTAGGATGATATAGCCTCCTCTGTATTCAGCTATGCGTTGCTTTTAAAGGTGAGGTTTGTGTAAACATCTTCTAAAAATAATATTTTTTTCCCTGATTCTGATGTCACCTTTTATTCTGAAATGCTCATTTGCTGCCAGGTAAGAGAGCCTAATCTGGCTCCAGCTTGCATGGTCTTTGGAATCATTGTGTTAAAACACATAATAATTTATTTCTGCTTTTCCACCAAAATATTTTTGGTCAAACAGAAAAGAAGCCCAAATTTGTTTCAAAGAATAGAGTATTAGGACATATTTTTAGATTGATATACATTACACAAACTACGGTTCCTTCTCGGGATCAAAAAATCCATATGTGTTTCCACAGGCTCTTCACACAAATTGCCTGACAGGGTAAAACCTTGAAAACTGTAGTGTAACCAGGATGATGAAGGAAAATTACTGCCAGACAGATTATATAGTCAAGAAAAACTGCGCAAGTTATTTCGTGCCTCCTAGCTTGAATACATATGGGACAGATGCAAATTTTTCAAATGAAATACAGCTTATGAATGCATAAATTTCAAACTGATGATAGTTTGCACTTATTAAAGCTCAGCTTGGATTATGAACAGAGTGCTTTTTCCTGAAATGCCAGCTTTTCTGTAAAGACTGGTTTTTTTCCCCGCTAGAGGAGCATCAATTATCAATAATAGTCTTGCCACCAAAATTGGAAAGGCTAGACAGACTCGAAGCGAAGAAACTATAACAAAAAGATTGATTAAAAAATTATTATCTTGCCATTCGCTCTAGGCACCCATCGAGGGAACGGCACGGGAATTATTGCTTATGGGCAGACACGTAAATACCCAGCCTGGAACGGCCAAGAAGCGACGCACAGATCTACACGTTTACCTATCTACAGGGCAGGCGTAGATAGAGCTTTTCTGGAAAATGACGTGTCACAGGGAACCCTATAGCTCTCCAAGTCCCGAGCACTAACTACAGGTTACTGTTAGCAGCGGATAACGGGGTAACTCGTGTGAAAAACAATTTGAAGCCTCCTTGTGCTCGTGTAGGTTGATTTAGATTGAGCTGCTTAAAGCACGGCACTAAATCAGCAGGAAGAGTATATTGGTTCCTCCAGAGGCGAAGTCTAAACAAATAATAAGTTACAATGAAAGCACAGAAGAGGCCCAATACAAAAATAAAGGCGATGGGAAGGCGCGCAGCAGCCGTCAGGGTGCTGGGGAGAGGACATGGCGAAGGGACGCCGAGGGTCAGCTTTAAAGCCGGTGAGGGAGAAGCGGGAGGGTCCGGCCTGCCTTTGGGGCCCGGCCAGCCGGGAGGGCCCGGCCTGCCTTTGGGGCCCGGCCTGCCTTTGGGGCCCTTGAGCCGCCGCCGCAGCCCGGCGCCA
>VWZZ01000718.1:633025-643641 GCA_013399095.1 Psophia crepitans | reverse complement strand
CCGCCTGCCGCTGACGTAGCGCGCCGCGGCTGCTATGGCAACGGTGCGCGGCGGCGGCAGCAGCAGCGCTGAGGGGAAGCGGGACGGGACGGGACGGGGCCGGGCCGGTCTGGTCCCCGGCGGGGTGAGCCGAAGAGCGAGTCTGCGGTGGCGGCGACCGGGGGGACGTTAGGGCCGGCGGGGGCCGGGGGCTGAGCCCGAGCCCCAGGCTGTGTCGGGGCGGGGGTGGCGCAGTCCGGAGAGTGGCCCCGCCGTGGGGGTTCCCCTCAGGTTCCCGCCCGAGCAAGCGCGTCCCGCCGCGGGAGTTGCCGCCCGCCGCAAGGCCGATGCCGAAGGGCTGGGAGAATATTTGGGGGCAGGTGCCCCCTGGTTCTGCCTGGGAGTAGCCTCGCCACCTGCCCTTCCCGCTGGAATTTGTATTTGCCCTCCACACTTCGCTCCTTGTTCTCCCCCTTGCGGCTTTCTGGTTTAGGCTACAGCTGTAGGCAGTTTCCTTCCTCCCGCCCTTCCGACCTTTCGTCAGTCGCCTTGAAAAACAGAGCCACCGGGGGCGAAACAAACAAACAAGCACAAAAAGCCCATTGCTTTGACAGTAGGGGTTTTCTTACACCGTTCCTTGTCTGCCCTTGTGCTTTGTTTTGTGTTTTCCTAGAGCTGTGGTCTGGCCTGACGGACATCTGTGAGCCTGGCTTAGCAGAGACTGGAGTTTGATAGAAGCATTAAAGGCAAGGACTGGGTTTGCTCTGTTTATTCACTTATCCCCACCTGTTTCTTCATTTCCCCTGTTTCCTTCTGGGCAGTGCTGCTGCAGGAGTTCACAGGGCAATTACTGTAGCCATGTAACGTGGGTGATAAGGCATTTATCTCGTGGAGCGTATGTAGTAATCTGCAGGCTTCGTTTGTTTGGTTGTTTTTTGTAGACTGCATGGAGAGACAGACCATTCTGGCAGGGTTTTTCATGTTTGAGTTACTGAAAATAGAGTTGAACTTCTACTTCTTGGTGAAAGAGTGAAGATAACACGACTGGTAGAAATAGGCGTTGACTTGCCAGTCATTGGAAAGCTGTATTGTCTCAATGTGGCAAAATCTCTACGTATAGGAAAATAATTTAGGGCAAGTATCATTTAGCTGTTTTGATTGGTTTTTGTGATCTTACTTTGTAGGTGTTGGTCAGCATTAGACATAGAAATGGATAATTTGTTTAAAAATATGAAGTGAAGTTTGAAATGGGAGATACCACAGATATTTGGGCATGGAGAATATAAATTTATCCCAGGAAACTGAGATTACATCAGCATACCTCACTCCTGGATTTAGACTAGCAGTTAGGAGCAGATTCACAAGGCAATCGGGGTTTGTGCGTTTATTTGTTTATTTTAAATTTAACTTCCCACCCCCCCTTAGTGAAACGTTAAAGGGCACTGATTGGCAGTACCAGAAATTTCACTTGATGTAATTAACAGCAAATGGGTGGAGAGCAATACTAGTCAAATTCTTCCTTTCACTCAGAATTATTCTTCAAAGAAAATAGTTTGAATTATTGGGAAGTGGATAGGGTTCGGTCTAGCATGAAATCCGTGTTCATGGTTATGATAATTGGATATGAGTTATTGCGTATACAGTGGCATCCCATTGGATTTTGTGGGTTTATTGGTGTGCAAAAGCTGTTGGAATTTAGTCTGCTCTGGTTAAACTCCTGTAGTTTGAAGTAAACTCCAGCCATCTTCAGCTGTCTTTAAGTTACAAAGCTATCTTTAGATTGATTAGGAAGAACTCTGAGCTATGCTGAAATATAGGGTATATGGGATTTGTGTTCATTTAGCTATGCAGACTTTAAAATTAAATTGACTTGAATTTTATTTAGCAGAAATACCATTTTTTTGCTTTGTTCAGTTGCATTGTATATCTGGTAGCAGCAGAGAGGAATCTGCTAGAATGATGAAATTTGAGTACTAGTGTGTGTAGAAGAGCAGGCAGAAAGGCTGTGGATAATTAATGCTTGATTTATTTATGTATGTTGATGAGTTGCTTTGCTCTTTTCCTCACTGGAAATGCGTCTCATGTATTAGAAAGAGAAAAGGATTCATAGAAGGCACACAGAAAAAGGGAACTGTAGTCTGTGTTTAAATTACAAGTCCATTTCCAAGTATGGAGTTTGCATCTGAGGAGTTTGGGTTTGCCACATTAGTACTTGCGGACTGGCAGTCCTGACAGCCCATCCGTGGGTGCTTAAGGGTGTCCTACAAGCTAAGGGTGCGAGTTTCCCCAAATGGTGTATGTTTAACTTTGAATGTTACAGTCTCAGAGTTTAACAGTGGTTCTTAAAAAAAAAAAAAAGCAGAATTATGCTCTGACAGCTGTTAAATGAATTAATGTATTTTCTCAGAACAATTCAGATTTTTGATCACCTTCTGTCTATCTATATTCCCTATTTTCTATAATATGATGCTTTTTTTTCCACCCGCAGAATTACTGTATTCCTGAAACTTTGCAGGTGGTTTTTATCTGTGATACTATCACAACTTTTAAGTTATCTCTCTAAATATTTGCTTCCAGTGGAATATGTTAAAGTTTATAAAAACACATCGTTTGTATGTGTTAACTACTTTAGTTTCTCGAGCTTGGCAGGCTGGCTTTAGTCCACCTGTTTTTACTATTAAGGTAACTGTGGGGCTACATCAAAACCCGTGTGCTGTCCCTACCTGCCTAGATGTGCTAGACCTGCTAGTGCACATTCACCAACAGAAGAGCCGCCTTCTAGTCAAAGTCAATAGAATCTTGTTTTATCTCAGATAAAAGAATCATTGTTTTGAAATTATAAGAAAGAATGGAGTGCCTGGTTTTTCCAGCGCAGTAAGAAACGTGTTTTGTGTGCGCATCTGATGTTTCTGTCAGTGCTAAAATGGCATTGCTTGTAGGTTCTATGACAGCAGGCATTTTAACTGTTCCTAACGTGCTGTTGACAGACGTATCTCCTCATGGACAGAGGCATTATTTGGAAACCATATTAATGATCATGTTCAGGTTTATGTGCGAACAGGCAGCTGCGGTTTTGCTCTTGAGCTCAGTTAGACACTTGATGTATTTCAAGTACTAAGCTTCTCTGTACCAGTTCAGTTAGGTCCTGCTTTCAGATGGAGTCTGATAGCCAGCAGTTGAAGAAGTTTCCAACTGTCCTATCAGCTCTAAGTCTCTGGACTATAAAGTTTTGCTTCCTTTTCCACATGCATCCCAGCAGCACAAGTAAATGTTCAGCGTTGGCACTGTGCTTTAAATCGAGCGTTGGCATGTTTCTTCCAGCAGCCTGCCTAGTCCGTAATAGTTGTACTGCAAACGTTCTAGGGCAGGGAGAGTATAGCTGTTAAGCTTCAGTTTGGACTCTGTGCTGTATGAACCTGCTTGTTGGAAGAGTATTTTACAGCCTGGGGAAAAAAAATTTATCGTTAGAATACCACTGTCTTGAAGTTTTGAGAGTAGAGAATAGCTCTGCTCTGTGAGTTACCATATTCTTTTGTTATCAATTTGTGTATGGCAGAAGAAATTTATCTTCCAAATCAGTTGAGATGGTTTGACTTCATAGCTATTGATACAATTTTCTCCTTCTCTGTGCTTTCTGTGGGTCTTGTTCAAGAAAGCTGTGTTTTATTTAATATTAAACTGCTTTCATTGAACTTTAGGAAATTGCCCAAATGAAACAGACAAGTACGTCTTTTCCCTGGTATCATAAATGTAATGAAAACGTTTTCTTTCAGTTAAATGTAATTTAGAGTTGCTCTAGGATTTTATTGGCACTTCATATAAACAAGTTCTGCGCTCCATTTGTTTCTTTCTATACACTAATATTTTTGGATTTGTAACAAGTTTTGACTGTTTTAATTTCAATCAAATTCCCATTTCAACAGGTTGCTAACTGTAGATCATTGACATTTGAAATTCTTTTTTTTAGAAGAGATTATACTGGGCATCATGAACACTAATGGTTTTGTAATACTCCCGGGCTCAAAAACTGGAACCTCGGTGAGATTAAAAGCAAAGTAAGTGCATTTTATATGATTGCGATAGAAATGTTTGTTCATATTTTTTAATAAGTTTTAATGGACCATTAAGTAGAAGAGCTTATTTGTGTAAGAGCAAGAATAATCACGATGTGTTTCTTTTCCAGTCTTTTTTCCCTATACTTTTATCCTTACGCCTTTCTTAGGCTTTAATTTATTTTCTGAGTAAGTTATGTGTCTTACAATGCTGTATATCTAATATACATACTTTGTAAACCAACGATACTAAAGGATTCACTGGGATAGTTTATTTTAATATAACTAAGCAACAAACCTTTCTGAATACGGACACAACTGTATCAGTTTTATGTTGGCCACTCAAGAGCTCGGAGTAGCCGCATCACTGTCAGCATAGCCCTCTGCAATGAGATATTCTTGGCCCTGGGGAGTTTGTACCTGACCTGCCCTAAATTTTCCAGAACTGTTTTCAGTCTTGCTGGGAGATGGAAGAGTGATGTGCCTTTAATGACAGATTTTTCAGCTTTATTTTTTATTGCTACTTTAAACTTCTTCAGGTACCTTACTGGCTTTCATGTAATTCCTAATGAATATTTTACTACTTTAACTTCTCCAGAACTGTCAGAGAATTGCAGTTGGAGAAATTGCGGTTAGAAACAGAAAACAAAGAGATGGAGAAGAAGTTACGACAACTACAGTCAAACATGAGCAGAGAAAAAGAAGAGAGAAAGTAGGTTAAGTTTCTATTAAAAAAAAAAAAAAAAAGAATCCAATGCGATTCTCCCTCCACACCTTCGTGTGTGGGATCTCTTACAAAGTTTGGAATTCACAATAGCATTCAGTCTCCTCTCTCCAGTCTTTCTTCCCTATGACTTGCCACCCTATTAATTTCTTATTTTTAAACTCCTATGTGAAATTTAGATTTTTTAATTTTTAATTATTTTTTTATTTTTAAGAAATAAAATTACAGATCCTTCCTGGCAGCTATATTCCTTCAGCGGCAGAGATCCTTTTTCCTCAGTTATTCCCTCTTCTCCCTTCTTCCCTTACCCGATTGGATTTGTCACCTTAGTTTTAAAGCAGGAGGCAGAAAGTAGTTTCTCTTGCACAATTTCATACTTATTTCTATGTTTCTGAAGAGGATGCTGTTCTTAATACTGCTTTGGTCCTGTTTTGCATGCATCTGTGTAGCTTCTCAAAAAGACATTTTGTGTATAATGGAAACATGACTTAGAAAGTAAGCACAGTGTAATGAAGCAAGGGCTAGGGTGAAAGTTTCGCTCTCAGCTCTGTTACTACCTCACTCTGCGACATCTGCTTCTGTTTCTTTGTACTTCTGCCTGACATATTTCGTCATGGAAATACAAGTGCCTTGGATACCTTAGTGCCTTAGTCTTGGTAATGCTAAGGGCCTGCTCTTTGCAGCTCTCTAAACCTTTCCTGGAGCTGTTGAGGCAGTGTTTTCCAGATAGCGCGTGGCACTTCTTTCCGCATGCTGTGCTCGTGCAGCTGTTGTACAGAACTTGTATCGTTTGCACGGCCTTGTACCTGCAAACTCGCGCTGTTGTGGTAAGTTCAAATGACAGGAGTTATTACACCACTGGTGGGGTTCATAGAATCATAGAATGGTTTGGGTTGGAAGGGACCTCAAAAATCACAGCATCACAGAATGTTAGAGGTTGGAAGGGACCTCGAAAGATCGTCTAGCCCAACCCCCCTGCCAAGGCAGGGCCACCTAGACCACATCACTCAGGAACATATCCAGTCGGGTTTTGAATGTCTCCAGAGAAGGAGACTCCACAACCTCTCTGGGCAGCCTGTTCCAGTGCTCTGTCACCCTCACAGTGAAAATGTTTTTCCTTATATCATCTAGTTCCAACCATCCTGCCATGGGCAGATCATCCCTCTTTCCTCCTACATGTTTTCCTTACCCCTTGATTTGTATGCTTTAGTTTGTTTTGCTGTTTTATTAGTTTTCTGTAAAATGAGGTAGGTCAGTCATTTGAATACTTGACAAATATTATGTAATAGTGTATTATGCAGTGGGCTAAATCTCAAAATCGCTGTTTAATCTCCCTTAGTCTTAAATTCTTCCCCACTGTCTAGTGTGTTCATCATAATAGTCAATATCTAAACTGATATTCACTGAAATCTTAATTTTAGATATGTGTTCATGACTTGTTAAAAGATGCTACGTTTTAGCTGTGCTGGATGAATGCCCTAGAGTAAATTGTGACAATGAAGGTTTATCTAAAGTG
Source organism: Psophia crepitans (assembly GCA_013399095.1). Taxonomy (NCBI): domain Eukaryota; kingdom Metazoa; phylum Chordata; class Aves; order Gruiformes; family Psophiidae; genus Psophia; species Psophia crepitans. The sequence goes on along the minus strand of VWZZ01000718.1, from coordinate 637,370 downwards.
TATTTCTCTTAGGTTTTTAATCTTCCAAAACCAGCCTTAGAGAATTGATGGGATTTTCTTATGTTTAGACCAATTTGATTGTCTAAAAATAAGTATTTTTTTGCCCATTTGATGTTTTTGCTACCATTAGATGTGAAGCAGGTTTCAGTGGAAGAGTAGTTGTTTGTGTTTTGGGAACTGATGATTCTATAGACAAGTATTTTATTTTCGTGATGCTCTGTTCTTATTTAAAAGCCTGAAGGACAACCTTTATGTGTCTCTTGCTTACAGAACACATGATTTATAAGTTCTTTCTTGCTCTTGGTTCGTAGGAAATCAAGTGCTTATCATTGGAAATCTGGAAAGGCAGGACCAATGACCATCCAAGCCCGAGTTTTGTCGCAAAGCAAAGAAAACCGTAATAAGGTAATAAACTGTCAGTATATTTGCAAGTGAAGCTATTTAAAACAAAACAAGATTTAGAGCATTTAGGCTACAGAACATAAGAATTTTAAATACTGTAAAAATAAAAGGTTAAGCACTTTCTGATGAAAAATTCTGTTTATTTTCCCATGCCAAGCTTATGGCTGCCTTTGAGCTGGAGGAACATCAAGTTCTGTTTGGTGATCTGCTGTCTGTTGAATTGCAATAGACAGCAAATTATCATTGCTTCTCCAGATTTAACATTGTAAGGGTCTAATTTGATAGTGATGGAAGACGTTGGGAGCCTGTCTTTCACATTAATTAGGCCTTGTCTAACCTCCAGTGTGAAACTGAAATATGAGGCTTCAGGTGAAGTTTTGAGTACAAGTTCTTTATCTTCATAGATAAAAGCTACGAGAAAGGCATACCACATTAAAAAAATACTACAGTTAAAGTTTTTTCTTTAACTCAGTCATTGTGTAATGGCATCTGCATTCACAGTAGAACTCTCATATGACTCTGTGGTTCATTCTCCTTATTTTTCCCCCCACTTCTGTGTGCCCTATAATCTTCCTTATGATGCTTCTAGATTTCTTTCCATAAGTACAGATGGAAACTGAGAACCCATCTTGCCACTTGGTTCACAGTAGATGGAGAAGTCCTATGTTCATCCCCTGAGGACTGATGCTGGTTGGTCAAGTGAGGGTTAAACAGATCTTTGAAGCATTCTCTTTGACAAAAACTGGACTCAGTTCATTCCCTTGGCCTGTGAATGCTTCTGAGTGTTTTAAAATGTGGATTAGGTTTATCAGTTGACTCATGTTCTTTGATATCCTTGCTCAGACCTACAAGGAGGGATGTAGAACTTTCCTGCTAAATCATTGAGAAAATTGTTTTCTTTTTAATATGTACCCAGTGGGGTATTTTCCCTTTATTTCCTTTTGGAAATGACTAGGGCAGTTTTGCTCAAACTCTCAAAAAATACTAAGAATAAGGTAGACATAGGGGAATGGTAGAAGTTGGTCAAATTTGTAAGTAGCTGAAGACTGGACCTTGTAGGAAGTATTATCACTTCCAGCTGTAATAAGCTTTTGTCCTTGAGGCTTTATAGATGACAGAAGCAAGCATTAGGTGTATCTGTCATCAATTAATGTTCGAGTGCTGTTAAAGTACCAACTGTGGTAACAAAGCTTATGTTCTTTACTTGTACTGTGAATTAGTATGAAAAAACTGTAGGGAAACCCCAAATCCAGACTAATTCAACTTAGAGATACTTTTCTTTTAGCAGATGTTGATGTGTCTGAAGTAACTTGGAGTAAAAAAGTATATGTAAATTGGACTGAGAGGGACAGAAAAAGAGAGGGGTTTTTTTTTTTCTTTTCCTGGAAGCCATGCTACGTGTACTATGTTGAAATGAGAGGTATTAATGAAGAGAGACCATTTGTAACTAGCTGAAATAGAGCTCATAGAAGTCTGAAGAGAAAAGCAGACAATGAAAACTTCAGACTAAGCCATCGCAGTTGCTATTTGAAATCTTTTGAAGCAGCACTGGTTTGCTGTGAAGGTCTTCTCAGCCAACACACTCAATTTCAATAAAATTGCCTGTGAGTAGGAGAGGATCAGAATGAAAAGGTTTTCTTTAACCCACCTCTTTCCCTTTCTCTGAGATGTGTAACTCAGAGCTATGCAAAGGCTGCAGATTTCAGCGGTGATGGCTAAGGGGAAGAAGCATGGAGCAGAATTTTCAAAAGGACAAAATTAAAATGCCTGCAGATGCATCAGAGTGAGGGGAAAGTGTTGAGGGTGCAGCATGGGCTTTGTTTGCAGGGAAGACCTGAGGAGGAAAAGTGTTGAAAATGTTACTGTGGTGGTAGGTCATGAAAGGGTAATGAGGAGAAGCAGGAGGAAAACAAACTAACACCCCTCCCTTCCAACTTTCAATAAATAGATATATGTGCCGATTACATGTGCAGCAGGCTTCCTGCTTGACATTTGAGCTTATGTCACTGTGGTTATGAAAATTCTGCAGGTATGTGAGTGTGGAAAACTCTTGCTGCCTACCTGGCTGGGCAAACAAGGACCGTGTCACTTCGTGAGTGGGAAATTGGTCACAGACTTAACAGCTGTCATTTTCAAAACATGGAGTTTTCTCTTTAAATGCATGCATAGCTAATATTCTAGAAACGGTAATGTTTTAGTTCTAGAAGAGTTTTGCTCTTAGTTTCAGTAGCACCATGTATATGTATATATCTCTAAATATTCTTCCATATAGGTTTCTTCAGGAAAAGTGAAGCTGCAAATCCTCAAAGAACAGATTCAAGGTAAAGACATCTTTTTTTAATTAAATAAAAACTCAGAGACTTCTGCTGGAGTATCTGATTCTCGGAGGTTGCTGCAATTAAGCAGTAATGAAATCAGAGGTTGGAGTACTGGGTTTGGGTTTTGATTTGTGTGGTTTTTTTGGTTTTTGTGTTTTCCCTCCCCAGAGCCAGTGATAGAACCATGTAAGCATGACATGGCGAATGCTGTAGCTCATGAAAAATCTGAAGTGAAGGGGATAGCATGTGGACTATGTGAAATTAAGAGTGCGCGGCTGGTAAGTAAATGGTTTAAAAATTACTCTGTAGCAAGAGAATAGAATGTGTATATATAGTAGCTTTGTAGCAGTAGCCTGATGTGCATATGTTATATAGTATATGTTGTAAAATCAATGACCTTGGGTTTGTCCAGGCTGTAAGCTGTGTGTGGTCTGCACAGGGAAGCCGTCTGCTCCTTCATGCAGAGACCTAGATATGGAAATACATACATGCGTGCCGAAAACGCAGATACAGGTCAAAATATTACGTTAGCTTTCTGTTTGTTAGCTCTTCGGTACGGTGGAGGTACAGTCTGGGGGTCTGCGGACGTCATTGTACTAGCTGCCTCCGCCTCTTCCGTAAAAAGGAATCGTTTTGATGACATTATTGCTAATTTGAAATGATGACATCATGGAGTCATTTGAACTTTTAGCCTTAGCTTTTCTGGTGAACTGAAGATATTTTAGTACCTTATTTTTGCATTTTTTTCCTGCTGGGAAAAAGAAGACTTCTCCAAGATGATCAGCTTGAGGTGCCAGAGCAACTATTAGATGTGCAGCAACTTAAAAAGTGGAAAAAAATTACTTAGAGATTTGAGATTAATTTGTTCCTACTTTATTTAAATATCTTATCTTGCTGGAATTGAAATTAAAGTAATAGGGTATTTTTTTCACCTGTTTTCCAAAATATCTTGGTGATATCCACTTTAATTCTAGGACTTCTCTCTATGATAACTACGTAGTGCACATAAGGTGAAGGCAGGTTTTGTATGCTGAACTCCCTGGGTGGTGAGGAAACAGAGAAATGATTCTGTTGGCAGAACTGTTACCAGTTCTTTAACAGGGAGATTCTTTAAGCTGTATTTTTAATTGGCACAGCATGTGCATGTGTCTGAAGGAGACTGACCTCTTGCTTAACTCAAGGACACTACTCTAGGATTGAGATAAGATGTATGGTTGCAGGCAAATACGGCAAAAGTGAGTAGTCTGTGAATATTTGGTAATTTTAAAAATTTTGATAAGCACCTGGGCACATTTTTAATTCTGACTGCTTTCTGAGCTGGCACTTGCTGGCTATGTTAAAAGTGGAAATTGGTATTATCAAGTAGGAGGTGATTTATATTTAATAGAGAAATTTCTGCCTCTTTTACTCCTTTAACACAGCAAATTTAAATAGGAAACCTGGCGTCCAGAATGTGATACAGCCCCATACTATGCGATTTTGGAAGTAATTTAATACAAATAAAGTAGTTCCGTTGTTGAATAAGAAGATAACAGTTTTCTTCCAAAAAAGTAGCACCGCTCTGCCTGGGGGCAGCGCGGGGCCGCCTGGCCGGGTCGTGCCGCCAGGGGGCGCTGTGCCCCCGC
>VWZZ01000718.1:522657-633001 GCA_013399095.1 Psophia crepitans | reverse complement strand
TCTGGCCGCGTCCCGCCCGCCCCCCCCCCCCCCCCCCCAATTAATTTAGGTGGAGCTGTGCTTCTAAGTACTTCATTCTTGATCCCAGAAGCTCATCTATCTAAGTAGCACTTGTAAAATTACTGCAACGCTGGTGGGTAACAAGGCACCCTTTTAACACCGCTTACATTACAAACAGATTGTTTTCAGACTATCGCATGTGACTTTCTTACTCGGAAAGTTTTTCAGTTAAAAAAGAGAGTTTTCACAGAAGCAAATAGCATAGCTGGTTTATCGCAATACTTAAAATCGTGCTGTCTTTTCTTGTGGCTTGATGGATTTTATAGCTATGCACGCCTCATGGAGAACCGAGTTACGTTGAACCAGTGGTAGTGTTACATGGAAATACGTGACAAATTCCTGGGCAGGAGGTTCTTACACAGGCTCTTTGAAATACTGTTGTTGGTGTATTTGAGACTTTTCCAAGTTGTTGGATATCAGGCAGTTTAGAAAAAAAAAATTGCAAGTACTAAAAGTGGTCAAAGGTATTTGTTCATTAGTCAAAGACTATTATGTACCCTTGTGAGTATATTTAACAATCTGAGTTACTTATAATTTAAATACAGTTATAAGGAAGTTTGAAGCTCTGGATTCCTGCTTATAATTATATCGTTCTGTCAGATGCCACTTTCAGCATTCCTGATTCTTTCATACTTGGATTCCACTCACAAAGGAATAAAGTGTGATGAAAGTAAAATAGTATATAGTACAGTGGAAACTTAAGTTGTGTGTAATTTTATTATTCAGTACGGTAATATTCAGCTTCTAACATACAACTGTGTTGCGTATCTATTATGGAACAATAAAAATTTTATGATTTTATAATTAGGGGAGTAAAGTTTCCTGCTAGAATTATTGTCTAACACTTAATTGTAACAAACTGAAATTTCTCATGCATAATTGATTGCTTTCCGTAAATGGGTTGTAACAACTCTTTTTTGGATGAAATTGTACCTGGATTTTGGATTTTATCTTTTGGACAAAGCCACTTTTTTCTTCTAAGGTTAATCCAAACTTGATTTTGATACATGCCATGATTTACTTAATTTAATACCTCTTCAAATACATATTCTTATGCTTGTTTTCATTCTTTCATTCCTTAATGATGACTGTTTTATAGCTGGACTTAATGAATCAAAGAGAAGTCATGTCAGGAACTTCTTATGAAAAAATGTTTGGATTCATATTTCATTCTTGTGGTTACAAAGAATCAAAGTTTCTTTATCCGGAGTGTGCAAGCTAATATAAAGATAGAAAATGGTCTTGACTGAGTGTAAGTCGATTTGACTATTTCAGTTCTACTGTATGAGATTTTCATGAAGATAAATTTTACTTTAGAATGGTGACACTGGATATGTCCTTCTGTTATCCTGCTAAAATTTATTTGATGATCTCATTCTTCCCAGAAATATAATCATTTTATTAATGCAGTAAAATGTTAAAGTTACTGGTCTGATAAATACATCCTTGTCAAAAGGATCCTTGCTTATAGTATGTTAGTAGAAAGATAACATCATCTGATGAAAAAACTTCAGGTGAGAATTTAAGGCAGTTCTAATAGTCCTGTGAGTAATGAAAAGCCAGTGATAAATAATCTTTCGGGGATGATGTGCTATCCTGAGTTATGCAGTGGAGATATAATTTTTTTCCATGAGCTGTTTTGCATGGACATAAAACTATTTCACCAAACACATCTAAATGCAGACTATTTAGGTATTTTATTTTATTTTTAAATAGACTGTAGCAGATCTTTTAAACCTAGAACTGAAAGCTGGGTGGTAGCATTAGTAAGATAACAGCGACATATCTTGACATTTGTGATGTGTTCTCTCTTAGACTTCTTTTTTTTTTTGAGGGATAAGCCACTTATCACTTATTTTTGTTGGTGAACAAACTGTGTTGAGATATTGGAAGTTTATTTGTGGAGAGTAAAGGTCATACAGTGGTTCAGTAGAAGAATACAAGGATTTAAGCAGAGAATCATGGACTTCTGTGATCGCTCCATCTGTGTCAGTGAAATTGCACCATAGTTGTGGTTCTCTCCTTCCCCACCTTGTCATCTTCCCCCTTTTCTCCAATCCTACTCTGAAACTAATTAGAAACTTCTGCTGTTACTAAAGGGAGTTAACAAAAGGGTGCAGGAAGTGAAGAGATGCGAAAGGTATCTTTTAACATTTGGAATAGAAAATAGTAGCTGTAATTCCATTTTTTCAAAGGAGGGAGAGGATATTACCATCTAGGTGAGGCTATGTAACTCTTGATCTAGAGTTTTAGCTGAGCTGGCAGGAAAGGCTGTTTTTAGAGAAATTATGCAATAGAAAATTTCAAAGCAATCGCTCTAGTTGTGAGAATCCAGAGAAGTGCTTTCCAGCTTTCTTGGTGGGTCACGTTCTTCCTGCCTTGGACTCTTTCCTGCCCCTTCCTGACTGCTACTTTGGGAGTAGATGTTTTTGATGCCTAACTGATTTAGGTTGGTTCGGCATTGAAGTAGGAAGAAATTATTGTCTGAGTTTGACTGCTGGGAAGTTTACCATGATGCCAGAAGAAATAAGCTTTGCAAGTATTCTCTGAAATCAGGTTGCAATTCTTGCTGAAGTATTTTGAAGCAATTGAGCAAAACCTCAATGAAGATGTTCCTGTTGTTTATGCAAATAACGCAGCAGGGCGAGTGGTTCAAATACTGATCTGCTGTTATATACCGTGTGCCAGAGTACCAAAAAGAACCATGTATAGCGCAACTGCGCTGGCTCAAAGAGAGCACATGTATCCAGCTGCATCCACTTTAATGTGGCAAAGTGCCGGGTCCTGCACTTTGGCCACAGCAACGCCAGGCAGCGCTACAGGCTGGGGGCGGGGTGGCTGGAAAGCTCTACAGAGGAAAAGGACCTGGGGGTGTTGGTTGATGCTTGCCTGGACATGAGCCGGCAGTGTGCCCAGGTGGCCAAGAAGGCCAACGGCATCCTGGCCTGTATCAGGAATAGTGTGGCCAGCAGGAGCAGGGAGGTGATTGTCCCCCTGTACTCAGCCCTGGTGAGGCCGCACCTCGAGTATTGTGTCCAGTTTTGGACCCCTCACCACAAGAAAGACATCGAGGCCCTGGAGCGTGTCCAGAGAAGGGCAATGAAACTGGTGAAGGGGCTGGAGCACAGGTCTGATGAGGAGCGGCTGAGGGAACTGGGCTTGTTTAGTCTGGAGAAGAGGAGGCTCAGGGCAGACCTTATTGCCCTCTACAACTACCTGAAAGGGAGTTGTGGTGAGCTGGGGACTGGCCTCTTCTCGCAGATAACCAGTGACAGGACAAGGGGGAACGGCTACAAGTTGCGCCAGGGAAGGTTCAGGTTGGAGATGAGGAGAAATTTCTTCTCTGAAAGGGTGGTTGGGCATTGGAACGGGTTGCCCAGGGAGGTGGTGGAGTCACCATCCCTGCGGGTGTTTAAGGAAAGGTTGGATGTGGTACTGAAGGACATGGTTTAGTGGGGAATAGGTGGTGTGGGGACGGTTGGACTGGATGATCCTTGAGGTCTCTTCCAACCTTAATGATTCTATTCTATCAATAAAATTATCTCCTTCAGAGGAATGTGACTTCTACTGTAATGTTAAGATTATTTTCTTCATGTGGTGAAAAAGAAATCAACAGAGTCTTTAGCTATATACTTTTGAATGCATGCACCATAGGAAACAGAACGAGCCAAGGAGAAGGGCAATTAGAGAGAGAAATTCCCCTTTAAGTATATGCTTCAGTGATCTCCATGTGTTTTAGCAACGTGTTGGTGATACTGGGGGGGGAAAAGAGTTGCTATCAATTATGGATGATTATGGGCTACTAGGAGTGAGGAAGATGACAAGACACGTGTTCAAGGAGTAAACTTTGAATCTTATTCATCCTGCCTTGCAGTATAAGAATCAGAGGAAGACTAGAGAAGGAAATAGAATTGCTACTTGAAGTGTGGTTAGTCTCCCTGCATACTCACTGACATGTCACAAGACTCGTTTAATGTGCAACCAGCGGCTGCAAAGTCGCTGGGTCAGTTATAGTGTAGAGTAGGTGGAAAAAAGGAGATGTGAGTACGTTCTAGGTTTGCAATAGCTGCTTGACATCTTTGACTCTTTCTGATTACACTCCCTGCCAGTACCTTTACTGCTCTTGTCTTTCATGTTAAGAATATGTGCCTTACTTGAGGATTTTGTAGACAAAACATCTTTCCTTCTGGCCTTTCTGTGTGTGTGTAGGAAGGTGGCATCGGGAAAGGATGAACATAAAATACATTTTGTTTTTGCTTGATAATCATTCAAGAGTTGGTAATCAAAACCTTCATATTACACTTCTGCAGTAATTTTCTTTGTTCTAATGAAGGTTGCAAATCAGTGAAGTTCCAGTGAGTAAATCTGTTATTCTCCTTCTGTAGCTATTTTCAATCAAACTCATCTAGTTCTTTATAGTTTGGACTTCCCTGGACTATTTTTATGTGTGAACTGGTATTCCACTTAGTCCTTTAAATGAACCTTTTCCTCTTGTTGACCTCAACAGATGTGCTTCTGTCTACTGAAAAGCTTCAGTAAGCAGAACTTGATTAATAAAATACATAGCTCATAAATTTGTTTAAATGATATGTACTGCATAAAATGCCTCACTTAGTCTGTCCTGTGTAGTACCTAATGGAATATTCAGATTATTGCTTTTGTGCTCGCACATTTGCACACTATTGATCATTGAAATTATTATGTGCTTATGTCACCATCACTCTTCGATATGTGGTTATCTACCTGCTTTTAATACTCTCTTTGGTTGAATGTTTGGGTATGTTGATAATAAATTAATGGTTTCTTAATGTCTCATTAACAGACAGAAGCTGATACACATGTTGGAAAACTGAAAGTCATTGATCACTTCATCAAGGAAGTAAATCTGAATGAATCAAAAATTAATCATGAGCAGAAGAAAGTAAACAGCAAACATCAGGTCACACCAGACAAGTTTTCATCTCTCCCAGTGTCAACAGGTAGTGCTGAGGTAGCGTACAGTTTGGAAACAAAAAAAAATTCTTTTTGTTTAGGACATCTTAGGTAGAGTGGCCTTATGTTCTGCAGTGTGCCAGGTGAGGGATCAGGCTATCGGACCTGCACAACCCATGGACCCCTGTTTATGTCTGTTGACATAATATCCATCCTACGTGTAGGATGTGGGCTAGCCATACCTACTGCCTTTTGCCTACTAAAAGCATTTCAGTTAAATAGGGTTTTTTTGTGTGCCTATGCAAATTTTTTTGTTTTTCTTATTTTGCTTTTGATAGAACATGGCATTTTAGTTGTGAACAAGATCACATAAAAATAGAGTGATCTTGATTACCAGGGTCGCTAGACCAAGTCCAGAAAACAGGGTGCTGCATTTCCATAGCTGATACTGAAAATGTTGCTGTTGTATGTTACTGGGGAGAGGATTATCATCAGAAGTGCTGCATTAATTATGTTGCGGTACTGATTTAGGAACTGTTCCCGGAATCGACCTGTACAGGCCTTGAAAATCAGGACAAAGGATTATTACTAAATGGCATATTTAATGAGGAGGAATCTGCAAAGTCTTTTCAGAAAGCATTGATTCAATGGAGAGAAGGTAATTGCGACCACAGAGAACTGCGTGCCAGTGAGGTCCTATCAGGTATGAATTTTTCTGTTTTAATTGTATTTTGAAAAAATTAGAGGTCATTTTGGTGAGTTAGCAGATTTTTGATTAGTGAAAGTAGTTGTTTTATTAAAATAGTAAATGTCTCTTCTTAAGTTTTCTCTCTGTGTTCTTTTACAAGTTAGCAACAACCTCTAAATCTGTTTTTAATAACCTGCAGATTAGTGTTTTATCCCAGTTCTTGTAATGAACTTGGCCAGATTGTTTAGCCTCTGTCACTGTACTGTTCTATGGCATTGTTTCTCACCTGAGACTTTAGTATGAATAGTAATGCCAAGGCATAAAGTCTCAGCTTTTAACTGAGACAGGGAATGTGCATGGGTCAGGATTTCCTATCTTGTATCGAAGTACATTTTCTGCTTTCCTTCCACAGGCTCTTAATATTTCTTTGTCTCAGTGAAAAGATGCAATCAGTTGAAGTATGCATAGAAAAAATATGAAAAAACCTTTTGTGCGATTGGATTTGTGCAAACTAGTCCCTTCCTCTAGTCTATGGATGGAGTTCATGCTTTGTGGATTTTTGTACAAAAATTATTATACAGGTTTCTTTTTTTTTCCTTTCTTCTTTCCTGTGACATGGTGGGATTTATATCTGTGGAGTCACGGGTTACCCTCCACTTCTCCCCCCCAAGCCCCGCAATGTAGTAGTCTTTCTTTATGTGAGTAGCTGTAATAAATGAGATTTTGCTGCCTACTCCCATGGTTGACTGTGTTATGTAAATATAATACTGCTGGCCATTTAAATTTTGAAATTATGCAAAAACTTAGCTAGGCATAGACTACTAATGTGACATTCATTCAAAAATAATGTAGTTAAATAGCAGTTTATAAATCTGAATAGCTGTGTAAAATTTTCTTTTAAATAATTCTAATAGAATCTGTGGGAATTTGTGAGGTACAGACCAATCTTACTGCTACAAAGGAGCCTATCCAAATTGTATTCAAGAAGGATGGCCTGAGCTACATGGAGAAACTCTTGCTTAAGAAATACAGAAGGTATTGTTGAAGTTTCTGGCACTAAAGAATGAAGTCAAAAATACTTGATAGCATTAACAAAAATTCCATTGAAACTTTGAAAATATTAGATAGATTAGCAAGAGTTAAGGCGACTGTATACAGGGTGCTTTATTTCAATAAAATAACCATTATACCAGACTTGATGACTTAATATTGCAGAATTACTGCAGAAGTAGTATTTGAAGGGATTCTCTTTGCTGTCAGTTTATTGCAGGATTTGAAGACTGGTAATGATATTTGGCTGCTTGATTTTGGGGTGTTTGCTGCAGGTATTTTATGGAGAAAAGTAGGTGTGATCTTCAGGATACAAAACAACTCTCTAATGTTTACAGAAGTTAGTCCCTGAGCTGCAAGGTCATCTCAGTGAAATTAGGAAGAGTTGCTGCTTTTCAGCAGCAGCTATTACTGTTGCAGGAAATAGTGTGGTGGATTTTTGTTCGTTTTTTTTTTGTTTTGTTTTATTTTGTTTTTAACTGTTGTGATATTATATATAAAAATGATGACTTTTAAAGATTGATTTATTTTCCTTTTTAGAACTCCTGTTGATCGAATTTCTGGTAGTTGCGTTAAAGATTTAAGGCCTGTGCAAACACTGAATGTACATCAGGCGGTGACTGGAGAAGGGGGAGAAGGAGATGATGGTGATGATGATGTCGATGACTTAACAGGTGTAATAAACTTCTGTTTATTGAATCTAACTATTCAGTTATTTTTCTTGGGATTTTTATTTGCTGTGATTGCTGAACAGTTACATACTTAAGTGATTTCTGCTTAAGGAAAGTGACAATAATGAAAACAGTAATTTATGGTATGTCATAATAAATAAAAAGTTTACATTTTTATATGTGTATCTTGAAGAAATATTGAAAAATCAAAATGCATCAAATTAATTGTATTTTGTAGTTGAAGAGGTGAGGAAATATTGGACATCTGTTTTTCGAGAGGAAGTACCCAACACTGTTTCTGAAAGTGCAGAGTCCTCTTTGAAAATTGAATTCCTTGATGATGTAAGTATGTAATAAAGGACTTCAGGAATCTTCACAGTGATCTGACGTGATTTGTTTAAATGTTGATCTGTTCAATATTTAAAGTAGCAGCAGTTAAATAATTTCTAAGTAAAAAATGTTTATCTTTTCTACAAATGGAGAAAAATCATCTTTCCAAAGGTTCCCTGTAATTTTTTCCTGTTGTGTCCATGGAACCCTAATATATAGAAATGATACAAAACTGAAATCTGCAGGCTTTTAGTCGCTTAATGTTGGTGTTTTTAAAAACTTAATCTATTTCTGAGTATTGTTTTTTATTTTTTTTTTAATTAGTTTTATGGCAAGGACTTGGAAGAATCATATAGCTTTTTGCTGATGGACGCTGGGTCTAGCGGAACAAATCAGCAAGCAACAACTAAACGTCTCCAGCAGTGTGGAAGGTATCAGAAATACAGAGATATTTGGAAGAGAAAAAGGAAAAATCCTATCTTCTGATTTAGTTACATTCCTAAGGTGCAGGTGCTTTTTTTTTTTTTTTTTTTTACAGACAGCCATGCTTCATATCAAAGGGGAGAATCCTTGACTGTAAATTGTTTTAAGGCATGGTTAAGATATACGTCTTCACATCCTTGGTGCAAGACATGGTCTGTGCCAGTGCCATGACACTTCCTGCCTGCTTCCCCTTCCTTTACATTTCTTCCAAGATCCTGCCTGTGATTGCTGGTTTTTGTCCTTGAAAGTTTTCATTTGAATGACCTAAAGATGTGATGACTAGTTTGTAAGGCAGTCGAAGACCAGTTGGGGACTTAACAGGCATACAACACATTTACCATTAAAATTAAGGAATAGTAGGTTTGTGCCTTTGACTTTGTCATATACACCAAGGTACATTAGTTGCCTGTAACTAGAGAAACACCGCTTTGAAATTTCTTTATTTTGTTTCCTTGATCACTCCGATGTTAAACCACATAAGATACGTTTCTTTATACGTGTATGTCCTGAATTACAGGTAGAATTTCTCTTTTGTATGCTCTTACCTCAGTAGGAGCGGGGACTAGCATACAGACAAGCCTGTAATTGCTCAGTGTTGTGTACTTTTGAGGTACTCTCACTCGAGTAGTCTTGTAATTCCAGACAAAACTAAGAGTCGTAATAATTAATGATACACGTGCTATTCTTCTGATCTCCCAAAATTTATTTATGATTAGATGTGATCTGGTTTGTTATATTCTATTGTTCTGGTCTTTCCTACCTTCTCTGTTTCAAAGTGGTTCAGGAGCTGCAGATCAGAACAACACAGTGCAAGACCTTTTGCAAAGAGAAACTGTAGGTGTGATGAGTAAGTCATCTTGTCATTTAATGTCCACAGCTGATGCTCAGTATTTTTTACCTCTTCTTCTTGACAGAAATCCTGTTTCTTCTAAAGAAGCCTCTCAAGGTAAATTTTGAGTTACTTGTTCAGTATACATGAGTGTATTCAGTTCTGTCATTCTCATGTAGGATGTGGTAATGAACTACAGTGGTTGTCTGAAAAAAATAATTAAAGGTCATTAAATCATTTATCATTCCCTGAGCTATTCAGGTCTCTTGATCATAATTTGATGGGCTGCGTGAGCTGTTTTGAATCGATAGACATCTGCTGTGACAGTAATCTCACAGCTGTGAGCTCATATTTGAGGGAGAAACTGCCCCAATAGGAGCTGTATACTGAAAACAAACCTATTGTAAAGCAGATCTTACAAATCTCTTAGTTTATCCATACTGTATTAGGTTTAACATATGGCATATGTCCTTTTTACAGAATCACAGAATGGTTTGGGTTGGAAGGGACCACAAGGATCATCTAGTTCCCACCCCCCTGCCATGGGCAGGGAGACCCTACACTAGACCAGATTGCCCAAAACCCCATCCAACCTGACCTTGGGCACTGCCAGGGATCCAGGGGCAGCCACAGCTTCTCTGGGCACCCTGTACCAGGGCCTCAGCGCCCTCACAGGGAAGGATTTCTTTCTAATGTCCAATCTAAGTGTCCTAGAAAAATGCTTTTATATAAGTAGATTGAGAAACTGTGTAAATGATTACCCGTTCTGCATGAAAGATCATTGTTTGTGTATAAATATTCCAGTGCCTGTTGCATGTCTGTGAAATCACAGTGAAAGTTTGGCAGTTTTATTTTCTGACACTATTGAGGGGTCCTAAAGATCTTACGCTATATCCTAAAACTATGTAAAACACATTGTCACTTTTTTAATATTAAGAAATAAGTTAGAATGCAGGAGTAGTTAATTTCTTATTTTTCAAGTATCGAACAATTGCTCCAGCACTTCAGGGCCTAGCACTTGTTCTCTTTGTGCTTAGTTCAAGAAACTGCTTTTTAAAGTCTTCAAATACGAAAAAACTAACAAGAGTTGACTGATGTTGACTAATGTGCTTCTTTGGGCACAGGAAAAAAACTAAAATGGCTATGTCTTGTATAAACAAAGAAAACCAGTTTGCAGAGTCATCCACAGCCTGATAGGGTGTATTTCAAACCATTCACTAGGTTTAAAGAAATTTTATGGAATTGCTACTATTGCAGTTCTTATGCTGCCTCTGGTTAGATTATAGCATTCTAAATGTAAAAAAAACCCCTACATTAGCATGAAGAGGTAGTTGGAAAGGTGTTAAGATTATTATTCAGATTTCATGTTTTCATAGACAATGATGTAGAGGAACATATACGTTAGATACGGAACTGGTACTACTACCTAGTCCATCTATATTGGCATCTCTGGATATCAGACAGGAAACTAATGAAAGTTAACTGATTTTATTTGTAATTTTATGGCTTAAGGGTAACATAAATGAAGGTTTGGTATGTTAAGTTCATGAAGAAAATATAGTAGGCTTGCAGGCTATAATTCATATTAGTTTCCATTAAAAAAAATTTCCTATTTTCATGATTTTGTTGTACTCTTGTAGAAAAAATGGTGGTCTGCAGTCATCTTGAAACAAATGCAGTGCAAAAGGAGAGTATTAAACTAAAGACTATGAGAGGATCACTTGGCTCCTGTAAACTAGCTGCTAAGATCTCTAACCCTATTGAACTAATGAGCAAGAAATATCTCCTTGAGACACAACTGCAGGAAAACAGCAAAGATTCCCAAGAACTGGACAGTGTCTGCAGTAGTCAGAGTGTGGTTTTGCCTGTAATCACCAAGTCTTCAGAGGTAAAATATTGGATCTTTGATTGCTAAATAGATAAATGGTGTTGCTTAATGTACTTTCCCACTGAATCAGTTTGGAGATATTGATAGTTGTATGGCTGCAATGAAATGCTCTACCACTTTTCCGCGTTCTGCTCCAGAAACCCCAGCCCGAAGCAATCAGGAATACAGTTTTAATCGGAGGACTACCACTGCCTGCCATATTTCCTATGCAGAGGATGAAAGCCTCTGTGCTTTCCACTTTGTTTTGTCAGTCTTCTGTTGACATTCAAAGAAAGAACAGACTAGTCTCAGACTAAAAATAAAGGTGTGTTGGGCAGAAGGCAGCTTTTCCTCTGTTAGTGTCAAGGTCACTTCACCTCTCAATTGAATGCCAAAAATTGTAGATAATCATATCTAACCTAAATTACTTATGTTCTTTTATTGAAAATGAAATTGAAAGCAAAAAGTCGTGGAGGAGGCTGAGACACTAGATTTGGAGTATTGTTAAACAGTGTTACTTTAGTTGATATACACAAAGATAAATGAAAACAAAGAAAGAAAAACTGCTTTTCTTCCACTGTCTGCAGTGGAAGAATAGACTCAAACTCTCACAATGTTAGCAATTGAAGTTTTTAAGATTTTAAAGCAGATATCATGCAAAACCATCATCCTTACGAATATCTGTTGCACCAGGCTATCAGAATAATTTCAAGTTTTATGGAATGAGCTTTTTATTAATATAAACTTCCAAGGGCAACTTATGAAGTCTCCTGTTTCTTTTCCTCTTTCTAATATCTTTGTGTTTTATTCAAGTTACAGGAAGTAGCCAAAAGACAGAAACCTGCCTCCACACGGTATTGGGGATTTGAAGGTTTCTTTCTTGTAGGTACAAACCCTAAACAAGTAACGCTTGAAGCACGCGCTTCACTGCGTGCTGACTCTCGCCCTATGGACGGCAGTATCCCATTTCCAGGTAATGGCGTAGCAATGAAGTCCTCAGACAATACACATATTTATCGCTGTGGCTGTAAGATGTCCTTGTCTTCATGTAGCTTGGATATAGCTTACTTTTTAGAAGTGACTTCGGTGTAGTAGTCATGCCAACACACACAACTGGTGCTGTGGAAGGATAAAATAAATTTACTACCTTGAGGTAACTTATGATATAGTGCCGTAGGTTTGTATGCTTCTTTATATTTCCTGAGAATTTGGTGCCAGTGGGAATTTCTGCTTTTCTTTGTGCGTAATATACATCACGAAAAATGCTTTTAATGGTGTATATGAAACCACCTGTGAAATGATTGGTGAACATGGATATTAATTCAATCAGGTGTATCACTAGAATTTAAACTTATTAATGTGTCATCTATGATTTCTTTTTATTTTACATTGTGTAGAAAATTTATTGCATGACTTGTTTAAATCACGCACATTAAATACAGCAAGTGGAGTAACAGTAAATAGCATATTAAAACAAACCCTGCAACTAATTTCCTCTAATAATTTTTAGTTTCAGGAGATGGAGAGTGGGTTACTGAAAGGAGCTTAAGCAAATACGCTGATGATTCTGTAGTTCAAAGTATCTTAGAAAGTCAGTTGAATAGACCTTCAAGTGGTTTGAAGACTCACCGTGGAATTTCTCCCCTGAAGGGAGCCTGGAGGCCGTACTCAGGTAAGGATAGCAACAGCTTTGAGGTCCTACTTTAACAGGTTAATTTTTCTGATGCAAAAACTAGAAGCACTGTCTGTGATGATTGTGTTGAATTTGGATCGTTTTTATATCTTCATCTATGTATTTGTATTTTGGGTATAAGGACTTATATACGTGGCATTGTTTTCATAAGAATGGGCTTTTGAGTTAAAAAATACCTCTTTTCAGCTGTCACTGATAGTTCTTTTTATTATGCTTAGTTTCCACTCCTGCCTCTACTCCATTGCTCCCTTCTTAGCTTGAATATTTAGATATTAAACTACCTAAAACAAGATTATGTATTACTGTGTGTTTTGCAGCATCTAGTACAATATGGTTTTGATCTAATAAAAGATTTCTTCATGCTACTGAAATAAGTCTTATTACATGAGCTGTAAGAAACAAGGAAACAAGTAATGCATAACTGCATCTGCACTTTTTGGTTACTTTTCTCAATTTCAACTGTCTCCATCTCAAGGAATGTAGCTTACATTATTTCTCTCATCCTAAGCAACCAGTTTGGTGTTTTAATTTTAAAAACGCTATGTGTGGAAATTGAAACTGTCAACTTTTGAATCCCAGAAAAATATTTTAAAGTGTCTATATTTTATTCATGTTGCCTTAAATTAAAAAAAGACAGAAACAGAGTTTTAAGCTTTTACACACCGTCTCTCCCCTCCCCCTGGAATTTGTGCCATTGTACAAAATGCTTAAATCAAGTCGTTTGTTTTTTCTGAAAGAGACACCTGAATTATGAGGTTCTACTTACCAATATAATTGTAAACTCTGTATTAACATTTATTAATTCACAGTCTCAAGCAAAATGAATAATCTGTTCAGATCAAATAATAATTTTAACTACAATTAATGTCATTAATGAGCTGAGATAAAACTCTCTTTATGTATGAAATCTTGAATTATTAGAAGTTGTGACCTTTTCTGTTTTTTCCAGGAAATGATTCTAGAAGACCTTGGTCAACAAATATGCTACACTGTAAACTGACTGGAAAGTGTCCAACAAACACACAGCCAAGACCAAAGAGTTCACCTATGCATATGTTTAGAGTTGATACTGAGATATCAAAGCACAAGTGCCCTGATGTAACTGAACAAGATGAGTATCTTTGGGAATATATTGCTGACCAAGAAGCCCTGCTTACTCTGGAAAAAGAATTGAGAAGTTATACAGGTAAGCGGCAATACTTTTTTTCTTTTTTACCCCCATGCTTACAAGCAATATAGTGAAAACGAATAGTTATTTCATTTGTGTTGTCAGATCTGACTGATTTTGATGCAAGAATGTACTAAACCATTTGATGATGCAAGACTCTTTTTCTGGTTGAACAGTGATTTATTTCCCATTTGATCGTACTCTAACCTACCCCTCAATTTAGTAGAAGCAAAGTGTTCATGCAACTTCCTTAAGTTTTTTTTTATCCCTTCCGGTTTGATGCAAAAGTCTGCTGGGTGTGCTAGGTGGTATTATCATAAATTTTTTAAAATAGGTATTATTTCCTTGGCTATTTGATAATGAACTCCCCAGATGTTGTTAGAAGCTAGATGTGATTTGATGCAAGGGTAGCAAGAAGGGAAAGAGATGGACAGGAAATTTTTTGTTCCTGAAATGACCTAAAATATTTCAGGTCCTGAAAAACATTGCAGCTTAACTTCTGAAGATGTAACCTCCTCCAGCAACCACTCAGCGAAGAGATGTAGAAATACTATAGATTTCCATAAAAACCTAGAGCTAAAAGACTACAGCTGGTAAGTTAAACTTGCTGAATATGTTTTTACGGTATTGTAAAATGCTCAATATACCAAACATCTTGCCAGAATTGAAATAAAAGCAGTCTTGACTTTCTGAGCGTACTTCACATCCTGAGTACAAATGTCAGCATGACCTATTTTGTATCTTGGTGTTCTAAGCCCATACTCTCAGGCAGCTCAGATTAAGAATTAAGTGATACATTTTGTCGTTGAGACTCCAAACTATAAACTTTGCAAGTATGTGGTTTTTTTAACGCATCAGCTTTTGTTAATGTACAGTACTGAGATTTATAAAGTACATGTATTACAAACCATCTGAGTGCTTTGGTTGGTAGGTACCTTTAAAAAGAGCAGTTGTGAGCAGGTGAGCCAATAACATTTCACGGTCTGTGGGCTGTGATATATCTGTTCTATTGCCTTGGAGACTAAGGAGATGACTGGAAACAAGGAAGTTCCCCAAAGTTCTGTCTGTCACTGGTTTCTTTCTATGATCTCGTAACCAGTAGGCCTCAATGAGACACCATGACGTTAACGACATGCTGCGTGAATATAGCTAGTTCAGAGATCTGTGGTTGTGTTTGGCTTTTTTTTTAAAATGTTCATAATATTGAAATTGCAGGTCAGTAGAAAACCAAACAACATTTGCAAATAGTGTGGATAGTATAAATGAGACCCATTTCCCGAGCTTAGCTGTTCTAGGATGTGGGATTTCTTTACTAAGGCGCGATAGTGACAATCTTATTTACTTCCTACTTGTTTAAGAGGTGAAAATGTATGTGACAAAAATGGAGGGGGAAAAAAATGAATATGGTAGCTTGTAATGTATGTATACTTGCAAAATACACAGCAAAAGCTATTTTCATGCCTTTTAGTTCTACATATGCCACTAAGGCTTAAAGCAGAGTAGGCTGAGGAATTTGAGCTGCTGAAAATCACTGTGGTATATTTCTTTTAAGGGGCTGGGATGAAAGCCAAATGGATGATGAAGAAGAAATTCTGGAGGATAAGCAACAGGTTCTTCTGTTACAGTGAACATGCAAAGAACTTAATGCAATTCCTATTTTTGCTTACTGTACAAAACTAAGTAGCAGATGAAGAGCTGTCTTGAGTGCTGCTCAAGATATTATTTATTAAGGATTATTTTGTAAAACTGTCAATAAAATTCATAAAAATCCCTTGTTTTTGCCTTTTTTTTATTAGTGTGAAGAAGTAACAGAATAAAAGAAAACTGATCTTGTGCTATTATTTTTTTAGGATTTTTTTATTCTTTAATTTTTATTCAGCGTAAGGTTCCTTGCTCACGGGACGAATTTTATGTCTCCAAATGTGGTTTTACATTGCCAAGCTGAGAGGTAATGTGCAGGATGTTGTTAATATGGTGTTCTTTAATTGGGGCTCTCAGTATGGCCAAGTTTCTGTGGTGAGATGCATAGTAGAAAGCATAATAGGTCGAGTATACTTTATTCCTTATCATCTATCATTGCCACTAAGGGACTTTCGCCTTGCAGAATAGAAATCAGCAGTTTTACAGAGTATATTTCACTTCTACTACACTCTTAATTTCAGCAGGTAGCATATAGTAGCTGTAAACTTGACTCCCTCTGCTCAGCATCGATGTGAAGTTGGTTCTCTTTCTGCGCTGTTTCACTGTGCCAGTTCGGAGTGATCTATGTTGAGCATACCAAATTCAGCTGGACTGCAGGTTGCTGACTTACAGGCCTTCTCAGATGAAGAGAACAAAGGGGAAATATAGGTAAAAGGTGATCTTGGGTGGTTTTGATTTCACCAAACCCTTTCAATTTCTCTATCTGGTCATGACAAAGCCTCAACTGTACTTTTGAACTTGCTGTATCTGTGTTGTATTAAAAGGGTTTGTTTTTTTTTAACTCCTCGCCTTCCCAGTTAATGTAAGGTTAAATGTAATTAATAGAACTTCAGTAAAAGGTTGCTTAGATGTTACATGCTGATGTGGTACTTTAATGTAAAGAGGCTTTGGTGGCTTTCTGCTGTCTTTTTCAGGAGATGCTTAATTGTACCCAGTAGTTGAGTAGTTTTCTGTGGAGGTGACAGGAATTTATGGTTCTGAAATGATCTGACTGATGTCTTTTGGTAACACTTTAGGATTCTCAGACACAGCAGCATGCTTCAACTTTCTTTCAAGTTTGTTTTTTTTTTTTTAATTTCCCCTTCATCAAGTTCTATTTGAATGAACTTTTTTTCCCTTCTTTTTTAGTTTCCTCCACTGTAGTTTTTAAGATGCTATTCAAAGCATCTTAAAAGCTTCCCCCCACCCCCGAGTTTTGATCAGAAAAGTGCATCAAGTTGCCGTCACAAAGATTTCTGTCTCATTGTATTGGGAAACTTAGAAAATGGGTGTCGTGGTTTAACCCAGCTGGTAACTGAGCACCAGGCAGCTGCTTGCTCACCCCTCTTCCCAAGGGAATGAGGAAGAGAACAGAAAAATACCTTGTGGGTTGAGATAAATACAGTTTAGTAGGATAACAAAGGAAGATGATGATGATAATGATAATAAAGCAAGTGATGTGCAAAGGCAATTGCTGGCTTCCTGAGTAGCTTCCCCAGTTACAGTGACATCATATGGTATGGAATACCCCTTGGGCCAGTCTGGCTCAGCTGTCCTGGCTGTGCTCTCCGAGCTTCGTGTGCACATGGCAGGGCGTGGGGAGCTGAAGAGTACTTGTCGTGGNAGCTGAAGAGTCCTTGTCGTGGTGCAGACACCACAACTGCCCAGCAACAACTGAAAACATCAGTGTGTTACCAATATTATTCTCATACTAACTCAAAACCACAGTGCTATACCAGCTATTAGAAAGGAAATTATCTCAGCTGGAACCAGGACAGTTGGATTAATTAAAAGTTTTTATCTGACAGCTATTCTTACCCATTTATGGGTAAATCACCTGGCAGGACTCTAATGGTAAGTGTTGTTCACAGAAACTTTCATATAGAAAGAGAAGCTTTATATCCTGCTTTACATCTTCTACCTGTGTGCCATGGTTCTCTCATAACTGCTTTAAATGAGGAGTTTATAGAAGATGAAATTCAGAGAACAACACTATATTTTTTGACCGTGTTGTTATCCATTTTATGTTTAATGAAAGGATTATGTGTCCACTTCAGTTGTGTTTCAGTGCAGCAACAGTGATTAGCAAGTTACAAAACTTCATGTCAGAGGCCTTTTATTAAAGGTCATAATTTCCATCACTAAACTGGTTAATTAGGAAATGTAGATAGTTTTAAGAAATTAATTTTGTTTATAGCCTCAAATGTTTAAAGATGTCTTTGAGTGCTCATCTTGAAAACCTCGTGATTCTGTGTTCAGAGGTGGCAAGTGACCCCCACATCAGTGGGAGCATTCCAGTGTATTATTTAGGTTCTGACAATTAAACATGTACTTGTTCGTATTCTCCCTGCGCCACAGAACTCTATTGTAGTATGCATTTGTCATCTGACCCCCCCATTCCCATCAATTAGGCACTACTGTTTGACAACATAGACAGTAATTTTTTCAACAATTTCTTTTACAGGAAAAAATACTTCAGTAACCCTAATTCATAAAAACTAGAGCCGTTGGGCTGAACAGACCATTGATTTGATTTCCTGCCTCATTTCTTGTCTTTAAGGTGAGGGCATATTTTCCACTTCAGTTTTCTTCATAGAGTTTACCGTATATTGATGTTTTATTACAGCAGTTCTTTGCCAGAAATTCTAAGAATAAAATCAGAAAGCGGGTGTTCTACTTTGTAGATTAAGGCCAGTGCTTTTCTCTCATGAATGTAACCTTTTATTTCTTTTTGAGTTACTTTTCCAAATATTCCTATTACACCAATTTCCCTTGCACAGATAGGCTGGCTGCTTCCATGCTGTTCCCAGCCCTTTTTAACCAGGAAACCGATGTTCTGCAGCATGTGCCTGGAGCCCTCAACAGTCAAGTTAATCCTTTATGTTTGTCAGAGATAACTAGGAAGCCACTGACTGTTTTCAACATCTGGTTTTGACAGTTTTCCCTTCCCATCCCTTTTACTTGAAAGAAAAAAATAAAAATGCTTCTGATAATATCTCTAACAAATGTTGGACTAAAAAGATGCCTAATTCAGTGTCTTGGTAATCTCTTTGGTTAGTCAGCGATGATTTAAATGCATCTCAGTTTTGCATTCCTAGTTTTAATGTGCTTGAAGATGTCTTTCTTGTGTGGGTTTTTTTTTTTTTTTCTTCAAGGCATAGTGGTGGAACTGATAGCCTAACTAGAAGACCAAAAAGGGCATCTAAACTAATGCAGTTCTGTGACATTTCTTGCTTGTTTTCCTGTTGCAAATAGAACAAATCAAGTGTTGAAAGTTTGCTGCTTATGATTGTGGATGTGGTTTAATGTGCTTCTCTGCCTTGATACGGAGACAACGTGCAAATGGTTACAGGTTTTCTTTTTTTCCTTATTTCCTTGTGTAGGGATGGCCAGAGCTAGACCAGTGTCAAGGGATTTGCACAGAAAAATGATCTTTTTTGTCCCATTAGAGGAAGAGAAAAGAAGGGGGGTGAAAAAGTGAAAGATCAGTTTATTTTTTTTTGAGCTTCTAGGGTAATTCCACATGCCTTTTTGTGTACATTCACTTCTGGTAATCTAATTTTGCAAAACATCCATTTTATGAATTAACTTGGCAATCAGTTTGGATTTTGAAAGAGGATATCACATTCATTATATATTAAAATATTCTAGCATTCATGTGGACACACCAACTTTTCAGTAGTCTGACAGACTCTGCAGGTCTGTGTCTGGTTTTGGTTTGTTTTTTTTTTCCTTCTATTTAGCCTTTTTGAATCTGTCCATTTTCTGCTTTCCAGCAATTCTCAGTATAATACACATCAGTGTGAAAGACTGCTGGGTGGGCAGGTGGGCTTACTATTTTTGGTGGTTATACAGTACAAGAATGGGTGAACCTGACAAGGATTGAATTGGATTACTGGAGAGATTTGTGGGGTCCTTTGTTATCTTGCGAGCATATGTTTTCTTGCAACTAAAAAAGAAAAAAGGGGCGTGATTTTTGTGTATGATGTTTAAATATTAGTATTTTGAGACTCTCAGCTCTTCTTCCCCATGGTTTTTTTTCTGAAGTGTGAGACCCAGCAAAAAATTGACTCAACCACTCTTTTGGTTAGAAATTTGGTACACGCATAGTTAGTGCCAGAGAATGGAATAATTTGGGAAGGATGAAGCTTGGGAAGTGTCTTCTGTCTGTTGTCAAGCTTGATGACCTGCAGTAAGAGCAGTTTACGTATCAGAGTGCTGCTGACCTAAGCCAGATTAGTGTATGGCAATAATCAGACATTTCTAGATGCTTGGAGGAGCTCTTGTGCTTCACAGAGATCATCTGCCTGTCTCAGATGGGGAAACTCTACCCACGTATTAACATTTTGAACTTCACTAGCCCCAGTAATAGAATTCTTTCCTACCAGCCAGTATTTCTTTTTTCTTATACCCCAAACTAATGGTGCATCAAGGGGAGCTACAATCAGAAGAGTCCATCAAGATGCCTGCCTCATGCTGTTGTGTTGAAATTACCTGTCCCAGTGGACCTTCCAGATTTCTTGGCACCAGTGGATGACTTTTACAGGTAAATCTAGCTGGTAGCAAGTTGCCAAATATTTTTCAGTCAGTTTCTGTATCGTGGTGTTTTAAATATCAGGTTTTTTCAGCTTGCCAGAAGACAAATATGCAGCATAGCAATAAAAGAATCATGTGAAATTTGTGCTATTTCCAAGTGCTGTTATTCCAAGACTTCTAGTTCCCTTGTGTTCCACTGGGTAGTTCATTCATTTCAGGGCTGGTTATGGAATTGCTGGGAAAGTATCATCAGACTGGCACTATCCATCCAGGGTGCTGTGCTGTTATGTCAGCTTCTGACATGCACCTACATAGTTGCTTAATATGAAACAGCCATGTTTCCATGACCATTAATGTACAAAATTAGAGTGTAAAATGAACATGCCTCGTTCTCAAAATACAGACAAACTTAACAGCTCTCAACTTCGGTTGAAGGCGTATTTCTAAAGCACTTACCTGGGAGTTGCTGAAATATTTTAATTGGCTGCCATTTGGCTGGCTGCCTGATAATGTCTAACTTTGTTATTTTTTTTATTTTTTTTTTATATGGAAGGGGCACTCATCCAAGGAGACAGGTTACAGAAACCACGTGAAGTGCTGTCCACTTCTGCTAATGTAGTTGGCTGAACACGCCAGAATACGTTAAGATTGGAAACTGAGAGCTGAGGTTTCACATTTCATTTCAATCAGTTCTGGCAATGAAAGAATTACATTGAAAACACTGTTTGTGTCTTTACTTGTGCTGGTACTGTAGAGGTCTTTGGTATGCACTCTAGGACTCTTCCTCTAACAGAGCAGAGCTCTGATTTACTGTTTGATTCTAACCTTTAATAGACTTTAAGATGCTGTCATTTTCTGCATCTTATTTATAAAAATTAAACGTTGTTCTTTCCTCCATCATAATATGGCTTACGTGCATCGCATTCAATTATCAGAAACACATAAACCCAATTAGTTTTAATTTATCTAGGCCCTTTTGATCAGGGAAAAATACATCTGTGTCTCTCATTTGAAAAATGAATTCTGCAAATTGCAAGTCATCAACACAAGGGCATTTCTAAATTACTTCGGCCGAGAGAAGCGTTCCGTGACTTTCTATTTAATTAGGATTAATTAGGTTGTTGAATATTCTTATGCTTTTTGTAAGGGAGGGAAACATGATAATCTACTTTGTATTAATATTACAGATCAGTTAACAAGCACAAGAAATGGAAGCCTCAAAAAAACAAAACTAATTTTCCATATATTGAGGTATGTAGTTAGGAAAAAAAAAGTGATCTTTGATTTCTATAAAAGAGGGATTTGAAATACTGATTTCCAATGGAAGTAGAACAGAGATGGTAAGGAACAGATAATCATCAGGAAATCTGTTCCAGTGGTTTTGTTTTACTTCAGCCAAAAATGGCACTTGCACAGGCTTGTTGAGAAGCAGAGCTCAGTTTTTGGAGTCTCTGTCGACACGTTATTTCAGGTTCAGTTCTGAGTAGTAGCTAATAAGGAAGATAAAGTTTGCAGGGTGGTGAGTGTGAAACTTTGGTAGGTTAGAATTAGATTCGGTAAGCTAATAGAAATAAAAATTTGGGAGAAAACCCCCAACAAACAAAAGCCCCTCAGCAAATCCTTCATGAATATCCGCTCCAAGTAGTACTTCAGGGGTTGGCCCAATATGGACCTAAAAAATTTCTGTGAACCTAATACAACAGAAATTATCTAGTATTAATCTAGTGAAGGATGCAACTTTTTTTTCTTTTTTTTTTTTTTTTTTACAGTGTTTCAGTTATGGTCTGTCTAACTTTTTAAAAATTATTTTGGAAGAAGATACAGTAAAGCTCCATAAATTTCTTCTGTTTTCCTCTGCCTGGTTTGAATCTTCCATATGTTACATTACTATAGACTTCTCTACACAAGGCTGGAAATTCCTGACTGAAGGATCTCCTTACTCCGTTTGGAGAGATCTTTCATGATTTTCTGCTGTATTAAGTTTTTCTGTGCCATAAAAGAATGGCAGCAGATGCAGGAACTTTTAAATAAGCAGTTGCATAAAGATGTAAAGAGAATCCTTGTGAATGGGGAATTATGCTTGGATCTACTAAAGATTCTGTTTATAACCATAAATGGCTGCAAATTGGGCAATCTGTTCTGTAGGAGGAACTTGATGCGATAAAGAAATGACTAAGAGAGAGGGGAACGAAGAACTGTGTGTGTTCCCCTGCTGAACCATGGAACACATGCCAGCATGGCGTTCCACATTGCAGATTTTCTTCCTAGAAAACTGTGTTGAGAGGAGAAAGAAGAGGGCAAAGCATTTTTCCAGTTTTGTTGCTGTGACAGCTTCAGTTTCTCAACTGACTGGAAGACTAATAACGACTGTATTTTAAAGGAGAGTGCCTGTCTAGTTTGGAAATCCTAATGAATGAGAAATAGGAGCTGGAAAAAGCATAGGACAACCTTTGCTAAAGGAGTTGAACAAAATCAGTCCAAGTTTCTGTTGAGGGAGAGGTATTTGTAGTCCTTAAATGGTTCTTTGTGTCTAAACCTCTTTGTTATGTTGGATTTCTATGCAGAAGCTGTTTCCTTGCTGTGTGTCTGTGCTCGCCATGGCTCTGCGCTCACACTTCGCACAGCAAAGTGAAATTATAAGGGAACTTGTCTGAGCAGATGTGTCCCAGAAGCGTGAGAGGCTCCTTGCACTGCGAATGAGGCCAAGACCACAGGGCCTGGAAGGCAATAAGTAGTCCCCGCGCCTCTGTCTGCCTGGGTCACTGTGACCGGGAGATGCCCCAGGTTTACCGTTCAGGCTCAGAGACCTCATCTGTGACAATCCCTAATCTTTTTGTAAATGCAGTTGTAAATAGAGTGGCCCATGATGTGGTGCACACAAACTATTCTTACCAATGCTGTTTCTGCACCACAGCCCTGACAAAGCGTTTTATTTATTATTGCACGTTTGAATCATTTCTACAGGGAAACCTGAAGACAAGTTAATTGAATGTGGCTCTGTTTGAAAAATGTGAATGCTGTTCTTAACCTACTATGAATATATAGTCCTGAAAAAGTAATGCTCAGTTGCATCACTTTTTGTCTGGCTACTGTAGCTTGCCAAATACCTACATACTTTCTCCACTACTATATTTCATTTTCCTATTTACTATATTACATTAGAATTACTATTAAATTATCAATTAGAGCCATCATGTGTTGCTTCAAACACAGCTACTCTTCTTGGTATTATTTGCATTTAGCTGTTAAAGGGCTGTAAAAAATAGCTTTTATGATCATGACTCGAACACCAGCTACGTAACAGAAAGCAAAGAGCTTTTTTAAAAATTCAAGAAACTTTGGAGGCAAAGAGATACTATATCATCTGTCCTTTCTAATTCCAATCATTAAACTTTCACAGAATATTTCTCTCACACAGTTTTTTGTGTTTTCCCCCTCTTTTCCCACCGTTTTCGTGTGTGTCCCCCTCTCTGTAGGTGAGGTGACCTGTGCTTCAGAAAAGTTGGACCTCAGAAGCAGGCCCAAAAGGAGTGAGGGAACAGAATTATGACAACAGGTTTTAGAATAGAAAGAGCTACAGTTATAGACACAACCTTTCTGCCCCTGCCCACCACCCCACTTACGTTCTGATTTTTGCATTTTTAAAGGTGACTTTGAGAGCTGGTGCCCATTTAAGAGATGGCAAGTTGACTTTGTTGTGTATTTTTTTGAGAAGGTCGTAACAGGAGCAGGGGTAAGGACTCCAATTACTTTATACTACCATAGGTAAAAAGAAGAAAGTATCCTGGCCTCTCTTTCAGCAGAGATTATGCAAATGGCTTAATTTTGGATGATGAAATCTTAAGAACATCCAGGGACAGCCTATGTGTTCTTAATAAAGGCTGTGGGAGCCTTGCCAGTGGAAAAGCACATAATGTTCTTAGTCACATCCTTGCTTTCACTGTTTGAATGAATTTGGAATCCATTTTACAGGACGTACTCCATAAAAAAAATCTTTCTCCATCACGGTAATGGAGTCCACTGCCTGCATTAGCTACCCAATACTGAGCTGCGTCTGCTTTCACACAATGTACACGATTGCTTGGGAAAAGGGGCTTGGGCTGTCAGGAGCTGTACCCCCATGGACTGTTTGGTAAGAGAAGAGCTCCTGGAAATAATTTCTGAAGTCTTTCAACTGCTATGAACTTTCTCAAGTGTGGGAGACAGGGTTCAGGCTAATAAACTGCCGGAGAAATATAGAGCTAAGGAAATAATTTAAAAAAAAAAAAAAAGTTCTAGTGCAGAGAACGTATTCTGTGCGCTGTGTGATCTGGTGACTGGCTTGACTTCTACTGTAAGCTAACCATTAAAACTTTTTTAGATTATCCAGTTTTTACAACCCCCATCTATCTTTTTATCTGAAGTTATGGTGTGACTTATAAAGTAACTCCCCAGATATGCAAGATTTCTTCACTAGCAGATATTGTCATAGGAGGTGCTAAGATAGACAGTCAAAAAGTTCTCACATTCTGCTGTCTAAATGTCTTGTGCTTATATACTGTACTTGCAAGATTAATGTGGAAGGAAATAAAATCTTCAGCTTGGTTGTAGGTAGGCTAATATTTCCCATACAAGGAGCTGTAGTATTTAATAAGAGCTTGGTTATAAATTTCCTCCTTGTGATGAGTGGGGAAAACTAAAACTGGACACGAGCAATTCTAAATGATGTTTATGTGGCTCCATTTCCCTTTGCGAACTACTTGCTGTTGCATGCTTTGAAATTTCGTGTCTTGGGTGGGTTTGAGAGGGGAATGGGGAAAAAAAATATTCCATTTTGATGGAGTACAGAACTAAACTTCAATTTTGATGTAGATATTAAGCAAGCTAACTAGACTTTTCAGTTTTCAAGCTGGAAATTTTCATAGTCAGTACAGAAAGACATTGCTAAATTAAATAGATTAGAATTTGCTCTGTTTGTAGGAAATGCAGCATGGCTATAGACAGTAACCTGCTTTGTATGGAATATTTTTGCAGGTTTACATTTTTAACAGAAGTATTGAAGCAAGAGCAGGTGTCTTCTGCTGTCTGTTTAAAAACTGGTTAGATCATACAGTAGGCTGAATACTTAAGAACTGATTTCACCATGACATTATTAGCCAGGAAAAAGTTAAGACAGAGTAACTAGCAAGAATGGTAAATAACAGTCATAGCAACAATAATATTTGTAACTAAGTCAGCTTTAATTTTGCTAGGAACTTTTAAGGCCTTGTTGGCAAGAACCTATTTTAACGGAAAAATTTTGAAATTAGCAATATAACTTGTATTTAAAGGGTGCTGGAAATCGCCCTAGTATTTTACAATCCGCTTAAAAGAATAAAGAGATTACTGTTCCGAGGAGTTTACAGTTTAAAATGCTGTTCACTTCATCAAAAACCAATACAGAAATGTCGTGATTACCTTTTATTTTTTCCTATATTACACTGGGAACATGAAGTATCTTTTCATAATTTAACAGACATTTATAACTTACTACACTTCAAAAGACAGTGTTTTATAGTAATATGCAATTCCGTTCTGCAGTACAAATTAAAACTTGCTTAACTTAGATAAGTGTCACCAAGTAACGTTTCTTATGCTGCGTGAGATGACTCGGTTCTGAAAGTCAAAATAGCTTTCTGGAGAGTATTTCACATGTTAATTTTTCTACCTGAATATATTGGGCAATATAATTCTGGGAAAGTTTATGAGTTTGCTTGTATAAGTTATGTGTATAACTCTTGAAAATACCAATAATTTTAAAGTAAACCATTTTCCTTCCACTTCCCTGCAGCATTTTATCCTGAAGCCTTGAAAGCTGGGATATTCAATGGTGACGTTAGTGTCTCTTGTACGTAGATTATTGCTATAATGTAATGCTGCAGAAATGAGAATTGCTTAGCAATACTAGGCAGAGTGTGTAGGGAGTACTGTGTGTGCTTAGAGAATCACTGCATAAACTATTTCACAACTGTGGGGTTTGTTTTTCGCTTACAGGCCTTCGATCTGTCTGCAGGGTGTTCCCCATTAGTACTTGGTATGGCATCTACATTTAACAAGGCAACTGGAAAGCGATGAGGTTTCTTTCTTGACAATTTTTTAAAAAAAATAGAATGGTCACTGCTCAGCGAAAGCTTTTATTCATTTAGTCAAATATCAGAAAAAAGAAATAACAGATAAAAGAAATATCAGAAAAAAGAAATAAAGAGTTTTGTTGGTTGCAGATAACTTGCCCAGACAGCTGTACGCTCGGCGTGTTGTCAAAATAAAACTTGTCTCAGCAGCCAAAGCAGCCCAGGAAGCTAATCAATTTAAAACACATAGCAAAAGTTATGGGCCACTCCAAGGTATTAATGGTGTTAAGTGGTCGGCCAAGGCACAGGAAAATCGCTGTCAGTATTTTTCCTGCCTGATGTTAAGACTCTGTTATAGCTTTCTGCTGCGCGTTCTGGAAAGCAAGAAAACAAGCAGTAATGTTTAATAACAGTTCATCCAGTGCAGGAAGATGAATAAGGCCAGACCTCCTGTCCAGGAGACATCTGCTGGGAAGGGAAGAGCTCCACTGGAAAATCTCGGAAGCTGTAATGGCAGCTCCTTTGCATTCTTTCTGCAAAAGAGCTTTCTTACTGATCTTTGAAAAGCCAGAAGAGGCAAGCAGGTTTGTTCTGTCCTCTTGGGCTCCCCCAGTTCCATCACCACCATTGCTGTCCGTCCTAGTTTGATGTGTGACTCTGCCCTGAAACTCTCGGTTTCCTCAAGGGTGAACAGGCCTTAAGTACAACAATGCCTTTTAAAAAATGTTTTATAATCTCTTAGAATGTTTCTGTATGAGTGTAAATAAGGAGAGGTGCTAAGCCTTGTGAGGCCAGGCATGAGCTTTGTCTCGTGAAAATGTTCGATTTGTCAATTTCGAATGACTTTCAAAAGCACACGTTATTGGGCAACGGGATTTGGGTCGAAACGAGAAGTTAAATATGGATATAGATACAAACTTAGGAAATCAAATGGAATGAACTGAAACACTTTTAGAACATTTTCTGAAAGAAGTAGCATAACAGTGTGCATGTTA
The DNA here is from genome assembly GCA_013399095.1 of Psophia crepitans. Classification (NCBI taxonomy): domain Eukaryota; kingdom Metazoa; phylum Chordata; class Aves; order Gruiformes; family Psophiidae; genus Psophia; species Psophia crepitans. Next base: position 605,930 of record VWZZ01000718.1, on the reverse strand, counting down.
CTGGCGGTGTTTGTTTTCTGTACGATGGGGCTAAACTGAACATGAGGGAATCCTCTGCTGACAGAACTTTCATGTTTTCGAGCTCTCCGCAGGCTCTCGCTATGGTCTTGTAGCTCATGTTGCAGAGCACGAGCTGTGTGGTTGGTGCCCACTTCACCCGCAGAGGGCTACGTGGCGGTGGCTGCCTCCAGGAGTTCAACAGGTGCCTGAAGAAAAGCATGCTGAAAGCTGCTGAAGAGCCTGATACGTGCTATTGCTATTTCTTCTTCGTTTAAAAAAAAAAAAGAGGAGAATGTCTCTTTTCTTGTCTCTATATAATAGATACGTAATATATCCATTCTATATTTGACTCCATTTTTGATTCAAATTCTGTTGTCTTATAATATGAACGCCTCTCTGTGCTTTTAAAAGTCACTCATAATTTACTAATCAGTTAAACATTTTTTCATGAATGACAACCAAGGATTTGTGCCTGCAAGTATCACTGCATGAAATGGGCTATTTAAAGCAAAATCTGTTTGCTTCAGAGAGAAGAAAAATGCTCTGAATTTGAATGATGTGTCAAAATGTCAACCAAATTGTCAGCCAAACGTGGCAGCTGCTCCATTCTTAGGTTCATGTTATATAAAAGATAACTGTGGAACGTTGTAGCTGTTTTCATTTGTTTTGTTTAGTGAAAGCATTTTTTAATTAGAAATTGCTTTTTCAGTAATCTTCTTTGACAGTAAATAGCCAAACTTTTATCTCAGTCTCCAAATAAACTGCCTGTTTCTAAAATCTTCTATGCGAAGTGTTGTGGGGGTTGAACACCGTTAGAGATCTAGCCCAATTTCCTCCTACATTCTTCTGTGTTTTCTTCTCGTGTTCTCCAACCGCCCTTGTTCCCTTGCATTCTGGTAGTGCTAATAAAGACACAATGTATTGGCAAGTAAAGCAAATAAACTTCTTGTGTGAACATTCACAATTCCTTCTCCATTTCCTTTATATCCTGTTAGAGGAGTCATCTACTGCTTGTTCCTCAAACTTTACTTCCTGTCCTTAATCTCTTCTTTTCCTTCCTGTCGTAGCTGGTAGTGAACAAATGGAGAGAAGAGGAGGCAAGAAAAAGATGTGACTGCACAGCAGAGCTGGTCTTTAATGGTAAGTTTTCTGTTTCAGGCACTTGCTACAGAACTTTCTGGTCTCCAGGACTGATGTATATAGGCCTCTTCCCTCCACCCCAACCCTTGCCGCAGTCAAGGGAAGGTTCTCTGATTTGATTTTTTTTTTTTTTTTCTCGATCCCCTACTGCTAGTCAGTGCCTTGACCTCTGTTCCTCAGCAGGCTCTCTGGCTCCAGCCTTTGTTTTGTTCATCAGCGTTCCTCTTTGGTAGGCAGCCCTCAGCGGGGAGGTTGCTAGTACCTTCTAAACACTTTGTATAGATCTCAGGTCAGGAAACTAAAGTAATCAATTGCTTTTCTTTTGTGTGTATGACAGTCAAGAACTAAAAGCTCCCAGAAGATGCACACAACATGACTCTTCCGTACCAATTCTAACTTTGGAAGATGTGTACGTTTCCATCAAATGAGAATGACTTACTTATTTTGGGTTATTAGCAGTGTAGCATCTACTGGACAAAAGCCTATTAAGATCAGCTTCAGTTCCAGGGTATTTTTTAGATGAGGGGAGTAGGGAAAGGAACAGTAGAGGAGAAACACAGAGTAGTTTTAATTGTGTGAATGCATATAGTATGTGTGTATGACTATGAAACTAAGGAATTGTCTCATATTTTGTCATAGGGGGACTAGACTTAAAATGGCAAGATTACAGTTTGCGAAAGCAGCAACGTATTTAGAGATGTTTAACCTGATGTTCGTATGTTTTCAGAGTGTCTATGTATAAAAGCCATGTAAATGGCCTAATACGGGCAAGTGATTTGTAGCAAGATTGTGGAATATATAGCAGCTTTAGTATTATTACTTTGGTCACATTCCCTTATGTTATATACCTCACTTAACCCAGCCGGAAAGATGGGAAACAAGCTATGTCTCATAGAAAAACAGGCACCACATCTGTAGTTGAGTTTTTCTGGGTAAATGATATCTCAAAATGTGAGTTTTCTGTAGGGTTTGTTGAACTGAATTGACCTTTGTATCACAGCTTTATTCTCTTTAGCTATCCTCAGGTTTTGAAAAAAATCGATAAATTGAGCTGTAACACTTCACAAAGACCAGATGGTCTTCACCTAATACTTCTAAGGGAATTAAAATGTGAAATTGCCAGACTGCTGCTGTGGTACACCACTTAAATCTGCCTCAGTGCAGAAGGAATAGCAGGGAGTAACTACTACACCAACCTTTTTAGTATTTCAGTGCGTAGCTGAATTCAAAGACAAGTAAGTCTGACCTATTAGTACAGCATAAGAAAAAATCTAAGGTAGTCAGAGGAATGGATAAACATATGCTGGAGGGTTATCACTGTAATTTTTATGAAGATAAACAGTACCTGGAGGATCGTAGTTCCTTGGAGAAGTTAACAAGTATGTTGATGTGGGTGATGTAACTTACATATCGTGCATAGATTTTTCCAGAAAGCCTCTTAGAAATTACAGAAAGCTTTTAGGAAATTGAACAGGCATTGGATTAAAAAGCAGGCCTTTTATGTATTTGTAATTTGTTTAAAAAAAAAAAAAAAGAGGAACTGAACGACAAGATTGTGTGTTTTCATGTGGAGGCCAATTACAAGACCTGAACTATGTAACAGATGTGGTCTGGAAAAGGAGGTAAATAGGTGACAATTTGCTGTTGGTACAAACTGACTCAGGATATTCCAAAGAAAACTGGCTGCGGAAGCTTACAGAAATGGTTGGATGACAGGAAATTGAATATTGGTAAATGAATAACTGTCTGTGGGTGGGAAGGAACCTCAGCCAAAGTCATGGATGAGTTTTAAATTTGCTAGTTGGGAAATAATCATTGTCTATAGTTCCTTGAGATGTTAGCTGAATGGCAATCAAGCTACCACGTATATAATTCTTTATGTAGATGCTAGTTATGCTACATTGTTCGATATACAGTGGCACTGTTGATGTAATGGTAGAAGGACGATTCAAATTCCCTGCCTACTCTAGGAAAAAAATTCTCCCTTAGAGGCCCTAGAAGAAGCAGTCCTGTATCAGCAAGTCTAATCCTTGTTTTGCAGGCAGCATATAATTATTTTTTTGGGAGGGGGGTGTGTGTGGTTGGTTGTTTTTTTTGCTGTTGGTAACATGTTTGGGAGGTGCTTGTATCATTGTATCTAATGATAAGCAATTAAAACACAAAGACAGTACTTTGCTAAAGTGATCAAAGATAACACTCTTCCATGCAATCCCCCTTCGTCCTTGTAAGAGCATACGACTAATTCACCTTGTTATGAACTCAGCTATGTTTGGTACAAAAGGTGTGCTAGATACATTGTTCCGTAATGAGTTCAATGGTTTAGAATGGTTTAATGCAGCTTCATCCACATGATGAAACGAATGACACTTGAGATTCTACGAAGACTGACTCTAACGCTTATAAAATTCCTTATTTGTTGCATAGATGCAAAATCTGACATTTGGCAGAGCTAGAAGGAAACGTTTGGGTGCTTTTGATCAGAGGTGCTTATGGAAAATTATACTGCAAAGCATCAAGTGATAAGAATATCTAATGACACAGTATGAGAAAGAATGAAGCTCTCATCAGCAGAAGTTGCTAGATTTTTGGGGAAATTTGCTGTATAGTTTCTTAGTTTCTTACTCCTCCAATAAAGCTTGATGCTTATGTATAACATTCAAATAAGATGCTTTAGATAAGGAGGTTTTAAGACAGGCACTGAAGCCCAAATTTATCTAAAATTAAGAAAATTAGCTACAGAAGAATGGTCTTCTGTTGCATATGACAAAGAGGTTTGTTCAGTTGCTAAGTGGAAGCTAAATAAATTTCTCACTCTCCAGTGTTCATCTTCACTCGAGGATAATAATTTCTTCTACCAGTAGTTCAGTAACTGGAAACACTCTGTGTCCAAGCTAAAGGAGTGGATTAGCTTACACTGCTTTTTGAGGGCTGTATTATGTTGCAAATCTAACGCTATTTGATAGATAATAAAGTGTATTATTCAGGGATGTGATTTCTGTAATTTCCTAAGCGAACACAACAATGGAGAGAACCTTCTCCCATTGAATAGAGCGCAGTTAATCTTGCATTTGGCAATTCTGATTTATATCCAGTTTACTGCTGGCCACCTGTGAACAATTTTTTTAAATCTTGAGAGAGCTCATTTGTCTGTGAAGGATGATTCCCTTGGACTGGCTCAGGATCTTGGGCCTGCCACAGCAGCTGGCTGCTTAATTCGGACGTTTAGAGTTACTGAATCTTGGTTGGGGTTGGTTTTTTTGGTAGAAGTTTCAGTATGCATGTAGGGTGACTACTGCCCTCTGTTTTAGAAGGAGAATTGCCTTTCATGTTGCGGTGTTTGCTACCGTCATCTCCTGTGAAGTTATGTCCCGTCGCATGCAAAATGAAAAGTAAAGTAACCGAACTGACTGACTAGTCTTCTGGGCACTAAAATGAAGCGCTCCTTAGCTTTTGATAATGGTATTAATATTGTTTTCTTCACTTAGTAATTTAGACAAAATGTCTTTACTCATTCCAATTGTTTTGGGGGAGTCAGGATGGTTCTCTCCTACAGTGTGGTACATTGGCTTCAGCTGAAATACTTAGATTCTTCTTTTCCTTTCTTTACTGACTCTTCAAGTCCCTGGAGCAATAATGCCATCAGTCTGCCTGAGATGTGCTGTTCTCTCTTGCTTATCAAAACCGGGCAACTACTTTGGCTTGCTCGGTACTTTGCTAAGGTTGGCTGAAACTGTAGTGGCAGTGGATTGAGGGAGGTTATCTGAGATACTACGGACACTTCTTCCTGTCTTGGTAGGATGGCTTATTCTTCGTTTGTATAGCTTGCTTTAACAGGTCCTTACTGGACTCAGAACTCTTCTTACAACTTACCCGTTGCACTGGTGGCCAAAAATATTCTTTGTGTGTACATTTTTGGGCTTTTCTGCTCCACACACATATGTCTGTAGATGACTTTTAAGTTTGGCCTGTTGAGGTGTATGGGGTGTGTCTGTGGCATTTGCCTTCTAAAAGCAAGGAAGATTTATGTCCAATATATGATATCAAATTCTGTGCAATACGTTCTATGTGCCAGCATGAACATACGTCACAAATTTTCATTTCACTGTATGACTGTGCACTTGCTTCCATGTATAACATAAATAGTGGATTTCAGAGGGCTCTGAGAGCGAGATTTTTGGGAGCATTTGAAACAGGTATATCTCAGGGTAGTTTTCTTGGTCTAACACTTCTTGAAAGTGTCTCAATCCACATATTCAGATACGATAGCTGAAGCGATAGTGAGGTCTCTGAGAAAACAACTGTTGATAAAATTAAATTTTGAAGGTATTATTATGGCAGAAATCTAAATTCTACACTCTTACCCCATGCGCTGTTGTCCTGTCTCTGATGTGGTTGATGTTGTGATTTTATACGGGTAGCATACAAAGCAGAGGTTAAAAGCTACGCTTGGACTTTCCGGGAATGAAATTGCTGTTTAGGAGTGCTTAGTTAAACATAGAGGGAGGATTTGTATTTCTTTAGATCATCGCTGCATGTTTTTATAGTGTATCTTGAATATTGAGATGGGACTTGAGACTGTGATTTGTGAAAAGAAAATGAAGTAAAGGAAGAAACGTGAGCTGAATTAAATAACCCCACTTCTACCATGAATGGTAAAAAGAATCAAAACTGGCTGAAATTCTGCTCTGACACAAAAATTCACCACAGCCAGAAAGTGAACCTGAAAGCCCTGTTACCGAGCAAATCCACCAAGATGATTGCTTTGAGGCAAGATGAAACGATGCTGATGTCCAGAGGTGCCAATGTTTTGGTTGTACTAAGTGTGATCAGCCCTCTCCAGGCATCTGCTGTCCAAAGCCCACAAAATGAAGAGCAAAAGGAAGCAAATAAAAATAAGCATAAAGCTCATTTTGTAACAAAGACAGAAGCCTGAAATGATGCTGTGTAATTCTCCTTTCCTGCTGCATAATGTGCTAAACTGCCATAAACAGACCCAGATGTGATCAGTTCAAAAGGTGCCACAAAAGAGGTAGGTGAGACATCTGGAACAGTCTTCCCCTCTTTTATTTTATCATTGCTGCAGGATACTGCTTTAAAATACTACACGATCACAAAAGCTGTTTCTCCTGGCTGCAGAGAAGGATTAGGAGAGGAGGAAACTAATACCTGACTCTTCACCAGCATGAGATGCGTGGAACAAAATTAAAGCGGTTAGAAAAGATAACGGAAGCCAAACCAGCAATACTTTTACGGGAGTTGAGCCATAGAGCAGAGGCCTCAAGGCAGCCCTGCTGTTTGGTCCAAAATCAGTCACAGCTCTTCAGATACCGAAGTAAATGAAAAATCCACCGACAGTGACAATACTGGCTGATGGGTGATGAGTACCTGCTGCCATCAGTGCTTTAAAATCTTGAACACATCCACACCAGTGCCTTTATACAAGCGTCTGCTTGGACACGAATGTCTTGATACAACTGCACTGAGACCTATGGCCAGATGGATGGCAAAGGGCTTTCAAATATGGGGGAATTATGGGCAGCAGTGACAGATAGCCCTTGTGCTAGGGCAAATGCTTGCCATGTCACATTACCGACTCCAAAAGTTGCCTTTGCTGCTGTAGGAATCAAAATATTCTGAGCTGGAAGGGACGCGCAAGGATCATCAAGTCCAACTCTTGAAAAAAAAAGAAAAAAAAGCAGAGATAATCAGAACTGAGGTCTAGATGAGAGCTATCGCTTTGAGTGAGCTGTGGATTTGGATTCCACATATACACAAGTTTTCCTGACTTGGTATTTTTTATTTATTTTAATTTTGCTTTCCATGTCCAAGAGAGTTGTTAAAATGAATTATGTCGTACAACAAACTTTGGGATGCCTAGGGCAATATTCAGCTTTTTAATATTTTAGCTGCGGTGTGTCTGTAATATGTAAAAGGACTCTTTCCCTTCTAAACTGCAAATGTTTTATACACTTGCTGATATCAGAAATACCTCTGCTTCTGCTGCGCTGCCTCCACTGATACCGATGTTATTTGGTTTTCACTCGCCCTAGCTCCAGTCAGTTATTATTGCTTAAGGGCTTGAAAGAGATGATTACTTAAGTCAGGGAGCAATTTAACATAGGTGCAGTGTGAGGAGCTTTCTAAGGAAGAAGATAATGGAGTTGCTTTTAACTCTTGCTCTACACAGAAAAAAAATCTTGCCTGTCCTTCACAGGCAGTGTCTGTCTCTGCCAAAGATGTCTGTGCATCTTGCTTATTTATTCCCACTTCTCCATTTCACTTTGGGTAGGGAGTGAGGTAGGAAGTAATCCTCTCTTACCATGGTAACCACATATTTTCTTCCTTATTGTTTCTTTTCATTTATCATTTGGTTTTAGAAAGGATCATCTGCGAGTTTGGATAGACATTTAAGTGCAGGGAGTAATAAACCAATGTTTTATGGATGAAAACTTTTTTATGACTACTTATATATATTCAGAGACTCACAGGGAACTCTACAGAGGCCTTCTGCTGCCAGCCTGGAAGGATCGCCATCCTAAGACTGGTGTCAGGCACTGCTTAGAGTCCTTGTGGTCTGCCCAGATTAATGAGGATGGCTGCTCTGTGCAAATAAATGTCATCTGTACAAGTTAACTAATACATATGTCTAGGACAAACACAACTTGAGGTCAAATCAACGGAGGAAACTCAAAAAAAACCCTCCAATTTTATACGAAAGGAATAGGAATAGTTAGGTTAAATAAATAGGAATGAATATTGCCAGATGTGTTTGTTGTGTTATATTTAGGTCCAACTCCAGGTGTTTAGATCTTTGCTTCTTATTGTATCACAGATTCATGCAGAATCACAGGTTGGTAGGGGTTGGAAGGGACCTCTAGGGATCATCGAGTCCAACCACCCTGCCAAAGCAGGTGCCCTACAGGTAGGCATCCAGACAGGTCTTGAATCTCTCCAGAGAAGGAGACTCCACAACCTCTCTGGGCAGCCTGTTCCAGTGCTCCGTCACCTTCACCGTGAAGAAGTTCTTTCTCATGTTTGAGTTGAACTTCCTGTGTTCCAGTTTTTGGCCATTGCCCCTTGTTCTCTCGCTACCCACCACCGAAAAGAATTTGACCTCATCCAGTTGCCTCTCATAGTTTAGATATTTATAAACACTGATCAGATCCCCTCTCAGCCTTCTCTTCTCCAGGCTGAAGAGACCAGATGAGATAGAGATATCCAGATGTTGAACACAGGAGGTGGAAGAAACCTTAGGCAGTCTTTCCCCTCTGGTTGTGGAACTGTTATAAACTAAAAAGCGAAGTATACTTCTTCCACCCAGGATGTGTCTATTAACCAAGAATGCTGGAAAAAATCAATGAAACGGTGGAGTCCTTGAACTGTCATACCTCCGGAGCGTGACCATTTGCGGTAATCCTGTGTCATGAGAATCTCTGCACCCATGCAAGATTTCTGTCATGAGGTTGGATATCACTACCATCTTTTTATTTCTGGGTAGCAGAATCTGTTTGTCTGACAGATATGCCAAAATGGTATTGTTTAAGACATTATAACTCTTTCTTATAATCTTGCCCACTTAAGGAAGTGTGTATTCTTAAAAACTGTTCTTAGCAAGCAGGAATATTGTGGATGTTCCATTTTTATCACAAAGTTTAGCACTATCCTCAGTCCTGAATTTCTTCTCCATAAACACTAATTATAAAATACACTAATTGTAATTTTATATTGAGAAATGTAATGAAGGCTTTTTAAAATTGCTTCAAGATTTTCTATCAAATCCTTTGAAGAAAGAGGCCTCTTCATGGAAGCCTTTGGTGTCATGCTGCTCTTTAACTCTTCGTTAACTGTCATACCTAAAAGTGTTAGGGCCCACTGGGAAGGGAACAGAAAGAAGAGGAGGTTGTACTGCCAGATTTTTGTTGAAAAGGAAGATGAAAATAGCATTTAAAGTGTCAGGTTTTGAGTGTACAAGAATATGATATTAAATGAATTAGAGTACTGGAAATGGCTTCTGATGTTGAAGACAATGTCAACCTCAAAAGATGTGGCATAACTTCCTAGAGCGTTTAATTTTGAGTTATTAAAGGAAAGGAGATCTAGAAAAGAGAAATATTCCTTCCTTCTGCAAAAGCAGAAGCAAAATCTTGAGTACATTTTCAAGAGAAAAGACATTGCACAACACCAGTGCAGCAATACAAAATCAATAGGAGATTCTGAAGATGCTTCTATTCGTAAATTCAGCAGCACAGGAGGAAAAAAGTGCTGATCCTTTGGAAACTGTAAAAATTACTGCCTCTGAAGAAGTGTTAGCAAAATATATTCAGCAATTATAATAACCAACTTTGCTTGGAAACTTGCTATTAGCATGGTTTTCTGACATGACTACCATGAAAACTTTTATAAATTGGGTCCTGAGAGATTGGCCTATGTTATTCAAGAGCTTCCTTGTTGGAGTTGAACCAATACACATTGCACACATACACCAGTATGGTTAGGCAGCACTTAAAAATTATTTCGAATCCAATTGCTTCCCAGATTCCTCATTTTAAGTATTTTTTTTTCTGTAGGTGTCACTATAGCATAGCAGATAGAAAACACTGAATGAAAATGTAGAGTACACACAGATCAGAAGCAGGCTGTAATCTGGTTTACTGTGACACGGTTGTCATATCAACAATGAGGTTTCCCAGCAACTAACAAAAGAAATTATTTTATAGATTTATTTACTTATTCTTTCTAATAATGAATGTGATGCCAGAGATTTTTTTCACCTTTATAATTATTTGGCAATTAAGAAAGGCTTCCCAAATAATTTACATTTTTTCATCGTGTTAATGGTGACAGTTAAACTGAATCTTGTTAATAAAACTGCAGCTGATAGAATTAATGAAGATCTTCCCCTTGCACTAAAATGTAGCCATTTTATGTTGCAAAAATTTCCATATTTCTACTTTATTCCTCACTCAGCAATGGGTTATTAGTGTATATGTAGATTTGATGGTGTTGCTTTTCATAGCTATTCAAGATGTAAACTTTGCTTGGCTCCTCTTTGTGTGTGTTGCTTGCTCTCTCTGCTTTTAGAATGCATTTATGTTGTTTCTTAAAGAAGTGTTGAACAGGGCTTCCTGTTTTCCAGTGTGGTTGAAGGAGGTGCCTTGAACTTACATCTTACAATCAGTAGTAATACATTCTTCAGCCTAAGTGTAAATTCACATGTCCAACGGAACGAACTGCTGGTGGTCTGGTGGTAAAGACTCCTAGCTTTCAAAAAGAGTTATATGTGTGAGTTAGTTCCTCCTTAACTCAATGTTTGTGCAGCATAAAATGTACAAAGCGGTAATGAGGGCAGACCTGGGGTCACCGTCCCGCCTTCTGGCAGGGTGTCGTAATCACAAGGCTTGCAGCATCGTTGTGAATTTTACACTCTTGCCTTGTGGCACGTTAATTTGGCATGATTTTGCAGAAAGATTTGGGTTTTCGGTCTTCTGCACAGCCTACTGTACAGGCTGCTCACTTGGGTACCATCATCAGCAGTGAACAACGTGGTCTTCAATACTCTCTGGAGGGAGATCCCATTGACCTGTTTTTCACTTCCCTGGAGGGCTGTTCTAATTAGTAAGCTATTATCTAATAATGTGGAAGTGATACTCTGGCAATCATTTAAAGCCAATACAGATTGCTCTTGTCTATTAGCTGTGCTTGGAACACGCTGAATAGTTTGGGGTCTCAAGGGTGTTAAGAGGCCTTCTGCTTATTTAGAGACTTGGGATTTCTGTATCTGCTGGGTTGGATCCTTCAGACACAACTTTAAAAGCTTTCAGGCAAAGGGGAGATTTTTGTGAGGTTCTCACCTAGGCAACAAGAATGTGGGTTTTTTGGATGGTAGTTTTGATTTAAGTGCTAAAAATATATATAAAACCTTTGGGAGCTTGCCTTTGTGTGCATACCTAATGGATCAAATTGCTAGAGATGCTGAGGTATCACACTGCCATGTGCTCTTAAATCAGAGTTGGAAACTTAGTTCTGGCCTTTAACCTCCCAGGCAGTAGGTCCGTTAAAGAAAGATTCCTGGCATGCAAACTGTCTTGGATTTCCACTCTGTTCAAATTACTATGTAATTTATATCACACCTCCTAATAAACTCTTCCTCTGCTTCCTTGGAGAATACAGCACTTGAAGTTAATTAAATAGAGAAGCTATGTGGAGCTCAGAAGAAACTGGAACAGCTCTGACTGTCTGTCTGTAGGAGACCATCTCAAGTAGGCATTTGGGCACTTATTAGCAAACTGGGAAATTACATGTTAAGAACCAGCGATTGTATATACTGTGCAAAATCGAAGGAAAGATCTTTGTCCACTCCTGGGGAGGAAAAAAAAAAAGTTTTCAATGAACAGAGAGGAAAAAAACCCCTGTTCAGTGAACAAGAAAAAGAAATTTAGTCTGTTTAACATAAATAGATTTACTAGCTCAGTTTGGGCATAAAAGTGATGGAAGTGGAGCTTTTATTTGCATAGGACAGAGTCTTCTAAGTGCGTTGGCATAGAGTCTACTGATTTACTTTAGTTTCCAAAGGACTATTTTCAGAAAATGACATGACAGTCATTCTTGGGATCAGAAGTCTCTACGTTCAGAGGAACTGTCTCCCAGTCTTTTGGTAGCTGTAATGATCCATTCTTATGGAAGGAAATAGAATTAGAATAATACTTCTATAACTATTTGGCTAAGATGCACGTATAAAGACAGGCTTGTAAAACCATGGACAACTTTTCTGCAGTTTCATGTGTTCCTGTGTGGTAGGCCGAGTATGGCGTGTGTTTTAACTACTTGAAGCTGCTCCAGCCAGCAATACTATGATAAATCTGAACTTTTTATTTTAAGGGAACTTGCATGTTGACTTGCTGCAGATACTGGTACTCTGTGGGTGTTGTATCTATGGTAGCCTGACACCAAATGAAATTACTCCTCATAGCAAACTTCAAATTAAGCCAACATCCTGTCATTATGATCTGGTGGGGTTTTTGATTGTTTTGTTTCACTCTTTGTACAAGTTTTATCAGTCCATTGCCCTGGGTGTGTCTAATATATAGTGTGTACTCTCTTTGGAGCCTCAGCTGCTTGCTTCCTTACCATGCCCCATACTTGAGCCTCAAGCGCTATCATAATAAATTGATTTAGAAGATTTGACACTTTTATTATCTCTTTTCTTCGCTTCTGGAACCTATACAAGATTTATTCCCTGGTTTTGTTTGTTCTTTTTTTATCTGACCTTTTGTCATTTGTGAATCTCAGTTGCCATGTAGTTTACTGGTGAAATTCTAAGACCCTTCTCAGTGTGTAACCTCTGTTCATTGTTCCTTCATGCTGGGGTTGTTTCTCTTACGACATGAGCTCTAGAATATAAACGAGTATAAATCCCCAGAAAGAACAGGACACAATAATCTTCATAGTGGGAGAGAAGGGAAGATGTTGAAGTCTAAGTGCTAATTATTAGCTTTAGGCACCTTTTGATAATTTCAAGGAACCCAAGGTAAGTTTCAGAGTAATTCAGCTCAGCATCTCCTTCTGGGAGTTGTGTGATCACTGTCCTGTAAAGTATAACCTTTACAATATACACCTGATAGATGTGAATGTTTCTGAAGGACTAATAAGTAGCATTAATATTTACTGAAATTGTTCAGCTGCTTATTTTGTGTTAAAGCTTCACTACCTGTGATTGTCTTTATAATAAATAGTATATGAAGTAAACATGTTTTTGAGCCAAAAGCAATGGAGTCATTTATTGTTGGCTAAGACTACTTCATCTCTGTTTGTCCCAATAAGACTCTAAATCACTGGTGGGGTAAATTCATTTATCATGAATATAAGAATAGAGTCTGCTGTTTCACTAGCTGGGATAAAATTACCAGACTATTAATTCTCATGCTTCAGGATATAAATAGATCATTAGATAGGTTCAGTGATTTTTCTTCCTATACTAGCCAGATCCTTTACGGGTTTTTGACAGTATTAGATATTTCACTTGAAGCATGTGATATTAGCCAGTGCTGCAGACAAGTTAGAGCTACTAGGTGTTTCTTGAACCTTCACGCTCCCAGGGCTACTTCATCAATCTCAGATTCCTCCCTCCTTCATTCTTTTTAGTTTGTCCTCCCACCAGATAAAAAGAAAGAAATTAAAAAGGAGAACAGATGAAAAAGGATGAAATTGTATACAGTGCATTGAAATCGCAGGCAGGATTCTATACAGAACTTAATTTATTAGACTTTTTTTGGTGGAAAAGTCAAGTGTGGTAATTTTGAAGTAAGGATTTTGTTATAGAGAATATAGAATATTAATATAATATAGCAAGAAGAGAAGAAACTAAGAAATAGGAGAGGAAAGAGATGAATAATTTATAAGAAAACACTTTCTTCAACTCATTAAAATGCCCTGACAGTCATGGGAACTTAATGTTTTTCTTCTTTAAGAAGAAAGTGGAACACATGCAAATGAACTTTTAAAAAACTAATCAAATGAAACTTTTTCCCCTCTTTAAGTCTTTAGAAAGGGAAAAATGTTAGAAAGGCAGTTCAGATTAAAGTTTTTACTACAGTGATATTTACAATGATATGTGAATTTCCATGAGCAGATCACTACGAGTAACTGAAACTGATGTTTAAAGAAGTGACTTCACTCCTCTGGTTTCCAGTGACGGCTGAGTGATCGCAAAGTAATGACAGGTTTGGTTTTTTCTTCTGCTTAAGAGATTTGAACATATAATGTGGGAAGGGTAGGGGAAGAAACAGGCCTTTGCTATACGCTGCTCCTTTCTAGGAGATCGTTCTGTAGGTGGTATGAAGGCCTAAGAGGGAGTATTGGGGTAGTTGCTGTCTACAGCAGTTTTGTTGAGGCCAGGATGTTGACTTTCCATTGCAGTGGGACTCTGAGCCCTTGCTCTTTTTTGTTTTCCTCCCCCAAAGTGCAGTTCTGATGGCAGCAGTAAGTTTCTCACTATGTATCTTTTGCAAGAGCTGTCTTGCCACAGAGCTGGAAGAAATGGTGGGGAGATGGGGCAGCTTTGCATAGATGGTTCTTGTTTCAGAAAGCTCCAGGATTCAGAGTACTGCAAATCTTGGAACTTAAAGCCCATCCCCAAAGTTCTCTATCTAAATGTACAGAAATAGGGGATTTTCATGAGGTATTCTTTATTTATAGAGAGAGTTTCTTTTTCTGAAAAATTTTCAGGTCTTCATCATAAAAATAAAAACTTGAAACAGAACTTTTTAAACCTTTTTTTTTTTTTTTCCTTCTAATTTTGGAAAATATCAGTGCTGATAAACTGGAAACTGGAAACTTTAAAGGATGGGGAGATGTAAAGAGAGAGAGAGTGCAATTTCCCATCTTGCAATTCTAAGTCAATTACCTGAGGTTACTATCCCCAATTTAGGACAGAGTAAATATAATCAAATTATTATTTAAAGAAATTGGGGAATGCAGAGTTATGGCTGTTTTGTTGTTTTTTAAATTTTTTTTTTCCTGAAATAAACCATCCCAACTATTTCAACAGCAGTCCGTTGGAATGAAGACTCATTATGACTTTCCTTTCCTCAAAAGAGTGAATCAGTCTGTAATCAAAAAATGCGGTGCATCACACCACCATCTAGTGTTAGCTGGGTGAACTCCTGGATAGTCTGTAGACAAGTTATTGGGTACAGATTATGAAAAGTTCTAGAAAAAGAAAAGAGAATGATGTTGTGAGGAACAGTAATAACCACATCGTCTGATCTACTGTCTTAGGTTTTGCAAGCAACGAAAGCAAGGTGATGTGTTCTATGAAGGACCAAGGCCTGAAGACCGTGAAGGAGCCACAATTAAGGCAAGTAAAAACAGCGTTTCATTTTGCATCTCACCATTTTCTAATGGGTGAGATTTTTGAAATTTTTTTTAATTATTATTCTTGAAATATTTCATGAAGACCCATCAATTTTCACTTCCCTCTCCTTTTTTTTTTTTTGCACTTGCAATATTAAAATGCTGTGATGAAACAGATTAATAAGGGCTGCCATCCTGCAGTGATGCCAGACTGTTAATCCTTTTGGCTTTGTTGACTGTTATTTCTAATTTTAAAACCAGTGTGGGTATCTTTTCCTGTCTCTGGTGCAGTAAATGCACAGGGAAATAAACCAAAAGATGACCTTTTCTGTTCTGAAAAGAAATCTTCCAGCTCTTACTTGATTTTTGCTTTTGTAGCTTAGTTTTGCATTTAGCTCCTATCCATCTTGGACTGGATTATTTCTGTAACTGCTGTTTCTGCTTTTGCTCTACCCTTAGGAAGTTAGGGGTTTTTTATTCTTGTCTTCTGAATGTTGTTCAAAAATGCCCTGAGAATCATTCTTGTTCAGATGGATACTCTGAGGATACTCTGTGTGTGTCTGGGTGTTGGACATAGAGCAATCTAATCCCCAGAGCTGCTCTGCAGTAGCTGTAAGCAACCTGTTTAGCTCTAAAAATGCTGGATGTGTCTGCCACACTTATGCAGGCTGTCTCAGAGCCACAGCAGTTCTGGCTCTTCAAGAAAACATGAGAATTACAGTTGATTTGTGTATATCCAGCAAACCCAATGCATCTCCGAAGTGCTGGATTTACTGCGTGGTACAGAGAAGCTGTGTTCTCTTCTGCATGTATTTGTGCCCAGGAAATCTCAGAGCAGAAATATAACAACCAGTCCTAGAGCTGAAGCTGTTTTGTTTACACAATGTCTCTTAGCAAAAGGAAATCATAGAATCACAGAATGGTTTGGGTTGGAAAGGGACCTCACAGCCCATCTAGTTCCACCTGCCTTGCCATGGGCAGGGACACCCTCCACTAGACCAGGTTGCCCAAAAATACTTTAAAACATAAAATAGTTTATAAGTGGTTGCCTTAAGTAAACATACTCCTTTGAGATAACATTTTTCTAGCTTTGTGGCTTTGTTTTTCACTAGTATAACTGCTTGGAGAGCTAATCTCTTAACCCTGCACAGTCACTTGTTCTGTTAGTTCAGAGAAGACGACATGTGAGGAAGGGTTGGTAGTCTGAAATGGAGGCA
The DNA here is from genome assembly GCA_013399095.1 of Psophia crepitans. Classification (NCBI taxonomy): domain Eukaryota; kingdom Metazoa; phylum Chordata; class Aves; order Gruiformes; family Psophiidae; genus Psophia; species Psophia crepitans. Next base: position 589,722 of record VWZZ01000718.1, on the reverse strand, counting down.
GGTTTTTGCCTTAAGATTTTTGACCAGCAAGTTGATGAACCCTGACAATTAAAAGAATGATTACAACTACGTTGATTTAGATTATAGGAAAATCCTGTTTAAGGGTGGAGCAGGTCATACACAATTGACCTGGAACTATTCTTAGCACATTTCGCTGTCCATGGCCAGCTTGATCATATTATTTTCAAAGATGTGCAACAGCACCCGCTGTTTAGATGGTACCTTCAAACCAAATAAACCAACAACAGCAGTTTAATGTGCAGCAATGCATAATGCATTGCCAGGGCCTTACGTTCCAGCGCTGAGACTGGCAGTCGGTGCAGCTTTGCGTGAGGTGGGGACGTTAAAACTGTTGTCCAAAAACTGGACTGTGGCGGTTTCTGGTGAATATTGTGGCCGTGATTCAGGCTTAGGCAAACCAGTTGTCTCATCCTGGCTCTGTCGAGTGGCATACAATGAAACCATGGCTTGTTGATTTCACACCTTTCATGCGTCGCTAACGAGATACAACATGGTTTTATGTGCTTTGTTTTCTTATCGTACATGTCTTTAGCTTGGAATAGAAAGACTCCTTAAAGATCAAAGATTTCTTTAGCTTCTTAACAAGCAGATGATAATTAATTGAAACCTAAATTCAAGTCCACATTTATTCCAAATAAGATAAAACCAAAGAAACAACAAAAAACCCCAAGGTATTCTGTTTGTTCATCCATTAACACAGTCTATTTTTATCTTTAAAAATGTTGCCGATGTTCATCTTTTCCCCATTGAAAGGCTTTCGGATAATGCCTTACATCCAGCCAAACATCTGAGATTTTTTTTTTTGAATGAAGACAGAGGGCTGTATTTTTAGATGTGCCGTGCATCGTAATCTCTTGTGGCTGTGTGAGAAATTTATTTCCAAAATACGTGTTTGTAAAATGTTTTGAAGGCGTACTCCAAACATGCTGTGCTAAATGAAAGGCCCTAGACATCAGATTGATGAATGTGTGATGTTTTTATATACATTTACACATTTTTGAATGAGAAATTTTAAGTCTTCTGTGCTGCTTTTTAAAACTATCGTAGATCTTTTATATAAGAATAGTCAGCCAGGTTTTCTTTTGGTTGTTTTTGTAAGCCTCAGGGTTTTTGTTTTTTTTTTTGGGTGTTTTTTTTTTTGTTTGTTTGGTGTTTTTTTTTGTTTCTACCAAAGAAAATCTCTGTCATTGTTACCAAGTATACAGAAGTTCACAAGGAAGCAGTGTTCAAATCAAATTCAGAGTTCCTACTCCAGAACTTGACTGGCTTCAGCAGGGCTCTATGATATTGCAAAAATTTTGTTGGACAAAATGGAAGTAGGAGAGGAGTCACCTAGCTGCAAAAATTGAGAATTCAGACAACATTCATTTCTTACAAGAAGGATGGTAGGATCCTTCACTATTCCACGGCTGGAGGGCACAGAAGAAATCCTGACTTGCAAAGAGTGCAGAACTGAAACTTTTGGAGGTTTTGTGCTCCGTTGACAGAAGCGGAACAACTTGTTGAAGAAGGCAACGAAGCCAGTTTAGAGAGGCACTGGGTGGTGGTTGTTCACATCCTTCCAAGGATCTCCTGGGGCCAAGTACTTAGATGAAGTGGTGGAGTGGTCTCATACTGCTACAGTCTATGACTTAAAGGATACCTTGGCTCCAAAGTGATACCACTTGCAACTTTCTTGTTCCTGCATTGGTAATATAGTCTTACAGCTCTAGAACAAAACTTGTCACATCCAACCTGACGTGGCTTTCCTTTATCTTCTGTTGCTAGCAACAGCAACACATGAGAGGTTGATCTCCCTGGCTGTCTGCAGCTGCAAACTGACTCAGCTTTTGCAATTCCTGATGATATTCTGATAAAAGTGGCATAAAGCATCCTATTGAGAACTTTGTAAAAATGCATCTTGACAGATGCTGGGGTTTGGGGAAGACTCAGAACTAGCTATCCCAGACCTCCCTAGGGGTCCTATACTGATTCTCCAGTGTAAACTATTTCTGTGAACCGTGGCTGGTTTTACCACTTAGCTATTTTAGCTTCTGCTCTGATTTTTTTATGTTTTTGGTGTCTTGAGCATTGGATAATGTTGTATGTATTTAAAACATTCCAATGTCTCAAGTCAGACTTCAGGAAGACAGAAACTTGTTACTTTTTTCACATGCTGTTTTAATCTCTGCTATGCCCAGACCAAGTCACACAGCTAGTGGGATTTTATTCGTCTGCTTCTCACCTCCCCTCAGATGAAAGGACAGATACTGCTTTTATTCTCTGACTGTGTATCTATCTACTTGTACAGCACCTTGGCTAACTTTGCTTTTTCTTGGCTATAGCTCAAGCCCTTGAACTTCTGACAGTGTTTTACCTGGATCTGTTTCAAGATTAAACTGCAGAGTATGTCATCTTTTCAACAGGAACAAGCTTTAAGTTTTACCCAGAGAACATGCTAGGAAGGTGATTTACCTTCTGCCCTAATTATTTTTCTCCTCAAAATGTTTGTCATCTCAGCAATGGCAGAAATAAAAAACGAGCAGCCACCAAATAGAAACACCTGGAGCTGAACAGTCGAAATAAATAGTGTCAGACTGAACTTCATTGGCCTCAACAATTTAGCAAATACAAGTAATGGTTTAAATGTGAAGATAGTAACTGTGGAACTGTGCCCAGTTTGCAAACACAAAGGTAGGCTTCTGTCCACCACTCTGTTTTCAGACAGCATTTTCTGGGTGAAGTTGTATGTTTTTATCTGATTAGAGATGCAGCCTGTGAAAGGACGTAAAGCTGAGACAGGAGGTCTGAGGTTAACTCAGTTTTTGCCCTCTACCTGGGGACTTCCTGTCCTCTCCCTGTGAGCGACCTTGGAGGGCTGAGCTCTTCCCCTCGCCTCCCACAGGCCACTGGCCAGGCACTTCTCCTGCCTCTGGAGGAGCCTGGCTCCTGCAGGAGATGTTTGTAAGGGCTGGGAAGGCTCCCCAGATAGCTCAGCCTTGAGGGCCTGTCTTTGTTAACCAGTGTCTTTGTTCATATGGCTGCCTTATTGGCCACACACAGAGGTCTCCTTCTTTTTACTTCAGTTTTGAGTTTGTGAAAGGCTCTTTGGAAGCCTATCTGCAGGTCTTGTGCCTTTCTTCTTGGCCAGAGGCAGGGTTGGACAATGTTTCTATAATAACAGTCCTTTTATATGGCATGACCAGTTTGGAGTGGGGTGAAATTATGTTTTTTCCAAAAGTGATTTGCCTTACTATAACTGCATTTCCAGGTTGTTATGGGTTTTGCAGGTCAGACCTTCTAAGGGCCCAACTTAGATGGAGCAGTGATTTGAAAGAAACGGACAGTCAGAGCACTTTGGAGTTCCATTTTTCACATTTTCTGTTAAAGGTAAGTGGCTCTCTCTGCTGTACTCTATGTGGGTGTCAGTGCTGTTCATATGAGGTAAATGTGAGTGTGACTGTGGGCAGAACACACACCTCTCTGTTAGGTGGACTTCAAACCTGGCCTTTCAACACCCTCCAGGGACTTCTCCAAATGAATCAGAGTTTCATTTTTTTCTGAACTAGGACAGAATTTATGTGGGAACCAGATGATTAGCTGTATGACTTCTGAACATGTAGACAAACCTATATGTAGGTGCTGATGAAGAACTCTGTTGCAAAAAGAACCAGTTGGGTTTTACTGCTTCAAGGCCACCCTTGCTTTGGAGAGCAGACAGTCCTCATTATTTTTGGTGCCTGAGGATGTTGGACATTAGGTGGAATACAGGTGGTACAGATTTCAGTGGGTCCTGCAATGCTAGAAGTCAGCAATGATTATTTGAATTTTTGTGCCGAGCTAGAACTAGAGAATTAGGGAAAAAAAAAAGCCTGATAAAAAACGAATGAAATTGTCTGTGATAACAGCCGGGTTAATAGTGCCGAAGAATTTAGGTTAATAAGCTCTGCCTGCTGTGTTACCTAATTTTAATCCAAACTGTTGTGTGTTTGGTGAATACACTGCTGAGTTTCACAGTCCCTTCTTCAGGCACCAAAACAGGTTAAGAAACCCCAAGAACATTCTGCTAAGTGCGTTAGGCCATATTCATTGATATGCTCTGGCTACTTTGTGCTGCTCCGGTGATGCAAAGCGTCTGTAAACCTGGATTAGTGCAACGGAGCAGTGGGAGACTTCAGTAAAGAAACAGGTTGGCTGTAGTTTGCTGTGATATTTGTTCTTCTCTAAGACTCCTATCTAACATATATTAATTGATCAACTTAATAAAATTATAATTCAGTGCAATTCAGTTCTCCCAGGAGTCATGAATAGAATAAAATCATGATTTATTTTTGTCCCCCCCTGAAGAAGCATAGACTGTATCTAGGGATAAGTCTTCATCTGTTTTAATTAGTTATTACTCCTAGTCTTAAAAGACCTGCCATTAGTTGGAAAGATGAAAATGTCATACTCTGTATCTGCATACTTTTGGCCAAGCAGAGAGGAGACGACAGACCAAGAATGAGCATTTTCTACGTATCTGTGGAAAGGAGGAGTAAGGGATTTTTTTGATTGTTATTCAAAAAGTTGCATCCATTTAGAGTCAAAGGGTATAAAGAAAGAAAAGAGTTAGCTCTCAAAGTTTGAGGTCAACCTTAAGGTCTGTGATCGCCACCTTTGACTAAACTAGGGAGGTAGTAGGAGTATCTTGTCTTGCAGTATTAGGCTGTCACAATGCCTACTATGAAATAGTGAGCAGCTGACATTAAACAGATAGTAAAATGGAAAGCTTTATTTCTAAACTCTTAAAATTATATATGAACCCATTCTAAGAAGAAAATGGAGTATGCATTGCAGAAGAAAGATAAGGCTAGTCTTCTTCCCAGAACAGCACAATGTTTTATACCATCATTTTCTCCTTATTATATTTTATTTGTGCTCTATTTCAGCATAATGAACTAAATCTTGGGGGACATAAAAATTCCAGAAGTGGCTAATAACCAAATTCTCTTGTTTGAAACACAGCATAAGTTAAGTAAACTGAGCCAAATATTTTCTTTTCTTTACATGCATAACTATCAACCCTATTTTTACAGTTATGTGCTCTTTTTTTCTGTCCAAAGAACAAACCATTAATAGAATTTCATAACTTTAACTACTGACTAAATGCATGACCCCAGTCTCGCTTGCTTCCATCCCATTGATTGCTTTCCAGTCCAAAATTGATGGTATCTCAGACTGAACTTCTTGAGCATTAGAATCAAGCCCACAGTGATGAATTTGACAACTACCCCCATATTACACTGGAGAAAATGTATGTAGTCTTATGTATGCACTCTTCCCCTTTTTATTGAGTTTTGGAGAAATACTGGGCCTTTGAATTCGCATAATTTAAAGGCAGTCCACATATAAATTAAGATTAATTGGTTTGTTTCTTATGCTACATTTATTCTTCTTGACGAACTACTGGGTGAGATTTGATGTTGACCTCTTCAGAGTTGGACTTTGAGAAGCTGAGATGTACAGTCTAGCAAGCCTGTAGGTTTTTATATTCATTCTATTTCTCTTTGTGTTCAGAGCACCCCTTAGGGCTTGTTTATATGCATGACCGTACCTCTTTAAATTAAGGTGTAATTCAAAATCAGTTTCATTGAACTAGTCCAATAGCCACTCTTATTTCAGCATAAACTAAGTTTATTTCAGGTTAGTGTAAATCAGCTAGGAACATCATTAGCTTAAAATGTAATAATCCATTAAATTAGACTAAAATTGAAGACATCCTCACAGGAGTTTGTGCTGGTATATTCTCACTTAAATTAACTAGAGCAAGTTTATGTGTACACAAGGAATTAGAAATGAAATCAAGCACATACTGTCATAAATTCCATCACCTGGGACTAGTCAGCATCTCGGAGGAATCGGCATGTGGGCAAAGGGGCGTGAGAACAACACCGCCTGACCAATGCAAGTGGTCATGGTGTATATGAGGAGTAAGTCTTTGTAGTCTGGTTTTTCTCTCCTCACTGCTTTAGGTTTGGTGTAGTAAATGTGCCGAAGTAGGTTTGACAGCAGTGACTATTAACACTGGTTAGAATGGCACCAGTCCCGTGAAAAGCAGAATAGTATTTTACTTGTAGCAAAGTGCTGCTCTCCTCTGGTTAAACTGCCTCCTGCACCTGAATTTGTTCTTTGAACCCTAACTGGTGTTATTGTTGCATGGCACTGCACTGGGACATGTCAGCAACCCTAGAAGTTTCCAGCTTCCCAGAAGTTTCCTCTGGATTCTTCTGCCTGGCACTTAGCCAGAATCATAGGTTCATAGAATGATTTGGGTTGGAAGGAACCACAAGGATCATCTAGTTCCCACTCCCTTGCCATGGGCAGGGACACCCTCACCAGCCCAGGGTGCCCAAAGCCCCATCCAACCTGACCTTGGGCACTGCCAGGGATCCAGGGGCAGCCACAGCTTCTCGGGGCACCCTGTGCCAGGGCCTCAGCACCCTCCCAGGGAAGAATTTCCTCCTAATGTCTAATCTAAATCCATCTTCTTTTAGTTTAAAACCATTGCCCCTTGTCCTATCATTATCTACCCGAGTAAAGTGTCCCTCTCCATCCTTTTTGTAAGACCCCTTTAAGTATTGAAAGGCTGCAATTAGCTCTCCCTGGAGCCTTCTCTTCTCCAGGCTGAACATCCCCAGCTCTAAGCGTCTTTCTTCATAGGAGAGGTGCTNTCCAGGTGGGGTCTCATGAGGGCAGAGTAGAGGGGGACAATCCCCTCCCTCACCCTGCTGGTCATGTCTCTTTTGATGCAGCCCAGGATGCAGTTGGCCTTCTGGGCTGCCAGCACACACTGCCGGCTCATGTCAAGCCGTTCGTACACCAGAGCCCCCAAGTCTCTCTCCTCAAGGCTGCTCTCAGTGTGTTCTTCTCCTGGTTTTTACTCATGTCTGGGATTGTCCCGACCCAGGTGCAGCACCCTGCACTTGGACTTGTTGAACCTCATTCCATTCACATGGGCCCACTTCTCAAGCCTGTCCATTGAATGGCATCCCTTCCTTCTTTTGTATCAGCAGCACCACTCAGCTTCATGTTGTTTGCAAACTTGCTGAGGGTGCACTTGATGCCATCGTCTATGTCATTGATAAAGATATCGAAAAGCCCCCGTCCCAAGACCAAGGCGGTCTTGCCTACCCTGTCCCAGGCAAGGGCAGCAGTGTGTCTGCTGGGGGACCCCTGCCGTTCGCTTGAGACCTAGAGCCAGGAAGAAAAGATAATTTGCTTTTGTCGTTCAGCTAGTAAATCTTGTGTGCGTGATTTTTCATAACTCGGTCCACCTCTATTTGCAGATATAACGGGGAGAGCAGATGGGGAGGGAGAGCAACACCAGGAGTGGGGTTTTTGCATGAGGAACGAGCTGTGCTTTGTTGCTCTTCTGCAGGATTTTTAGGATGGAAATATGCAGGTGCAAAATGGTAAAAATAACCTGCGCTCTATATCTGGAAAGTTTATAACACCATCTGTGCTTGGGCACAGCTCTTGTCAGCAGAGAAATACTGCGCTGTTTCCCTGCTACTAGTGATTTCTCTTACTGAGTTGCCACTTAAAAAAAAAATTGCGCCTTCAGTAATATTTGCTGAATTATTTAGTAAAATTTTCTTTCGTACGTTAATTTCATGTAACAAAAGCAAATTTTGGGGGCCTGTTTTTTGTCCCACCTAATTTAGATTCAAATTATTCTTTTACTTAGCTGAACTTCTACAAAGACTAAGAAAGAGGGGCAGGGGAAGGGGCAGTGTCTTTATCGTATAATTGAGGTTCCAGTAGCAGATTTGACACTTGCAGAGCTCTACGCGGTGGCTGGCAGTAACGAATTGCTTTGGGAAGTGATGCCCTCCTCAGCAGGAGTCCCCTCACCCATTTTAAATTCATTCTTGCACTGTAAAATTAGAGTGGGGATGGGGAAGGTAGCTGTTCACATCTTTGGCTGGTGTCACTGAAGCTCTGTCCTCTTGAGAGCAGTAATTAAGATGACCAAAGTAGCTGTTATTGTCTTACGCTTACAGCAGGTAATATGCACCAAACCTCAGCGATCATCATGACAGCAGCTGCTTGGTGTTGTATTAGACTCATAGAATCATAGAATGGTTTGGGTTGGAAGGGACCACAAGGATCATCGAGTTCCACCCCCTGCCATGGGCGGCAGGGACACCCCCACCAGCCCAGGCTGCCCAAAGCCCCATCCAACCTGGCCTTGGGCACTGCCAGGGAGCCAGGGGCAGCCACAGCTTCTCTGGGCACCCTGCGCCAGGGCCTCAGCACCCTCACAGGGAAGGATTTCTGCCTAACATCCAGTCTAAATCCCCCCTCTTTTAGTTTAAACCTACGATATTAATACTGATATCATATTAATATTAATAATATATTGATATTAAACAAGCAGGAGCTAAAGCAAATAATAAAATTTTGGGTTGAGTTGGGGTTTTTATTTTAAATTTGTCATAGTTTCACGTCAACATCAGTGAGGAAGCCCAAATAGCTTTTTCCTAATTTTGGTGCGTTTTGGTGTTTTTTTGTTTTTTTTTTTTGTTTTTTTTTTATGCTGTGCAAAACCAGACGAGGCATTTAGGCTTCAGTCACTCTCACTGCTTATGTGCTGAGTGTGATTTGCATCAGAATAGGTATTTTTCCTTTTTATCTATAGAATTCATTTACATAATGTTCATCAATATGCAAGTTGGGGCCTGGCTTGTATTGGTGAAAGGTTTGCTGATACTGAAGAGATACCTCAGGTTTTTGGTTTATTGTTCTGGCAATGAGTATATGAAGGTACAGCTCACTAATTACACAGTATACATCTTGTCAGTTCCAAAATCTTCATCATATAGAAGGGCTTTATTAAATTTGTGCCTTGAAGGAGTGGTATTTGGCCATCAGCAGCACTGAAGTATTCCAATAAGAAACTTTTAAAGTTATTTTTAAATATAAAAAGAAGCCAGCATCAATTTCAAGATGAAATTGAATCAAGGTTCTCGATGAACAAACTTGCAAATTTTGGAATATGTGAATGTCAGCCGCATCTACGTTTTATATCTCCCAGCTGTCTTAGAAAAATAAGCATCAAAAGAAGGTGAAACATTTCCTGTGTAGGTGATGGCAGGTTCTAGAACTCACATGGGGTTTGTCCGAGGTGAGTTAAAGCACTTTGTGATCGAGGGAGCGGGTCTGCAAGGATCCGCTGGCTTGGTCAGGGCGCAGAAATGATGAAGGTGGGATCCCAAATGACTCGGTTTGATCTGAGGGGCTTACTGTGAGCAAAATGCTGCCGCCGAATGGTTTGGTGCGTTTGATATTCCTACATCATTAAAGGAAGACAAGTTACTTTCACGCTTGAGTTGCCTGAAGAAAAATGGTGTCACTTTTCTGAACCTTGAATGTATTGTAGCTGGAAATCCAGATCGTTTTCTCTTTCTTTCCCGCCCCCCCCCCCCCCCATCCCCCCCCAAGAAATGGGAGTTTTCCTCCAGATTGGTTGTCTGCCTTCTGTTTAATTGACTTCTTTTGCTTTTAATTTTAAAATGTAAATAGCTCTCAAATGTTTACAGCTCCTCAAGGAGAATGTACTTGGCTGTTATATACCTTTAGGGGCCTATACTGTTTTAAGGAGGCCTCATTGAGCCAAATTGTCTTTTTACTGATCAGATGCATGTAGCTTTTGAATCTTTATTTATTCGTCTTGTGGCACCTTCGCATGTGTTTTGAGCTGATAGACAGAAAAGGTGATACCTTCATGTGCCCTCCCGTGTAGGCACCGATCCTGAAAACCTCTGAGTGTTCTCTTAGCATAGCTGGCAGTTGGCTTAAAGCAATAGCTTGTCCGTGAGTGAGTAAGCACTAGCTTGTGTAAAAGCTGCTAAGGACATATCTTAAGGTAGAGAAAATATAAAATTGTGTGTGTATATACTTGGTAAGGAAAGCTCTTGAATACTACATTTCACTTGATTAGACGGTGTGCTTGACGTTGCCGTAGGTTGTATGTATGCATATGTTTTGCTACGATGATCGCTAGCCGTACAAGAAAAAAATCCCATATATTGTGTTCAGTGTTGCTATCGCTGACTGCGACCTGTGAGTCACAGTTAACGCGGTTTATATTTATGTGTAAAAAGAAATAATATAAAAATGTGTAGCGGAAGCTTCTGAACGCTGCGAAAGCGAGATTGGCTCTTTGTACTGTAATCCATGCTCTCTTTTCTGAGCCTCTAAGTGAAGCACTTAGTGCTTTTGTATGTACACTTATTTGTTTCTGAGAGGCGAAGGGCAAAATTTACAAGTGCTGTGGACTGATTGCTGCTCTTTACCTGATGTAATCCCAGGAACTCCGCAAACAAGCGCAACCAGGCTTGTGGTTCGCACTCCAAAAGATTAAAACATTGTTTGCTTTGCTTTTTGTTCTTTTTTTTTTTTTTTCTTTTTTTCCTTCCTGCTGAAGACAATAGGGAAATATGTGTCAGGACAGATTATCCAGAACAGTTTGTTCTTTCTACTTCTTTATTTCATTTTTCTACAATGCGCTGTAAAAAGCACAAAGTTCCATTCCCGCCTCGGAACGCAGAAGGCCGTGAAACTAACGTCGTGAGGAAGCAATGAAACTGGAGGCTGCGGATCTCTCGGGGATTACAAAGCAAGACCTGAACTTGAAATCCTCACATAAGCGGGGTGTGCTTCATGGCACACTTAAACTTCAGGTAGTTTAACCCTCTCCCTACCATGACATAAGATATTCCTTGGCTACATAGTAGAGCAGCAAGTAGTACAGGATGGTCTTGGCACCAGTCAAATGTTTTGACTCAGTACTGAATTTTTTCCTCATCTTATATAGATTTTAGGACACTGAATTTAAAGAAATGTTGCATTTTAAAAACAACTGTTTTGCTGCTAAAGGATTAAATGCTGATTTTATTCTAGAGCACATGTATCAGTAACTAACTCTTGCTTGTCTTTGCAACAGTCTGATGTAATTTCGGATGCATCACTTGATAAACCAGCTGGGAAACACCACTGTTGTTGTAGGATAAAAACAGTTTCAAATGAGTCAAAAGGCAATATTGGGTTTTTTTTCTTCTTCTTTTACATGTTCTTTTAGAGGATGAATTTCACTAAGCCATTCATTTTTGACCTGAATGAAGAACCACCCAAATTCCTAGTATCACCATTGCTAGAGACTTTACTCATAACAGATTGTTGTTCTTATCTCTGATTAGTATGTCCTGGTACAAATTCATTTTTACATTTGCACCGCAAGACAATGTGGGGAAGCAGCTCTGCTGTAATTTGAAGTTATTGCCAGAAAGTGGTAGGCTTTTACTATAGCTGTCACACTTTTAAATTCTAGGTATTTGGAGAGTGACCAAAAGACAATTTTACAATCATCTCTCCTTTCACTGAACTCCTCAATTGCTCCAGAAACTGGAACTGTTTAAGGAAAGCTTCAGAATTAGAATCTCATTATTGTTATTATCTAATAATAATAATAGTTGACTTGCATCTCCATTGTGATCAGCTACACCTCCTCTTGATCGTATGGAGTCATTTGCTTTGTTGCTGTGCTTTATCAGGACTGAATGCAGGTGCGTTCAGGTTCAAAGTATGGTATACGTGATGACATCCCCTATTAGCTTTTGCATGATGTAGGTGTAAGCCTCTCATTTTTGTCACCAAATGACTTTCAGTTAGAAAGTTCTTTTTCTTAGAGACATTATGCCCCTGTGGTTATTATGAATGTTTATTAGAAATTGTAATTATTTAAAGATATTATTAGCCAGACCATTTCCATTTACCATACGAGCCTCAGGATAAAATAATTAATCTTATTTTGAAGCTGTTTGTCATTTGAAGTCATGATTAAGTACAAAATTCATAACTAAGGTAGTTTGTTTGCTTTGCAGAGTTCAACAGCTATGTTAAGATCTTTCTTGTCCTGCTGTGTTGTGGTTTGTTTTGCTTTTAATCAGGTACACATTTTTAGACTTCTACTCGTCAAATTTTGTCTTGGTTGCTATTCTGGTCAGGCTGTTTATTTTTGCAAAATAGCTGAATACCTGGTTGATTTATTATTTGTCAGCTCAACTGCTTACTCTATTAACTAGCCATGTCTTAACTTTGACAGTGTTGAAAGTGGGAAAATGGAAGAGATTCCATCCGCTCATGTCCATTCCTACAGTAGGGAGAGCTGAGTTGTGGCTTACAGGGTCATTTTTGTCCCCTTAATATGAAAATATGAAAATGGAGGTGAGCTTTAAGAATTGAGAAGGGTCGGAGCAGTGCTGGTGTGTGTGTGTATGTATCTATACGTATATATATAGTCTGTTTGGGCAGGTAGTAAATAAAGGCAGAACTATGAGTTAGTTGATCAAAGAGAGAGATGCACGATGTACTCGCAGATGTTCCCAGTTGTGGATATAATATGGAAAAAAACCCACCTTAGTGGAACTTAGTCAAAGGAATCCGTTTTTGCTGAGCCCTACAAGCCATAATGAAGAGAAAAGCCCGGTGCCCTGCGCTTGGTGCAGACTCTGAAGTACCTGCCAGAGCCACACTCTGGCTCTGGAAAGATTTTGTGCTGAGCTGCTTATGCCGAACTGAAAAATCTCCAGTGGTTGCCTGGGCTCTCTTAGAGCATGTCATTAAACATCATCTTATTGAGAAAACAGCGGCTGAACATGCACTAGAAAATGCTAATTGGGCGCTGCATTATCATGGTTTGAGCTATAGAGAGACATCGATAAAATCCACCAAACCGAGCGAATTATATTATTAGATTCCACAGTTCAATCAGGGCAATAGACATCTTTTTATTAGAAAATTTGACCGAATCAATGAAACAAGCAGTTCAATCAACGGATTATGAATCTCAATCCCCAAGGTATATGGAAAAGCAGCCACTACTTTAATGTATGCAATCTGATCATGGAAGTATGGAAACATTTATTGAACTAGTAAAGTATGTACTTGAAAATGGAATGACTTCTGTCTTAAATGGTATCTTGTAATGTGAGGATCAATAAAACACTCATGTCGTATGAATCCGAAAGCTGGTTGTGTATCTCTGAGCTGTTTTCTGGCTGGTTTATGTTCTCAAGTTGGTGCAGACAACTATACAGAAAAATGGAAGACTGTCATAGAATCACAGAATGATTTGGGTTGGAAGGGACCTCACAGCCCACCCAGTTCCAACCCCCTGCCATGGGCAGGGACACCCCCCACCAGCCCAGGGTGCCCAAAGCCCCATCCAACCTGGCCTTGGGCCCTGCCAGGGATCCAGGGGCAGCCACAGCTTCTCGGGGCACCCTGTGCCAGGGCCTCACCACCCTCACAGGGGAGAGTTTCTGCCTAACATCCAACCTAAATCCCCCCTCTTTTAGTTTAAACTCCTTCCCCCTTGTCCTGTCACTGCACTCCCCGATAAACAGCCCCTCTCCAGCTTTCCTGTAGGAAAGGAAAGCTTTTCCTGTCATTTTAGTAGATTTGTTTTCATCTCAGCATGATAAACGAAATCCTTTAATGCATTTAAAGGACAAGAAGGTCTTATCCACTCTTTTGGAAGAGTCTGAGCTTGAAATGAGGATGAAATTTGATTTAATTTATATTTAATCTGTATTATGTATTGTGTGTGTATATATATATAATTTGTAATGTTTATGTATTTTGTACGTTGTATTAACTTTGGATTTAATTGTCTCAAGAAGCAAGGCAGAGAGGTATCACACACTTCTTTGGCTTTATACCTGTGTTGGCAGCTGGGAGGCAGAATTCTTTGATGGGACTTGCAGTTGGCAGTCTGAAGATGTAGCTCATCTCCATTCTGCTGGTTATAGCATGTTTTGTGAAATCTCTTGGTAAGTTTGCTCCCTCTGCTTTCTTTTTCCACTTTTTTTTCCCTTCATGATCTTTTAGAGTTTCTGGTCTCGATTGCAAGACTTTTTTGCATGTGTGTGAGACATCCAGGAGGAATTGTAATATGAATAATTATTTATCGGTACAATATGAGTTGTTATAAACAATTGTTCAGTACCTAGGTGTTCATTGTACTATCTGTAGCTTCTGTCTTTATCAGTAGTATTTGGAACGGTTTCTCCACGGCATTTTACACCACATTCACGGATCAGAAGGATTTTGAAATTACTAAAGCTTTCCCATACAATTTGTGCACAGTTATGCACTGTTAATCCATGCTACAAAATTGGGAAAGTATTGGTTTACTTTTTACAGCAGTTGAATAAAAATAATTTTCACTTGTGAATGGGATTTCTTCTCAGTCTACAGATTTTTTTTTTTGTATAGCAACAAGTTTTTTCTAGACTTATTATACACTTATCATAATTGTAGTGGAAAAAACACAGAATTATCTGGAAAGAATTAATGTCAAAATAAATTAAATAATAACCACAGTTCTTTTTTTTTTCTGTACAGGAGCTGAAAACCGCAACTTTTAAATATGCATCGAAAGATGTCCAGTGCTAATTTTATCATGTGTAGGATGGACTGAAAAAATCAACAAGCATTTGAGCTGTACAGTCTTTCTCTCATTAATATGTTTTTGCTTCTGGGATGATTTACCCAGAGGATGTATAGAGATAAGTGTTGCAATATATTTACATTGACAAGAAAACACTGTCAAGAAAATTTCTTTTATATATATATATATGTATACACACGCACACACATATATGTACTTTTATCTGTGTATATATACTTAAAAAAATACTTATGCATGAAAATAGTAAAACTTACGCACTGGTTTGAATTGGTGAAATGTGTAAGGATTATACATGTGTGTATTTAAGGGGGAGTGTGTGTGTCTGTGTAAATATATATTACTTCTGAAAAGCTGCTTCTTAGCTCTCATTCTTATCTCAATTCCCAGGATGCCTCTTCCTGTTCCTTTAAACAGGTTTGAACTTCCTATCATTTTCTGCTTGCCAGTAAGTCTATCAAGTGCAGAAGAACAGACATAGGAGGATTTTTGTCTTGTCCAGCTGAGTTTCTAATTCAGGTATGGATGGGACGTAAAGGTGTATGATATGTTTGACTGCTATGAAGTCTTATTTTCCAGTATTTTTTGGGAAGCAGAGATCATCCAAGATCTTCATTCCTCACCTTCTAAAGCTTAGGAAAAGAGGAAAGGAAGTGCAGATCGTGAAGGGAATTGACAAATGGCACTCTTTTAATGTCTCAATAAAATGTTCTCTTAATAAAATGATTGTTAATGATTTATGCGAATTGTTGGGGGGGTTTTATATTTTAGACTTCCTGCTCCATGGGGACCTGGAAATCCTCATTTTGAGTCAAGCAAGAACACATTGTGCAGTGTGGCTGAGGGTCCAGTTTCTCACAAGCTTGCATACCTACCTCTGGTCATGTTTGCTGCTTTGAAACCGATACAAGGCTGTGGGGTATCTTTGCTAAGGTTTTGCAGTGAATATCTGTAGAAATTTAATCCTCCACTAACATCGGATTTTAGAAAACGTCTCCAGAAATAGATTTTAAATCAAAGGTAACATAATTCTGAAAGCTCAGATATTATGAGAGCCACTCTTCAGATGTGGCCATAAATTCAGTATTCAGGTCAGAGTTTTACTGTTATTGCTGTTTCTAGGTGAATGAATATAATAACAAAAAAGAGAGAATTATTCAAATCACTTTAAGATTGATAAATATTTGTCCCAGAGTCAGACTGGGCATTAAACTGAAAGCTAAACACTTGAAATGCACTACTAGATATTGAGGTAAGTGTTGAAGTAGTTGGTTTGCCCACTTTTGCTATCATCTGCTGTTTTAGATTCATCCTGCTCTTTGGAAGAGTGCGTATGAAGTAAAATAGGAATCAGCTGGATAACTAAGATCCACAGTATTTTGTTACTTGCTGTTCAGTCCCTTTGCTGCTTACCGGTGTGGAGATCGACTATACCCGTGGTTCAAGTAGGCACGACTTGCTAAAGTTAGTAATCGTTGTGACTGGCACTAGAACTGGATTAAAATTCCTATGCTAAGGGTCTATAAATTAGAGATACCTCTCAAGTCATCTGCTGAAGGAAGTTATTTATTAAAAGCAGGAAAAGAGCCATGTTCTTGAAGTCGTTATTTTAAGCAGTAGGAAACTGTGCCGAAACGTTTTTAAAGACCATTCTCACATTACCATTTATCCTCATTAACGCCCGCTAGCAATACACGTTTCGCTTAGTTCTAATTATATTTTAATAGTTCTCTTACCTGAAGGAATTTTGAGGTGACAGCTACCCTTTCGAAACTGATTATTTACTCCGGTCTTTCACTTTCACCCACTGCTTCTGTTCTTTTCAGCCCAGAACCAGCAACGTGTGTTCTCTTTGGGAAGGGTGATTTTCCAGCCTTTACTCTAATAGTTCCATCTTCTCTACTTGCCTCCTTTCCACTCATTTCCTGTGTAGTTCTAAGTCTTATCCATCCTTTAAAGTTCAGTTTGAGTTCCTGAGAACTTTCTCTGCTTCTTTAGATTTGTATCCTCAAAGAGCGCTCTGCCGCAGTCTGTTCCTCAAGGTTTCCCTACTTTGCTTTCCTTTTTCTGCTCTGTTCTTCCTCTTCTCCATTTTATCCTCCTCCCTTTGAGCTGAGCAGCAAATATCCTTATGATATTTACAGGAGAAGTAATATTTGGATAGTTCTTTGTTTGGTATTTCCATTGGAAATATCACAAGCAGTCATGTTTCCATGATATTTCCATTGACATTAACTTCAGAACGACTTCCTTTAATCAGGCTTAGGGGGAAGAAGCTTCATTTCATTGCCAGCTTTGTGTGTTTGCTTTCTCTCTTTTAAAATAATTTGCTAAATGAACAGGGAGGAAAAGATCACAATCAGCTGGCTTGTCTTCATTCAGATCGAAAACTAAAGCCAATGTAACTTCTGCAGCTCTGCAATGTTCATATACAGGCAGAATATATTGAGGTGATTTAAATATTTATATATAGAAGAACTTAAGCTGCTGAAAGAACACGTTAAAGAAAAGACACACGATAAGGTGTGAAAACTAACAAATCATTTCATGCACCAAAAAATTGTCCAGATATGAGATGCCTTGTTTTAAGGCCTGACATGTATTGGATAAGTTTTCAGAGCTTTCTGAATAATTAGATTATTTCTTTTGGGGAAAGCAAAAATCATTAGTTATAATTTAACATTTTATTTTTAGATCTGAATTGTACTAGGAAGGATTTTTTTTTTTATTTCTTTGTGTTTGGGTGGGTTTTTGTTGTTTTTTTTTTTTTTCCGTGAAAAGGTGTATGAAATCTGCATTGTTAGGGGAGCAGAAATGGAAAAGATGCAGTAGAAATCTTCCATGACCCATGCTGTTTTCGATTCAGGTGTATCCCACATTTACTGGACCGAGACAGGTAGCTTGGTATTAGTAGACTTTTCTACCTCTGGTCCTTAAACATTCTTCTGAGTCAAATCTCATGGTCTAACCACTGTTTGCACTTACCAGAGACTTTTATAGTCAGGTTGTTTCATGACACCATGTAATAGTGAGGATAGGAATGAGAAATAATCTGGGAACTTCTTATGGCTGGTAGTACTTAACTTCATTGATGATTATCAACATATATATGCCATAAATTCAACCAATATAAGGTATGTCACGATGTTCTGAATAAAAATTCATTTTTTTAGGCTGGGGAGACCTAATCGTGGCCTTCCAATACCTAAAGGGGACCTACAGGAAAGCTGGCGAGGGGCTGTTTATCAGGGAGTGCAGTGACAGGAGAAGGGGTAACGGGTATAAACTAAAAGAGGGGAGATTTATATGAGATATTAGGCAGAAATCCTCCCCTGTGAGGGTGGTGAGGCCCTGGCACAGGGTGCCCCGAGAAGCTGTGGCTGCCCCTGGATCCTTGGCAGTGCCCAAGGCCAGGCTGGATGGGGCTTTGGGCACCGTGAGCTGGTGGGGGGTGTCCCTGCCCATGGCAGGGGGTTGGAACTAGATGGGCTTTGGGGTCCTTTCCAACCCAAATCATTCTGCGATTCTGTGATTTATTTTTTTTATATACCACTTGAAATAAAATACTGTATTTAGCAACGAGAAAGTTATCTTCTATTAGGACAAAATATTAGTTTTTAATTCTGAAGAGAAATAGATTTTATTGGACAAGAAATGAGAGTAATTAACTTCTGCATTTAAAACGTACGACTGCACTATGCCTGGAAGAACGGTTTTGTGGAGTTAGTCAGGAAACCTCGGTTCTGTTCTTGGCATTTTCACAAAATTACTGGATTTCTGTCAGTCAGTCATTTAATTTCTGTAGTTAAGTAAAATAACTTCTCTACTTCACGGGAATATGAAATGAATATTAATTTAATGATTGTGGGGTGCCAGGAGTAATGTTGGCTGTACAAATGTTTAGCTAAATCAATGCTTTAGGATGTGCATTTGCATAAAACCATACTAGAAAATTAGTTAGAGCCAGCCATGCTGCCTGTTTTAGACTCGGGGTAATATTTTACCTTAATTTGCACCTGGCAGGAGTTATAGGCACAAATGGATTGGAAGTTGGGTGAAATATCACCCACTTTAAATGGAAGATGCATCTTATTGTAGCAGGTGCTCAGGCAAATACCAGTGAATCAAAGTACTGAACCATATGGTCCGTTTGAAGTTCCTCAGGTTCCTCTCATTGGTTTTGACATGTTTTTGACTGCTTGTTTAGAAATATTAGTGTCCTGTGATGAACGGCACCTAGCTCGCAACATAACCCTATTTTTACCCCCAGCTTCCTGAAACATGAGTTCAGTATGATCTAGAAAAAAAAATTGAATAAAAAGCAGAGTCTGGGGTCTTTTGCAGAGCAGGAATTCTTTTTTTTTTCTTTGACTTTTATCTAGTATTTTTGAAGCTCCTTAAAATCCTCAGAAATCCAACAGTTGATGTGAATACCTTGCCATTGCCAGAACACTTAGAGATGGCTGCTGAGGAACAGGAGCACAGGTTTTCCAGAACATAGTTAGGAAAATGTCATTAAACAGTAAGAAAATGTGGGTCTTTATGGAGCCTGGATACTACGGAGCTGTGAAAGCTTTGGCTGAAAATCCTTCTGACTCTGCGATGCTTCTGCCTCTTTAGCAAACTTCTTCTGCATCATTTTATGCAAAACATGGTGTCTTTATATTAACATTCTGCACTGTTCTTATATGCTTTTTAATCAATTTTTTAATGAGGAGGTAATTACGTTCCTATACATTTAATCTGACAGATCTGACTGAAATTGGCTAACAGTTCCAAAAATTCCTCAGGAACCTGCACACAACCCACAGCCCTTCTTCTCTGAGAAAAGTCAACCATATTATTAACTGATATTATTTTATGTCTGTTTTTTGCATCTCATTAATTCAGCCAACTGTAATGATGAAATAAGCCCCAATATTTGCTCTGTGAGACACGTTGCAGTGGCTTACCTGCTGCTTTTCTGTTGGCTGCCTTTCAGGCTGGCATTTTTAATGTTGCCATTAGCTAGCATGTTCAACGGTGAGAAATTACAAATTCTGTGAATCAGTTTTCAGGTAATCTGTCCCGAGCACTTCATTGGCAGCATAATATGATTCAGAACCAGAAAAAGCCCGTGAAAAGTATAGGTGACGGGGATCATGTTTACTCATCAGAAGCACAAATGTCAACAGCAGGACTATTTTAAACACTCCATCTCTCTTGACAAAGTTGTGACAGCCATGCCAGGCTCATGAAACTTGTAAACTCACAGCACAGCTTAATTAAAGACCAAGAACATTGGTATCTGAGAGGAAGAAGAAGCAGTGACAGGTCCAACTGAAAATCAGAGGTGCAGATTAGGTGATTATAATGCTTTGACAAGAGACGCTGAATTAATCCTTTACCTTTTTCTTAACCCTTGAAATCTTTGGCTGATCACTTTCCGACCTTATACTTCTAGAGCATGTCTGCTCACAGGAGTGAGATTTTCAGGTAACAACTCCATCCCATTTGATTTCTGTTCAAAACATCTGCAAACAGACAGTGTTGCTGCAGTGGAATCTTTCCCCTGGGATTACCCCTAGTAAAATGGAAGAGATCGAGGTCATCTAAAGAGCTTCTGCGCTCTCTTTACCTCAGTTGGAAGGTGTTTTTTAAGTACTATCATATATTTTGAATTTCTGACTGGAAGGATGCCCAGCAAAAAGTCTGAGTGATCAGGTTAGTTTACATTAGGATTCATTTTCTCAAAACAACAACAAAAAAAAAAGGTGCTGGAAGCTATAATTTAGGCATTTGTTTAATCAAACCAGTGTTTCAATTACAATATTTTTTTGTCAGACAATGAAGAAATGACAAAAATAAAATCACATAAGATGTAATTTAAGGAGGAAAAGGAAAAATAATCTAGCACTGCACTGTGACAGGATTTCCTTATCACCCAGTTCCCAGATGCTGTAACTGTCATTTACACCATGCCAGTGGCTGGCCTCATGCCAACCTAATACAAGTTGGTTCCACTTGTCACCCTTTCAATTTCCCAGCTGGACTCGGTTTTAAAGGACATATTAGCATTATTGAAGTAATCTTTAAGATATGTGCTGGTTTTCTTTTAAATCTGTTTTGTTTCTAAATCATATTAGTGGAAAAAAATAATGAAGTGCTGGAAAGAGAAAAGGAGTGTTATTGTCTTTGTATGGTATCAGATGTTGTGCTCTCAGCTCATTCTCTTCTCCTTTCAAAAGAGTGTGAGATGTCTTGTCCAACACATGGTGGTGGAAAGCACTGGTTGGCAGTGCTGGAGAATCCCTTCTGCAGTCAGAAACCCGAGTAATATGTATCCCTGGTTATTAGAATAATATTAATTCAATTATCTGAAAAATGTCATTGCTTACTAACTTTAGAAGACCCTATTTTTATGTTTAAAAATTTACGCTCTAAATTAGTGGGAAATAATGAAAATAATTGAAAAGCAACAGCTGTCTAAGAAAATAAGGTTATATAAATACCGAAGTATTAGAAGGTATTCTCTACTTTTCCATCTGTCCCCTCTCTCTTATAAATTCTGTCTAAAATTAATTTTGTTAGGCTTTTTGTATGACCTTTTTGAAATTGCAGTGTTGGGGAGGCCTTGTTGGTAGCGAGGTTCTGCTCAGATAATATATTTGCTCTTCTTTCTTCAGTTCTTACTGAGATAATTAATGGAAATCTTTTGGTTACCCAGAGGCATTATTAGAGGTATTATTCACAAATATCAAGGCTCGCAGTGTAAAAGAGAAACTGAAAATAGCGCCGGGGACAGGAAGTGGCATTTGAAAAGAGGTGATGAACAGAGCAGACTCCATGCAGCGATCATCAAGAAAATTGCTACTACCAGAGCAGTTCCGTGGAAGGATGTTCTGCGAACGCGACTGGGAAGGAACGGTGTCCTCCATTTGTTCCTTCTGATGAGGTGAATGAGATGATGTTTAAACTGAAGACTGCTGGAGGACTGGGTGTAATGAGATGGAGGTTACGCTGGGGTGAGGAATATAACATTTAATTGCGATAACACAGTCACATAGAAGTCAGCGGTCCAATAAAAGGTGGAAGGGAAGAGAAGCGCCTGCCTCCATTTAAACGAGCGCGGATGAACAGAGAACTCGCTGTGGTCTGCGCTCTGGGTTAGGCTGGAGTGCTGGAACACGAGTGCAATCACAGCACAAGGGGTTCGCTCACCCTCAGGCTATCTTGCCCTTGTCAATATGGAGGAAACAGCTGAATCCCACAGAAATTACTGGAAAACTGGGTTTAATTTCTATAATTATTCAGGGTTCTGTATTTTAGTCCATTCTGTATTGGAGTTCATGGTATAAATACAAGTCTTTTTCCTGCCTCTTCCGCCATTTCCCCTTTCTTTTCCTCTTTTTTTCCTCTTGGATCCAAATGATCTGTTCCCATCCTTTATAAAATATCCCCTTTGGCTAATTATTTTACAGCCAAATAGGCTCCCGGCCTGGCTGACTGTGCAGCTACACGAATACTTTCACCTGCACCGTGCAAGATGGTGAGACGTAGCTGGAAAGGGCGGAGGATGCTGACGGCTTCAGCTGCTGCAGGAGGTGTTGCTGCTGAATTTCCAGCCCCACACTCACCCTCCCGCAGCTTTCCTTCAGGCATCCCTTTCTCCCCCCTTCTTTGGGCATCAATCTCTGATTCCTTCTGAAAACAGCACTTTTCTTGGCAAGAAAACAAATCATTGCTTGCTTTATTTTAACCTTTCCCGTCCCTTTCCGGATCATTTAATGGTGTGAAATTCTATTTCATCTGTCTATCCACGTATAAAATTATCTAGCTCAAGGGTGCTATTTTTTCTACTCTGTTGTATCATTATACTTTATCATTAAGTACCTTGAAGTCAGTAGAATTTTGCCGGTAAAATCCCAGGACTGGTGAATATTGGTGGTATTACATCTCACTTTTGCTTGACTAAATGCAAAGGAATTGCGTTTCTATAAAACTGATAGTAAATCTGCTAATGATCTCTACCGTATTGATTAGCATCTGATCAAAACCAGTCAACTTCAATTACCATTACTTTTAAGAGCATTTTCTTCTTTTTACATTTTCAGTTTTCCTCTCCAAAAACGTATGAGAAACGTGAAATTAAGGTCCCACAAGTCAATTAATGATTAATAGAATTATAGAAGTGTTTGATAAAAACATTAGAGAGTTATTCATTATAAAATTTAGGTGCAAATTCTGTTCCCATCGAAGATGATGCTTCAGCTTAATTAATTTTAATTTATGGAGCATGCTGGATGGCACTGCTTGAGCGGGCATATATTTGCTTAGCAATTTTACCACTCTGGAGGATGGCAATCTGAATGGTTCTGCATTGTCACACGCAGCTTTTTCATGCAATAGTGGCAAAATTAATTTCAAAGCACTAGTCATATTAATCTGAACACCCCTGTGTTTTTTGAGCAACTGTCTTAATCTGCCTCAAAGACAAAAATCGACGTATCTGCTCTCATATTTGAGCAGTACATTATGAGTGCGTGCCTGTAGTTACCACGGAGTGAGATTCATATCGCCTTGATTGCATTTGAATGCTACTTGTTCTCCTGAGAGCCTGCTTGGATTAGTTTTATGATAATTCTCATATCTTATACCTATGAAAGGTGAAATTGTCTGTCGCTGGGCAGGCTGATGCACCCTGTATTTGCCATTAGAGAGCTCCTGTTTGTTAAGTTGCACACAGACCACTGTACTGGGAGCAAGCCTTTTTTTCAGCCCTGCTGATCATAAATGTCATAGAATATGTCACCTAAGTAACCGTCAGTCCTGCGTGTCAGGCAGCAGAGTCTCATTTTGTCTGCAGCTTTCACGTTGCCTGTCCCTACTCCATTACTCAGCACACGAGGTTCCGAAGCCACGTGTGATCCCTCTTGATTTCTCCTTAGGTTTCAGAAGGATTTATTCTAGATGTGGGATAATACGAGGTGGGGCTGAACTGAGATATATTATGGATTGCAGAGCAGAAGAGCATTTGAGGGGTGTGTAGGTGGGGAAGGAGACACTTGTGTGCTGGTTCTGAGCGTTACTGTGCCACGCTTCAGTTTGAACTGCGTGGCAGCGTTGCCTGTAGTGGATCATGGTATAGACAGAGCATATGGCTCGACAGAAGTGCCTGCTCTCTTGAGAAGTGCTGGGGACTGTTGCTTCCCTGTCTGCAGCTCCAGTTGAAATGCAGCCGTGCTGCCCTCTGGGCAGAAGTTTGAAGACTGTCGCTGTGATTTTGTGTTGAGGGTCAAAAAGAGAGGGATGGCTCCATCTCTCTTGAGCTGTGCATTTTTATGTGCACGCCGGATGAGTGATTTTAGTGTTATCTTAATGTTTATGCTTTCATTTGCTTTCTCATTGCATAAACAGCGGCAGATGAAAAGTCATTGAGTGACTGGAAGAGAAAAATGTCTGTCTGGAGTGGACTCATCAAGGCAGAGTCAGAGAAGGTTAATTTTCTATCCCACTGATGAGGGTTGTTTAAACATGAGAATGCTGTTTGGCGCAGAATGGACCGTGATGCACAGACGGCAGATAGAAGGAAAAGATTTTGAGGTGAAGTATGGCTGTGTGCTTGGCTTACACTAGCCGTCTCCTCTTGGCCACCAGTTGCAGACAGGATAACAGGCTAAATGGATCTTAGGCCATACCATTCTCATGCTTCATGATTTTTCCTTCCTGGAATCCTCACCGTATCAGCATACATTTATGTGTCGTTGTGCGTGTCTGCATGCCAAGAGAAGGTATGGGTCTGCATCTCTCCATAGTTCCAGCCCCTGTCTCTGTCTTCAGCATTCTTGTAGACATCTCAGACCATTACACTTGACTCTGTGTTCCAAGGTACGCTATGTAGGTACTGCTGGGAACTTTGGAGAGTGAAGGAAAGGGTCTTCAGAAAACATCAGAGCTTTTATAGCAAGTGCTGGCTACCGGGTAGTCAAGAACGCCATCGGCTGGATGACAGTATAGTGGTGCTCTGGCAGTTCAGTGTGGCAGAAGAGAAAGGTTTAAATTTGGCAAGTGTCCTGTTCCAGTGTACAAAAGAAATTTGCATACAAAGTGGAGCGTAGAGTCATCAGAGACTGATTTTGGAGACGAGAGAGCAGGAAGAAGCTAGGGAAAAGCTCTGGGAGCTTGTCTTTGAGGAACTACCGGAACAGTTACTGGAATGGGTAGATGGTACCAATTCCAGGGCAGTAGATACTCAATCTGGGTTACCCGAATATTTGCAGCTTTATAAAAATGTTTGTGTCTGTTGTAGTTGAGGGGTGTACAGGTCTCTCAGATCCTCACATTAATGCTGATACATAAACACAAAACTTTCGTCTTTGGACTTTTTCTTCATTGAACCAGCATTTTTCCCAAGTTAAAGGGTTGACTGAAGGAGCTCTACTTTGATCTTAACACATTTAGTTTTTAAACTGCTTTTTTGACTTGATAGGAAAAAAAATTTATATGATAGCATTAATAATAATGATAGAATAATGAACAATTAATAGTAATAAAAAAGAAGTGGCATTATCCAAAGATGTGCGTTATTTCAGTACGGTCTCTGTTGAATTCACAAGTGTTGCTTTTTGGTTGGCTCAAAGTTTTGCTGGGAGTAAGATACTTCAGGTTTACTTATCCCCCACACCAGACAACTGACAGCAGGCTTTAGCAGCTGCTGGAGAGTCTTCTCCAAATACCTTCGGCTGGAAAGAGAGTGCCTTTGTCCTTTCCTCCTTCCCCTAAGTCCTAAGGGAAGTTTGGAAGTCCTAGAAAAGACCAGAGAATACCTACAGTATTCTGCAGTCTGCAGTGTAGTGGGAGACACACAGAAAAGCATCGGGTAGCTGGGAGAGAAGAAATTAAAAAATGTTAGTAGTTCTGCTCTTTTGCCCAAAGTTCACGGTTAGAATTCTCTTCTGTGGTCACATGCTGTAAAAGTTTTGAGATGTGGCTGTCAGTCCAGTTATAAAAGTAAAAAATCCAGCCATGAGGGAGAGCCTGACTGTGCTTATCTCACCAAGCACTTTTATAACTCTGTTGGGCTCGTGCTGTGGGAGTTGTTTGAATAACAGCATCAGGGGCTGGGTCGGCGCCCCAGTTTCTGCCTTTCTCCCCTCCAAACCCAATGAATGGTCTGGAGCTCGCAAGGGAGGGCAGATCTCGGGGCCCGGGGTGGCCGGTTCACTAGCTTAGGGGACCGCAATTGTTGCAGTTCAAAATGCTATCGTGTGTCGTGCTGCTGGTAATTTGAAGTAGTGGCTTCGCTGCTGGCCGGTAGCAAACTGCTTTGGGTGTTGAATAGCAGCTTCTTATCTCCAGATTCACAGATGGGATTGTGGATGTCCCGCTTTTGATGGTTAGCATTGAATAGGAAGTTTTGTAAATGATTCTTGGCAGGAGTACTCGTTACATTTCTATTGAGATTTATCTCCACAGCTGAGTTTTCCTTTTTCTCTCTACCATGCAATTAAGTGGGTGACCATCCTATGCAGAAGGAACTGCTTCTATTAAAGATGAAAAGAACTGAGAGTGAAGCCAGCCACACACAGCACTAGGGTTTAAGCCAGCTTTACTTCACTTTTCAGAAGAAGTGAAAAACAAAATGCATAGCTGCTACATATTCCTGGTCTCTGAGATACCACACAGTATTTTCATAAAATACATGCTCATAAATGTATTGCATTCTTACATCAACCTTTTGGACTGGAAAAATGTTATTTCTCTAATAGGAAAAAATGTTCTCAGTTTCTAACATTAGGTAATGAGAGCATATCTGTTGCTTTGCTGACAGCAGTAAATATTTCCTATAGTGTTCCTTATTGCCATTTTAATGGCAGTACTCCCAAAGCTGAGCAGACACTGCATTTTGTTTTACACTAAACTATTCTGGGATACACACCATTGATTGGAGAACACTGCTGTCTTTGACAAGCTTATCATAATGTGTCTGTGAGTTCGTATTTTCTTAAGCTGTTCTGAAAATACAAATATTTGGAAATAAACAAACCTGAATATCATTTCAGCTGTGTCTCTACCCATAGACGATGTGTCCCTAATATTTTTGCGAAGTAGAAATTTTAAAAAGGAGAAATTTGACATTCAGGAGAATGTTTTCAAGATCCTGGAGGACTCGCTGTGGGATTTCCTGGCTTTTGCGGAGAATGGGGAAGTCTGCAGCCTGTTCTGGAGCGCTGAGCTTGTGAGCGTGGTATGTTTTCCCTTTTTTTTTTAATTTTTTTTCATTTCTCCCCTCTACCCATGATCTTCTCCTTTTTTCTCCCATTTTTTTTAAACTCTTGTGACCTGGAGCAATTGAAGTTAAACAAGTCCTGCCAAGATGCATTGCTTTCTTCCGGAAATTTTTCTAAATCAAAAAAGCCATCGTGCTGCTTTTCCTGCGAGACGTACAGCCACCGAGGTTATCATATCACTGCCTGTCTCTTGTATCTTTCCACGATGTATGGGAAGAAGTTTGCTGATCTTCTCTTAAGTTTGCTGCAAACGACATCGGAGTGAGTGTAACTGAAGCAGATGTTACAGCTTTCTGCGATAGTACTAGATACTTATTTCTACACAAGTCTTTTTGATAGCCTGTGGTATATTTAGCCAAAGGTTATACACACTGCCCATGGAAATCAGCTGCTGTAAATAAATGCAGACCATCAGCTTTTTCTGATATTTTTTTCATATTTATTTTCCGTGGTGAACACGCAGCTCTGAAGTTAAAATATTCAGTCTGCGCTGATCAGAAATCCAAACTCAGATGTGACTCGTGTGTAATTTGCCAATAGGTGGCATGAGTGCATTACCAAGGTTTACAGGTATAAACTGCAAATAACCGCTTATGTTTAAGTTCCTAAAGATGCGGCAGAAGGCAGTGTGGCTCACGTCAGCAGCCACCAGTTCCCAAAGAGTAACCGCTGGCTGAGCGATGCACGCTGCCGGTGATGGATGAAGACTTTTTGTTACAGAATTGGAAAAACCAACAAAGTTCATGCCAGATAGCAGTAGGAAACAGGCACGAAGTCCATGCGTAACAGCTATGTGGAAAAGAAACGACCTGAAATCAACCACAACAACCGTGCAGCAGCGTGACCCAAAAAAAGGCATTTTCTCATCAATTAATAAACGTTGATTTATGGCTTGTCTTAAACAAACAACAAAACGAACAGAAAGCCCAAGCTGCTTTAATAGAGGCCAAGTCCAAAATACGTTAAAATCAAGTTTATTTTTAATTATGTAAAAGTTTAAATGTCTCCTGAGCATAGGTAAGAGGAGTTTGTTAAGAGGAGCTGTGTGATAGAACAATAATTTTGAGGGGGGAACAGTGACAGTGGCGTGATAGTCGATATGGAATCATGGTTGTTGCAATCCTACCTCAGTCAGCTCCAGGCTAATGCGATGTGCTGCCTCACCATCCTCAGCCTCATCTGGTGGCCCCGAGCAAACCCTACCCTGAAAATCCAGCGGTTGGAGCAGCTCACTGCCTCGTTGTGCCCTACGCCTCGGTGCAACACAGACCTGAAGCCAGTTGCTCCCGACTGGCACACAGATTTTGAGGTTTGTGTGTAGAATTATCAAGCCCTCGTTTGTAACTGACATAAGCGGAGTGGAGTATTTGCCTTTTCTCTGTTTTTTTTTTCCCCAGACCTTTCTCAAGTGCTTGCTGGCTGTGATTTATCTGGATTGGATAACTTTCTAAATATGATTTGTGGCTCAGAGGGCAGTTATGCGATTGCAAAAATTCTCATTTGAAATTCTTCACCCTCTATTATACAAGTGGTCAATTAGATGATTGTAACTATCCCTCTGCCTTTTGAAGCCTTTGAAATGATATGCGGTGTAAGAATGTCACCAAAGTGTTTGGGCAGCGCCTGTGCAATGATGTTGATCCTTGCCTGGATGCTCCGTTTCTTCACAGACCAGGTAATGGTCCTGTATTTGTTGATCCGCAATGCATGAGTGCGATAGGAAAACCCGTGAGTTAAAACGGATGCGGGTCTGTCTTAGCCCACTTTTGTCATATTTACGACCTGAGAACCTTCAGAATGGCAGCATCCAGGCTTCTAAATGTATGCTTTCTCTTTTTCCGTCTTGGAATCTAAGTATCTGGGGGGATGGTTGGACTAGATGATCCTTGAGGTCACTTCCAACCTTAATGATTCTTTTCTATTCTATTCTATCAGAATGGGATGCAGCTTCTCATGGGAGTTTCATGCAATACGCCTCGGAGGACAGAGAGTTAGGCACTATTTAAGAGTTGATTTTTATTTTAATCACACTTTTTTTTGAGGCAACAGGGTCTGGAGTTCTGCTGCTTTGCATGAAGGTCTTCCCGTCCAGTCTCTTTACTCAGAATTCCTATTACTAATCTGGGAATTACAAACTCCTCAGTCTGTTGTGTTGCAGGGCAGGAGGACTTGGCATGGATGGGGCTGTCTAAGGTGAAGTATTAGGTCTGTGTTAGTTGTACAACGCACAGAAGCAGGATCTTTCTTTGCTCCTAACTGCGTTTTCCCATGCCTTTAGGGAGGGACACGATACTGCAGAAGAAAGGTGTTGCTTAGGTGTTTCCATTCCCTTGTTTCCTTCACCGTACGGATCCCAGACTGTGAGAATCACCAAGTAATTGGTGCCCACCAGTCTGAACAAGTGAGTTTGGCATAGACTGTCACAGCTTCACTGTCAGCAGTTTGTGACTGCTCTGTATTGAGCTTCTTCCACAAAATGAGTATAATAGCCTAGAAATACAGTGTCTGAAAATATTTCATCAAAAGCTGAATACATGAGAGAAGAGAGACTGAATAAATTAGCAGTAGTACCCGATAGGTTTTTGACAGCCACACGAGTTTGAGTTGAGAGGTGTATTTCAAAGCACTAACCGCTAGACCTTGCTTTTGTGAGACCAAGAGTTTTTCCACTCGCAATGATCCAACTCTTACATTTTCAACGCTGTCTTATTAGGTTGTCTTGGAGAAGAGAATGGCACACCGCTTTAAACACGGGCGGTAACAAGTGTGGTCTGTAGGTAGTGTCCAAATGTTGCTGACGTTAGAGTAGACAGTACTAGAAAAAAAATGCCCACAATGGGTTTGGAAACATTTCCTTAAGACAGACAAAATTTCAGTCTCCATGTGATAGAAGTAATAGCACTACGAGGAGTATGAATTACCATCATTCCTCTCAGCGAGATGCTGATTTTTGAAGGCAAAGCACTGAGTTCAATTTTTTTTTTCCTAGTTTTTGTCGGTTTAACACGAGAATTTTCAGAGATTTGAAAAGAAATCCTTCCTGAAGTTTCTAATGAAAAAGTAATTAAAACTGTAATAAAATGTAAGCTTGCTAGAGATCATCGTTCTGGGCTTGTGGTCGGTATTTACTATGAAAGACTTGTGGCTTTTGCTCTCCTACCCCTAAAACCTGGCAGCAGGGGCAAGGTAGCGGAGAAGTAGGTAGTTCTGGAGAACACTCCGTTCTCTCTACTGTGGCATGCAAACTGAGCATTAACGAGACATGGGCTGGTTCAACTAACGGAGCTTGGTTTTTTTTTTCTTTTATATATTTTTTTTAAACATTCAGTTTTTGTCCTTGGAAACTATCTACAACTTGGTTTTATTTCATTTTTAGGTAAAGTGGTTGTAGCTATAGGATGCGTGGTTTCCCCAGCTAGTACCATTGAATTAAGAGAGCTCTACAACATAATAGAGAGGTCTATAATCTATAGAATCTGGAATGTGAGGGGTTTGGNTTTGGGTTTTGTGTGTGGTTTTTTTTTTTTTTTTTTTTTTTTTTTTTTTGTTGGTTGGTTTTTTTTTTTTTAGTTTTTTGCTCTACTAAAAAGCTTATATCCCTTGAGCTTGACCGGAGTTAGTTAAAGACAGGATGTATCAGGATACACTTTGTAATAATAGCATGTGTTTATATGGAGTCAAATTGTAGTATTTTTGGAATGCTCTCGAAATTGGTGGTAAACCTGTGCTCAACTTCCTCCTTTAACCAAAGTTCTTCGTTCTTCATCGTGTCTGATGCAGAAAAGTGAAATGTGAAGCATAAATTGATTCCTTTGGCTACAGAGCAGAATAATTCCGTTGTGTTTATTTTGGTCCTTGTCTCAGATAACAGCTTCTCGTTAGCGGTGGAACAGAGAAATGGTGCCGTGTGCTGGGGAGGGAGAGATGTTGTTGGTCCCAGCTTCTGCAGGGGCGTAAGATCTGAAAGCAGATGGCTTTGTGCTGCCTAACAGAAGGCTGTGCTCTGCTGGGATTTGAGTGATGTGGGGAATTTGTGGGCCAAGCTTGGGTTTTCTTCAGTGGGCAAAGTAGATTAGTCTCAGTTGCCAGATGCTGAAGAATCTTGGAGGGCTTCCTTTATACCTGCTTGGATGTCCCATCCGAGGGACCATCTGCCTCCAGAGGAGAATTCAGACCTCAGTGTTGACTATGTTGAGGATTATATCTGGCTTTTTGTAGTGTGTAGCGGGCAGAGGAGACTGGGGATCTTCGGTTTCCCATCCAGTAAGCACTTAGACTGTGATCTAGACCTGATGACGAGCTGGTGTTTTAAATGATGACAGTAAACAGATTTATTTTTGATTTTTCCAACCTTTCCATCAACTTTACTGTTTTTCTTGATAAGAAGTTCATGTAGTTTCATAACATAGAGAATAGAAGGCAATATGTGAAATATTCCTTCTCTCAATGATACTGAACTTTGTGCTGATGCACTTTACTGGACCTCTTGCAGTTCCTTTACTTTTGTTGTTATACATGAGCTTGATCCCTACCTGTTGCTGGGTGATGTAGTGTTGATGACTTCAACAGACCCAAATCCCTGGCTTGTGAAGCCCATTCATGCAGTGGGAAAACACTGGCAGGAGCCCCGTGCTGTAGGTTTGGCCTGAGCAAAGGCAATACTAAGACACTCATGGAAAAATAGATGCCCTGGAGACAAAAATTAACACCCACGATCTTCTGTGCCAGTCACCTTCCTCAGAAGGGACGGTGTGAGTTGGTCCGGCACCTATCACAGGGTGCAGCCTGATCCGCACCTCGGTGCCGAGCATCCCCAGGGAGCGCCGGGGCCGCCACCGAATGGGAAGCGGCTCCCCGCAAGAAAACAGTGGCACAGCATGACCCGGTGCGTGGATAAACAAAGCAAGGCAGGGATTTTATGTGTCTAGGCTAAGCCTCCTGCTGCAAATTTATAGGCTTTTTAACTTGCTGTGCTACCTGTCAGTCTGAACAGATGCACAGCCTTCAGGCTCTCGGAGCTTGCCAGCAACTGGCATCCTGCTGGGAACCGTAGGAGGACTTTCAGTAGGAAGCAGGGCAGCCTAATAATAGCGCAAGAGCACACTGAAACCAGTGCTTGCGCGGGGAAGTAGGAAAGGGTAACCTGTAGTTCTGCTTTTCTCAACCAGCAGAAGGATGTACGGGGGGGGGGACACCACAGGCCATTGACTTGAGCGCTTGCTTGGCAGCAGGATGCTGAAAACCTTGGCCAGAATAAGCAGATGTTTGAATTTCCCCAAAGCTGGAAGAAGCCGTAGATACGTAAAAATAAACTTTTCTAAGCAGGCACGCTTGTAGGGCTGTTCAAAATTTCCTGGGTCTAATTTACTGTTTGAGTAAAACCAGAGGGATAGAAAAGTATACCTGTATGAAACACGCGTTTGTATTTTTCTTGGTATTATAACTGTTAGTTCCAGAGTTCTTTACCTTTAAGGTTCCTGAGGGTTCAATTCAGTCGCCCAGCCATAAGCCACATGTTATTTGAATGCGGGACACTGCATGGGGCTGACAGATGTGACATGGGGCTGCTGATAGACCATTTATTTCTTTCTGATACTTCGGCAGGAGTCTTACTCTGCGATACCCCAGGGTATCGGATGTGGCAGTAAGGGTGCGTGCGTCAGCAGCTAAACTGAGCCCTGGTATTCCACCATGAAGGGCTGGCCAGAGCGTAGGGGGCAGTGACACTGGGCTGAGAAGCATCCTTCCGATGTGATGTGCTCGGCAAATGTAGTAACCAAATAATTATTTTTTTGTTCGGGACATGGCTGGGGGCTACGGCTGCTCTAAACTTTCAGGTTTTTGCCAAAAATGACTTCTTTTCAGAAAGAAAAGATATAATGTTGAGATGAGAATTGACAAGATGAGAAAAGAGAAATCATTAGTAATATAAGCTAAAGAACACTTTAATTTTGGCCTTTCAAGGAATAATGGGAATTCTTGATCAGAAACACCATCTGCCAAGGCAGAGATTTCCCTCAGCTGGTTACGGTAAATTGAGCAATGGTAAATTGTTCTTTGTATTTATTTCTGTTTCTGGAATGAAACCCACATATTATTTACTTGTAAAGATTATTCATAAATCTCTCCAAGCCTCAGTCTGTTGTGCTGACCTCCAGCATCCTACGTATTGGGAAAGGACTAGAACAAGATTATTTTTCCAGAACTGGGGGAAAAGTCCTGTCTCCTGTGAGGCAGAGTGGAAGTGGGGATGCAAATACAGCTTTGGGCAGAGTAGCACTGAGATAAAGTCCAACAATTCCCCCGTCCACGCTGACTGATTTCCAGATGACGAACCATGTTGCCATCTTCCCTGGTAGGAGCTGGGTCTTCCTACAGCCTCCAGCAGCAGTTCTGTGCCGTTATTACAGGTGGCTGTTGTTTCGTTGTGTTTCTTTGGTGTATTATTTTTTGTGTTTAAAGTGACTGATGCTACTTTCTGCAGCTTTCTCTCAGACCAGAGAATTGGATTTGGTTAAAAATATCCCCACCCCCCGTACACTTGTGGGGGGAAAAAGCATCATCTCTTCAGTATTTTCAAGGCCAATTAATTTTTTAATTAACAAAAGTATACTTGAAAATATAAAACATTCATTTGTGGAAATTGGTCTGTTTCCAGGTATTGCTGAATTAGCTTGGCAAGTCATATTTTTAAAATTAGAAAATGAAATTCTCATGCAGAAAGATAAATTGTTTAAGTTCCATGGAAGTCTTCAATTCTTTTTACTTTAGATTTTGATGTATTTTGTTGTGTTTAGATATGTGCCATATCCGCTGGTGTGATTAAAAAGTAGAATTAGTTTGAAATACATTTCCATTATGGCTTTCAGTGCTTTTTCCAAAATAACCTATAATTTCCATCATTTTTAAAAACATTTTTTTCTAAATAGATATCAGTTTGACTCCTGCAAAATAATCAGGCACAATCTCAGGAACAGGAATGTGCAAGCACATGCTCGTTGTGTGAAGTTGAAATAAAAGTCTTCAGTGATGTTTTAGTTCACTTCTAAAACGAGTAATGAAAATGTGTTGCAATTTGCAAATGTTCACATATTTTTCCTAACATTTGCTTTATATATATTGTTACTAGTGTAGAAAAAATTGGTTTAACTTATGCTACCAATATTCATGTCAAAACTAATTGACATTCATGGACAGATAATTTTGTGCTTCTTTGAACATGGTCTGTAGGATCACCCCATGAATATTAATTTCACTTTTCAGAAATTACTTTTTCTATAAAAACTCTTACAGTGGTGTCACAATAATGGCAGTCTTAACATTTCCAACTTCTTTTGGTTGCAGAGCAGTCACTGAGCTACATGAAACAGGTCATGTTGCAAAGGAAAAACCGAGAGACTGCTACTTGAAACGGGTTTTGCCAAAAGTGAAGTTGTATTTCATATGAAGAGCGTCCTAGTTCTTTGCGGAGGGATTTTGATGCCTTGAATATCTGATGTATTTTCCCTACTTTGTGTTCTTGACTTTACATAGTTACACAAAAGGAAAAAGTAGTTTGCATTTAAGTTAAAAAGGAGAAAAAGAAAATTTACAAAAGGCTAGGTCCTGGAACAAGCACACGGTCAATAAGACAAAAAATAAAATCTGAAAATTTGGAAAGATTTCACATTGTATTAATACAACCCTTTAATTTATAGATTCCTCTGAAAAGGTCTCAGTGGTACTGTGCTGCTCTGGTAAACATACATCACAGAAGTCTTATCAACTTATTTTCAGCATGATAATAAACAAAAAAAAGCCAACATCTAAAACAAAAATTCTGAACCCTGTTGCATTTAATGAAAGATCCTTAAATTATAGCAGAGTCAGTCCTTTATTGCATTTGCAATGTCATATTTATCGCATCATCTTTATGGTTTTGTAATTGAGGATTCATTGCGGTTTCCACTGCACGTCCAGTTGTTCAGGAGTTCATAATTCAGCCCACTTAATTTGTAACATGCTGAAACTTGGGAAATAAATTGTCTCTCTATGCAGTTTTTTTGGTGGGGTTTTTAATGGCTTCAATTGATTAAATCTTTTTAATCTGTGATGGTGGAAAAAAAAAACCCGCAAAGGGTCAGATCTAAGAAGTATGGAGGTGACAAAAATCCCCAACTCTGACAAAAGTATGTTAACGGCAAGGAATGGAACTCAAAATCACAACCTGAGCCCCCAGCTGGGACACTGCTTGACTCCAGAAATGCCTTTTTTTTTTTCTTTTTGGTTTGTTTTCTCCACCCCCCCTTTCCCCCTGGTTATCTTTGCTTTAGGACTGTGCATCTTCACGCAGTGGTACCTGGGTTTCTGAGGAACTGGATCTGAGAGCCCTGCTTAGGGTGGGATGTATCTGCACAAACAGACCAGTGGAGGAAAACTTTGTGAGTGCTTTATAATAAAGTGCCCGTTCCAGTGAAGGGAAGATCTGGTTTGAATCTCCCTTTCTAGTCTGAGGGATAGGAATTTTCTCTTGCTGTTTTAGAAGAGTATTTAATTATTAGGCTATAGGCGGTGCTGGTATGGAGGTAGGGAAGTTCCCGACATAGCTGGGGTTGAAACCGCACTGTGTGTGGGAGTCGCTGAGATCAGGACGAGATGGGCATGCGGGGAGAGCCTGATTTGATAGCCGAGTAGTTACGGACACAGCACGCGGCTGGCCGGGGAAGCCAAGGGTTTCGCAGTTGCCTGCGGTACACTGTATTTTTTTTAAGGACTTGTATAGAAAATCAAGATTTATATTTTTTGTGTGATTAATGTGATTGCCAAACAGCTACCTGTGCGGCCAGGAGCCTTGATAAACTTTAAGCTCTTGTCATACAAAAAGTTCAGAGCACAAAGAGGAACATTGCACACCTCTGCCTGCCAAACGTGTCCTTGGCAAGCTGTCCCTTGAACCATTCTGATTTGTTTCCATTTAATTAATGAACACTTTCCTGCTTTGTGATTATTGTCCTTGCCCGAAGTTGTTCCCATTATAGAGATGAATAAATAGTTCTCGACATTAGTTTCTACCTGCTTTGGAAGTTGTTACACCCTCGGGGACCTGTAACTTGTCCTTGCTTTTAGTCCCTACTAATTCCGCCTCATCTTGTTTATTTGTATCTTTTATATGATTTTTGTTTTGTCCTTCACAGTTAAAAAAAAATAAAATTAAAATCTTACCACTGGTGTTCTTTCACTGCTACTCCAAATATCTTTCATCTTTTTTCCTTGTCATGGAATGTATTTTCTTGGTTGAGGCGGGGGGTGGGGGGGTCTCTTCTCATTCTAGTGCCTTTTTCAGGAGCTGCTTGTGCCACATCTGAAAGGATGAACATGAATTATCACAGACGTTTCCTGAGTACAGGAAAGGAATCATCTTCTCAATCTCCCGTTTTGCTGAGAATCTTACACCTGTTTGCAGCCCCGTTACTTTCCTGTGCGTGCTTTCAGTGAAGTTACACCGTGAGGCCGTCGGCAAGTGGAGGTCTCGAGGTTGATGTGAGCGGGCTTCTTGAGTTTGGGATGTACGAGAAAAAATACCAAGACCAGCATGTGGTTTATCCAACTCTTCAGCGCGAGGAGTAACAACGAGTGCGGGGGGACTTCTGCGCTGGCTGGGGCGCGTTCCTGGGGGTCCTTCAGTGAGTGGTTGCCAACAGCAGCAAGAACCCTTTTCGGTAACTGGTCCGTGAAACTGTGCATCACCCTGACTTACTAGCTTAACGGATAGCTCTCCGTCCGCAGGCGTTAGACCGGGGAACGTTACCCTGGCAGTACCTCTCCCGTTGCTCTGCACCGTCCTAAGCGCGCCGGCAGCCTGGCGGTCGCGGCCGCTCTCAGCACGTCACCAGAAATGATAGATGATCATTTATGATCATCCTCCGGTTTTGAGCGCGGCGCAAGTTCAGTACTTCTGGGCTTGTTTACACATCCCTTTGAAAACTATCAAGATATTACTGGAGTGGGTGAATTGGTTCAAATACCTGGGGAAAAAAGAAAAAAAAGAAGTATTCCCAGCAGGAGCTTGCTGTCACCCTTGGTTTGAATGTTTGAATATGGATATATTGGTACGTTTGGTTTTGTTTATTCTGTGCACACAATTAATTCCTATTTAGTCTGAGTACATTATTTTAGACTAGCAGGGAGAGCAAAAGTAAAACTTGTTGGACATTTAAAGCTTCAGTGAGGCAAGAAGAGGGCGTGTTAAATAAATATGTGTACCCTGCTCACCTCCTCTGCAGGGCTGGTGGCAGCTGTCGTAATACTGAAGTACTGTGGACAAGGGGAAAGCGTAGCTGTGAGTTATCTGAAATTAGAACAGCTTCTGCCCAAACACCTTCAAATCATCTGGCTGAGTTGAATTTTGATTCAAAATCTTCAGACAACCTCTCTCCTTCTGATGGAGTTTAAGCACACACTGGGTCTGGAAAATTAGGCCTCGAGGTCTGAATTTTCCATTTTGAGCCGGTCTGTGTTTGGGAACAGGCTTGTTGGTCCTAGCACCCACTAACAGACTGCAGTGCTACGGTGGCAGTTTGGAGTATAATTTATCTCTTGGAATAAAAATGTCTTTAGAAGAGAGAGAGTAGCTGTTCCTTTCTCCTCTGGATACAGCAATTTTGTCAGTGCAAACAATTTCTGTTCACTCAAACATTAAGGAAATAGGGATTAGACAAAGTAAAAAGTTCTGCTGTTTTGACAGAGACAAAAATTATTATACTTTAAAAAACCCTTGATCATGAGAGGGTAGTAGCATAAGATTATTAATTCAGCAGTTTCTTTGAGGAAATTGGCTTTTTTGGAGCCTTCATGAGAGATTGGCCTAATCTCCTCCAAGTTTTTTTCTGGTGACAAAAAGTAGAGGTGAAGATCCAGTGATTGCTCTGTCACTGTATACCAGTTGCTCCATTGCTTTATGGAATCTATTTTGCCTTGAAATACTACTTTTTTTTTTTTAATGTCTATTATACATTTTTGGTGTTGATGGTCAGAGGTTCCCAGACAGAGGAATGTACTTTTTTTGCAATGTACTTTTTTGCAATGTACTTTTGAAGATTGAAATATATTTAGATTTTTGTTAGGGAAACTTTGGTACAGCTTCAAAATGTAAGGATAGTAATGGATAAAATCTTCAAAGTATGTGGACAAGAACCTGTTCCTCTTAATAGTCTGGTGTAGGAAGAGACCAAAGGATGGAAAGTATACTGGTCCTAGTCTAATGTGTAGTCTGGTTTGCAAAACCAATAATGTCTTAACCATGGAATTGCAAGACATAAAATCAGTTCAGTATAATATTTTTTTTTAAAGTTTATTTATAAAATTGGGTATTGGATTTTGAGTAAAGGGGGTTTAATATAATTTATTGC
Organism: Psophia crepitans; assembly: GCA_013399095.1. Classification (NCBI taxonomy): domain Eukaryota; kingdom Metazoa; phylum Chordata; class Aves; order Gruiformes; family Psophiidae; genus Psophia; species Psophia crepitans. The sequence goes on along the minus strand of VWZZ01000718.1, from coordinate 551,554 downwards.
TTTACTTTGATAATTGTTAGAAATTTCTTATTTTTTTCATTCCTAATTTTAATTACTAATTTTAGTTAGTTAATCCTTACTTTAGTAATGATCTATGTAGAATTTAAACCCATCTTCTTAAGAGTTGCTGTGATCTTCTTGGCAATATGTGGCACTGAAACCTTTCCATAGCCACCTCAGGTGATGTCATGAAATATTGGGATTTGAAATGAAACTGTGACGAGAGAACAAAAACTTTAGGGAAACTGTTCTGTCACCTTTCTGTTATTCCTTGGCATTTTTGTTGCAGAGCCATAGGTAAAACTCCAAGCTTGTACATGCTCTGCTAGGAAGGTTTCCTTTTATCTGAACTTTCTGATATCCTTTCACCCTGTATTTTTAATAAATTCCTTTCAATGTTATTTCAGATTATTTCTTATGAACTATCATTTTATTTTTATTTTTTGGAAGGACAGAATTTCTGTATTTTTCTTTTTTTAAAAAAAAAAAAAAAAGAGAAGCACCAAACTGCTGTTTATGTGGAAACTATGCAAAGTGAGCAGCAGACAGCTGAACGCTCCATTAATCTCTGCTCTCCTTTTAAATTTTTTACTCCTCCCAAAATCAGTGGACTGAGGTCTTTTACCCAGCGTAAAGATCGTTGCATAAATCTAAGCATGAGACCTGAAGTTTGGTTTTATGCTACTATTATAGTCAGAGCTAAAGCCTGCTTTTGTTCTGAGAGAGTTCCTGGTACGTGGCGGGGTGAGGGAGAAAACAGGATCAGCAGATCAAAAAAGCTGAGCTTTTGCAGACCTGCTGGTTTGATAGTTCATTGCAGACTAAATGGAGCCCACCGAGCTCTATGGAGTGCTGCTGACATCAATTCTATCTCTCACAGCTTAACTAGGACCTGAGAAAGGTATCTAATAATAATTTAAAGATTTCAAAGTGAGAGAAAGTCTGCAGCAGCCTTCACTATTATTAGCCCTTGCTACAAAAAAAGTGTAGTTTGGCTCACGTTTCTGTAGATACAAGTTTTGGTCTATGAGCTTTTCCATTAATTTTTTTGTGTTAGCTTTAAGCAATCCACAGTCAGAAACTTTAACCTTCATGGAATGTGAACTTGTGTGGTGCGTTAGAAATAAAATAAGGTGTTGATTATTTCTCTTACTAGCTGTTTTAACTACAGTCAAATTTTTAAACCTCCAAAATAGGCACTGACAGGAGAGAAATGGGAAGTGTTCTATTAATAACTGATTTGGAGATTGGTGGGGGTTGATTGCTTGTCAGGTGAAAAAAAATATTAATTGTCATTACCGTCACCACAGGTCTTCAGATTTTGAAGGAAATAAAATATGATCTGACAGATACAAAGCAGAGCTGAATTTCAGCACAAGTTGCCTGTATCACTTTAATATATTTGTGTATCAATTCTCGGGCCAGTCCTGTCTCAGCTGAATTCGATGTGTGGAGTCCCACTGACCCCACGGTGAAGGAAAATGAGTTGAGCGTTAGAAATCACGTGTTGAACACACAGGAGAATTCATCTGCTCTTTATAATATAGTATCGACCAAATCATTTACAGACGGTGGGTATTGTCTCTCAAAAAGAGACAAGTGTGTTCTGGAGACATGTTGCTGTTCTTCAAAGACTGGGGAAAAAATGGCCGAAATGAGCAATAATATGCATTAGAATTGGTTACAAAGAGTTCCAATTCAAGTTGCGCCGTTTGTGTTTTAGCCTTGGTGTGCCGCTGCGTGAGCTCAGCCCGGCTGCTTGATCAGACGGTGATTTTGGCGTGTAGTTTAGTGGAAAGAAAAATCACCTGTACGGGACAGTTCCTGCATGCATTTTTTTATTTTTTTTTTCTGGAAACTGCCTCTTGATCAGAGCTTAAATTTAGAGAACACAAAAATATTCTTTGCAGTAGATACTGCAAATAGATTGTGGAAATGACCATTAGAAAGAAGTCAGTTAAATCCTCTGCCATGACTGATTTTACTGATGCCTGGAACCAACCAGAGCTTTACAGTCTCTCTTATCAGTGAATAATTCACGCCCTATGAGTGAAAAACCCAACAAAACTAAAGCAAGTTATGCAAATATCTGTCTTAAGACTTTAACAGCTCATCCTTTGGATACAACTGTTATGAAGTCATTGGGAGGAAGAAGCTCATACATAAAAATGAATGTTGCCATGCAACAAGTGCTAAAGAAAGAACCCCAAGATTTAAGCCTTAATTAATTTTCTGTAGCAGCTGGGAATGTTCAGGAATAAGGAAGTTCAGGAGCACCAGTGTTAATTAAGCCTCATTTGCTACAAGTCTGTGTCTTGTAGTGGATGACTTTGATGTCTGAGGTGGTATAAAGTCCAACTGATGCTTTTTCATGATCATAACATGTAAGGGCAAGCTCTCCCCTGCAACTTCCTTAGCTTCTCATAAAATCTGCATGTAGGCTACAGGCTCTTTAAGTTGAACACATGCTCTCTCTCTTGCGTAAGTGTTTGTTTACTCTAAATTTGTAGGAGCTTAGTCATCTCTGAGGTCTCCATCACCTCTGTTCAGTTTTGTGAGACCCACAAAAGCAGATGACCTGAGGTCATGTGCAGAGTTTGGGCTCCATATGGATGAAACAAACCACCATAAGGGCTGGATTTTGTCAGAGGGCATAGCTGAATGGAGATTTGTAAATGCTGATGTCACAGCAGCTAAAAATAAGTCCTGTGATATTTACTATTTAGGCGACAGAATCCTCTGCTGCTTTGATTTGTGAGAATTAATTTGCCGGGCTGTGGTGCATCAGGCAGAGATTGGCACTGCAGCAAAGGATGAGATTTCAAAAGACGCGGATTAAACCTGTTACTTCCTATTTTTGTGATTCATTTCGCTGTAGGTAGAACCTGATGTGTCCGTTGGGCAAAAGGTAAGCAAAACAGAGCCTGTTGGTGGTAGTCTCAAATATTATGCTGAGTTGATGGCCAGAAAAGCGTGTAAGTACAAACATGGACATAAACACCTTCCATTCAGCTTTACATCCACAGCTCCTTCAACTCCTACAGTGAGAAGCTGAAGCGTGCGTGACCAGCACCGTCCTATTGTTTCCCCATAAAATCGATTTAGTATATATAAACGGAGATTCTGGGTGTTGGTGGCATTCGTATTACTGCAATTAGATCACACCTTCCTGTGGCACGTTGTTTTTCTCATTGAAGGAATTAATCTTTGCCTCACAGAATACAAAGGATTAAGAAGAGCGGAGTTCTCCGCGAGCGGCTGAAATGATTGCTAATTTCCGAGGGCTTTTCAAACGATCCGTGGAAAAGATGAACATAAAGGTTAAGGAAAGTTATGCTCCACGGCTGTGATGCAAAGGGCAGGTTTCTAGTCTAGCAGGTGCTGAAGCAAGTGGAAACATCCCGTTTCAGAAGCTGACACGGTTATGGATTAGGTAGGATTAGAGAACATGCAGTTCATTTCTCTTTCTCTCTCCTCTGCAGGTTGTTACAAAACCTCGCTGGTTTTAAGAGACTGGTGGAAGTGTCGCTGGGTTCAGATGGCAGTGGACAGAGCGTGGCTGAGCCACTGTGGCTTTTGACCTTCACTACAACTTTAAGCCCTGGCAGCAGTCTGTATCTTTAAAGGATTTTTATGTTTGCTGTCTCCAAACGTGATGCTCGCTGGCTGAAAAGGGACAGAAACTGTGCTTCCTTATCTTACACAACAGGAAACAATATTAGCCCTGATAGCACGCCCACTTACACCGCTATCTTTCCCAGTATCAAATTTTGCCGCTATCTTTTTCAGTATCAAATTTTGCCTGTCGTATTTACGGTAACAAAATGTATTACACGCTGCTGCGTTGACTGTGACCGTGGAGGGAGTTTGAACAGTAATCGCCAGAGGTACAATTCACTCGGATATGATTCAAAACATACAGTTCAGAGATTAATAGATAACATAAAGTAAAATTACAGATCAATGTGGCAAAGGATCATTCTAATGTGTTTGTAATCATTTTCTCATCCGTTGGCTGTGCTATCTCTCTTATGTATTGGCAGGGCTGCTTATCTAGAGGTGCTGCAGCAGCTCCGAATGTTTTATCACCTCCTTTAAAAGTGGAGTCAATTACAACTCCAGATTAAAATAGTGATGTACTTCAGGGAGTAAAAATGATATCCTGTTATGTGTGTTCTGAAATTGCTGGTGGGGCCTAGCTGATGAGTCATCACTCAAAATTTAATGAAATTATTAGAATGGCTTTGCAGTAGATCTCATCTAGGGGCGGGGGGGAGGACACAGCTTCCTCCTGCCCTGGGAACCTGTGGCAGCAAAATCAGTGACTTCACCCGCAAGAGGAGGGTCTGTGGTGTGTGTGTGTGTGTGTGTAAGTGTATGTGTACGAGAGAGACCGAGCTACCTGTGTAATAACACAAAAGACAAGAAATCACAACGAGAGAGGGTGTAATTTTATTTTTTTTCACCTTTGTAGAGACAGGCAAGCCCACCGTGCGCCTCTCGTGGTTTAGGTTCGTTCTTTCTGCTTTCTCGCAGGTCCCTCCCTGCTGCTTTGCTAGTTTAGCAAGAGGAGCTGCAACTAGTCTTGGGGCTGAGGGCATAAAGCCCTCAGGTAAGTATGAACGCTGGTGGCATGGGCAGGGCCTAAAATCAAGAACCACAAGAAGGACAGAGAATCGCTCTGCTGAACATCATAGATGTTCAACCTGTAAATTAAAGAAAACTTACGAGGGAAATGAGAAGAGCTATACATCTTACTCTGCAAGCCAATTACTCTCATTAAACAAGAATATTTTGTTGCCTACTGCACAAATATACTTGTTCTACAAAGAGAAGGCAGAGGGAAAACATGTTAATGACTCAAATATGAAGAACGTCAGAGAGAGGAGAGGAATCTCCCGGTTCTCATTTCAAGGTAGATTGGGCAAAAGTATCTAACTGCTGTAGAGACATTTCAGTAGATGTTAGGAAGACTTTTCTAGTGGTCAAAGAACATATCTAGAGGGATAGTTTGACTTGGAAATGTGACACTTTTATTCCTTTTTAATTTGCTCTGTGTCCTTTTGCATAGCACTGCGGTATACGAAGTAGTCATCCTGAAAATAGGTACTTCAGCTTTTTCACAAAACGCTCCGTATTTAAGGATGGATGTGCTGAGACATCCTTATGTCCCAGTACGAGCAGATTAAAAAAGAAGATCCTTACCATCAGGTAGTGTGTGAAAAGGGGGAAAATGGCTGTTGGTTAGGGTCATTTCAGAATACAGGGTTCTGAATGTTTCGTTTTAAATTTCGAGTTTTTTAGTACTTTACGGCAAAGTTCTTGATAGACTCTTATCCATTCTGTACCTACACAGGGAAGAAAGATATCTGAGCTCGTTTGAATATACAGAGGTTCATCTGCTTTTTTTCCTCCATCTGAGTCTTGGTTCTTACTCCTTTAATTTTGTTTCTCCAGGAGTGATTCCAATTCAATCCACATTCAAGTTGCATGGTGGCAACTGAAGTTATTGGCCATATCTTAACATAAAGATAAAAAACAGTGTTTTCTTGCAGAGGAGGTCAAAGATAATAAAAGGCAAAATTGAACTGTAAGTGCTATTGACTTTATTAAGAGGAGCACAGTGTGGGATGAGACAGGAAAGTGAAGGATCGATGCAAAAATGTAGTTTCACAGCCACTAAAAATGCAGTCTGGGGTTAGAGGTTGGACGTGTCACTCTTGTCACTGTAACAGACTTTCAAATACAAGAGTTACATAAAATGATATATTCTAAGGCTTTTCAATGAAGTGCAAGTTCATTTTTAGATCTTGCCAGATTATTCAGATTTCACTTAGCATGACAGTCTCTGAACTAAGATTACCGTCACTTGATCTGTATGACTCAGAAAGAAGACATATAAAAATAGGATTCTAAATTTTGAGAGCCAAGCTAAATTCTTGATGAAATTAGGTGGCGGAATACTGCAGAAGACCCCAATCTGGAATAGCAAGAGTTAAGCAGTTTTGCAAAGGCTGTGAGATTATACATTTTACTAGTTAGCAACGTACATTCTGTGTTATGTTTTTGAAAAAGTAAGATTATATAAATCATATATCTGTATGTGTTATATATAGCTATATCACGACATGTAGTGTAGGTATCTAAGTTGCACTTAGGTCAAAATGCGAAGCAAGAGAAAGAAAAAAGAGAACAAAATAAATTGGTTATCAATCTTCTTCTTGGTAGACAGTGTACCAACTACATCAGGAGAAACAGATATATCCAGGGATGTATGATTTCTTTAAATGTAAGTGGAAAAGTTTTGTCCTGACTTGTTCATGTTCTTCTTTATGAGTTTATTATAAAGGAGAGGTCATCTTCTTCAGGACAAGGTTTGGGAAAATATGAACAGGAACAATTTGTGTCTTTTCCAGAATGGGTTTAAGAACAGAATTAATCATTATGCTCGTTGCAAGACTTAAATAAACTTAAATAAATCTCATGACAATTTTGTTGGCAGTTCTATCAAAATTTTGGTAAAAGACTTTGTACCTCAGAACTGGGGAGAAAATTTTGCTATATTTGTATTTTGGATGATTAAATTTCAATCAGCTAGAATTCCTGAAAAATCCATCCAAGGTGAGAAGATCCCGGTGAGATACAGAAGAGGCTCAGCAGAGCTTTGCCTGTGAATGTGATGTCCAGGTGAGAGAAGGCCATTAGATTGTCAGGGAAGGAGAGCAGCAAACCCAACTTCTGGGTTAAGTTTGACGCCTGTTCCTTCTGTTGGCTCCTGGCAGCAGGGTTAGGGAGTTGCTGAACTCAGAGGAAGGCATGAGATGGGAGCTGGATGAAAAGGACTGAAGCTGGACAAGTAGATCCAAACTAGAAGCTGGCCTGAGTGGGCAGAATGTTGAGATGAGATAAAGAATTGGGAAGAGCAGGGAAGAGAACTGGCCTTGCCACATTCAAATCTTAAGTTGTTTGAAGTTACATGACAGACACATGCCCATTTTGAGCTAATTCACCACCCTGCAAAAGTACTAAGTCAGTTCTGAAAGCAGCGTATGTTTTGGGCGAAGCACACCACCATGTGAGTGCTTCAGTCCTGGGGCTATTTCCTATTTATTTTTTTTAGTCCTGGCAGTTTTTGCTGGCCAGAGCACTTGCTGTTGGGTTTTATTGAGCAGTATAGATATAAATTTAGTTGTGTCTCTTTTTGTTGTGTGTTAAGTGACGCTGCTTCACGCCCCCAGGAAATAATGCAGATCAATTTTTGGCATTTGGCTTTCATCAGTATTTCAGTGTCGTGAGTATTTCAGTGGAGCTTGAAAAACCACCGGGATCATATATGGTGCAGGGAGATGAGTTGGCAGACTCTCAAGGTAATTAGGCAGCCATGCAGAGACCAGTTTTTCCTTCTAAACTGTTGACTGGTATGGGTCTGAGAAAGGGGACTGTTAACTTTGCAATTTATCAAAGAAGCTTTGGCAAACTAATTATTATCAGACAGCCATTGGCCGTTGCTCTTGCCATAGCAGGTGTAGGGCAGATGATGAGACTAAATGGGCTACAGAGTTTTGGCTCATTCTAGGTTTAGCTTTGCTCCCACAAAATTCAGCAAGAGCTTTGCCATTGGCATGGAAGGAAGATAAGGACCTTTTATTTGCAGAGGGCTCAGTACAAGATGTGGAGTACCATTACCTTCTGTTGTTGACATTCGTCACTGCATGGACCTGTATTCACGCCTCTGGAGCAGGATCAGGAATCAAACTTCCTTCTGTGGGAATTGAAGAGGTACTATGCAGTCGTTAGGAACTGATTTTAGAAATTTGACTTCTCAGTGCCACCTACCTTCCAACCCTCAATTACTTGTTTTCCTGGTTTATTATATGATCCACTTTGCTTTCATTACAGTGAAATTAGCACTAATCAGCCCAGGACTTCCTTGTACTTGCTTGTGTCTACCTGCAGCCCAATTTCTGTCTTGCGATCTGTGTCAGAAGCCATTGCTGACTGCCACGGTCTTATTGGGTTGCAGGATCTCACATCCCGTTGTTTTTTTAAGCTGAGTTCTGACTTGTAAATTGTATTGATAAAACAGAGCACAAGTCCTACGGCGGCTGAGTGCATGGACTGTTTGACTATGCTTTTATGGAGTTATTCTAACTGCACTGTCTTGCTGGCAAACCGTGGCGCTTAGGTTCGATGTGTGGCAGTGGGATGAACTTGTAGTACACTGCTAGGATCTTACTCATTAGGCTTGTTTGTTGTAAAAACAAAATCTCGCTGGCACTTGTGAGAAGTTTGAAATCTTTAGCGTCAGACTGCATTTTCAGAAATTTTCTACTCTACTACACCTCTGATGGAGGGGAAAAAAAAAAAAGTTGGCATCAGCCATCCCAGTCTATGGGAATACGTACCCAAACTCCGTCTGAGCTTTGAGTTGAATCTTTATACATAGGAGAAGCACCTGGCACCAGTTTTTTCCCCTTCTATTCCTTACAATTTAGTATTTCTGAAACAGTGATTTATTGTTTGTGCTTCTCAAAGTTCAGGAAAATAAGTTCAGGAAAATTTTGTTCCAGAGGATTTCAAAACTGCTTAAGACAGTCTTAAGATCATTCAAGCATCAAGTTAGCATTCTTGGTGGAAATAAGAGCTTTGTAATCTGCACAACTCAGCACATTAGGAAACTTGAGCTAGTCTGTATGTGCCATGCTTTCTTCTAGGGAATATATAAGAGAAGATATGAAGATCTGAGAGTGTTCAGGCTTATACATTGAGTGTGCAGCTCCAGACTGAACTGGGGCTGTGACTGGAGCCACAGAGATGGCTCCAACCTAAAGAGCTCTCCATTTTCTGAGGTCGGCTGAGTGGAGCAGGGATGGCAGCTGAGCCATGGGGCTTTCTGAGCAAGGCGTGTACGTACATGCAGGAATGTGCAGATCTGGCATCAGTGGTGCATGGGTCTTTTTTCCAGTTATGACCTAGGAGCTGGAGTCAAATGTGTATTTTTTTCACTGAGATCCCTAAATGGGCTTTTTATGATGAACTAATTCAGAGAAATCCCGTGGCCCGTGCTCCACTGCAGAGTAGTAGATCACAGTTGTTCCTTTTACCTTGTAGTCTGCGTGGATGGTGCCTCTGAGAGTACCAACAAGACAGAAACATGGATGAATAACTCCAGTGTACAAGATCTTGCTATTTTTCCCCCAAATAATTTAACTAATTTCATTTGGAGAACCTCTGCATGATGTCAGAGAGTGCAAAGTCTATCGCATATGACCGAGCTGCTGGTCTTTTTTTTCCCCTTTTTTTTTAATAAAATGAATAAACTACACCCATGAGTTTTATTTAACATTGTAATTTCTTTTCTCCATATAAAGCTTTTGATAATTAGCTTAGTAGAAAAACCATGGAGTTAGGTTTTAAGGTTTTTAACATTTTTTTTTTTAACAGAAGCCTCTATCCCAAAGGAAAGGCTTCGTAAAGCTCGGTAGTTCACTTTAGTCTGATGTTTAATTAATTTTTATTTCAGTCACTCAGTTTCAGAGAATCTAAAGTGTCTTTTAGGTAGGAATAGATGAAGTAATGAAAACTATTCAGCTTGCTTGTGGTTTTGTTATTCTGGTAGACAGATAGTTTGAATGCTTTGCAGGACTACTGGACCTCATAGAGCAAGTTAGCTGGAGTCAGCGCACCTTGGCTGCAGCGAGCTGAAACCTGAGGTTTATCATAAGTGAATGTCATTATTCACTGCATTTGCCTGAACTAGGGGAGCAGCGGACAAAATCAAACTAATAAAACCCCACTTCTTTACACAGAAAGACTTAACCTGGCCCCAGATGTTTCTTTTGTAGATCATAATTCCTAAATAGGAAGAAATTACGGTAGTAATTCCAAGTGACTGAGACAGCCTTCATCTGATTGCTGCTGGAGTGAACGGCTGAGAGAGATGAATTTTTATGCTGTCTCTTTTTCCCCTTTCAACTATTTAGCCTTTCAGTCCCATAATATGTACAGACTTTGGAGGCCCAAGCAGCGTTCTGCAGGGCTTAGTGTTAACTGTGATCTGAGCCTGGAAGAGGGACCCTTCACCTCACGAAGGGTAAATTGAATTTGTCCCTGTTCCTACAGCTTTATATATGAACAAGTGTCTTAGATGATAAACTTCAATGGTAAGGAGAAAAAGCAGATGCCCTTTTGCTGATGCCTCCTTTTAATCTTTTGGGAATGCAGTTAAGTTTAGTACATGTTGTGAAGGTAATGAATTTATCTATGTTGAACACATATCATCAAAATAGAAAATCCCTAGCTATAATTTGTTTTTAAGCAACGGCAATGAGACAACCCTTCATTTCTCTTGACTGTTCCTGTGCTGCTGTAAGGTCTGGTAACCTATGGAGAGCTCCATGCCAGAGCAAACCGATGAAAAAGGCTGCATTAACCATTTAAGACATTTATGAATGTAACTTTTACTGTCATTTTCAAGACTTTCTGAAAATAATGTGTTAAATCTTTTGATGAACACTACCAAATACTTACCCCAATGTCAGAAAAACGCGCTTTTAAACGTCAAAGATTGATAATTCTTCCTGTGTTTTGTATGTCAGCGTATCTGAAACTAAAACATAGTGCTCAGAGGAAATAGCTGACTAGCTGAGCAACAAACTCAGGGCAAAACTATCCGCAGAAGTGTTATTTTGATGTTATTTATTTGAAAGTATGGCTAAACTCCTTACAGGGTAATGCAGTTTAGACATGCCTGTAGCTACTGCTCACCTTCAATAACTTGCTTCCACACGCTCTAAATCTCCCCATACCCAGCCTCATGGGAATTCGTTTGTTTGGGATAATCGTTATTCGAATCTGAGAGTAAGATGTCCTGAAAACTGTGTTATTTCATTTTTTAATTTTTTTTTTTTTTTCTTTCCATAGGCACCCTCTACCTGTGCCCTTGCAGCTGACAGGAGTTGGATCCAGACTTTAGTGACACGAGGGATGGGCTAACAATGGGCAGCTCTGGTCTTTTGAACAGCCTTGTATCCCTTTTTGAAGTGCTTCAGGGACACTGGGCAGGTTTATCATCCTTGCAGAGCCATGCCATTTTTTTTTCGGTAGGAAACACAGAGAGACCTGCTGGGAATACCCTCGCTGACCCCCAGTTTTGCAACCAGAGTTGTGAATTTGTTTGACTAGTCTGGGGTACCCTGACAGGGAAGGAATCTGAAGCTTTCCTGTACACTCTGTGCAGAGCTGCTCTGACCTTTTCTAGTAGTCTTTATTCCATTTCTGGCTTTTTCTGTTCTATCTTTGCTTCTTGATTACAGCTTCCTTTTCTGTCGGGAACCTGTAGGCCAGAGCATGAAGCATTAATGCACTCAGAGTAGAGAGGTTTATTTAACCGAATACACTGGAAATTCCAAACCAGAGAGTTTGTTCTTCTGGCAATAATTGCAAGAACTGGAGTGGTGTGAACCAGAATAAGGCAGGTCACTCAGACGTGAACTTAACTTTCCCAGTGAGAATCATAGAATGGTTTGGGTTGGAAGGGACCTTAAAAGATCATCTGGTTCCAACCAGGATGCCACCCACTAGATCATGTTGGCCAGGGCCCCATCCAACCTAGCCTTGGGCACTGCCAGGGATCCAGGGGCAGCCACAGCTTCTCTGGGCACCCTGTGCCAGGGCCTCAGCACCCTCACAGGGAAGGATTTCCTCCCCTGAAAAACCTGAAATTAAACCTTCAATCCAAACCCTGTTGAGTCCTCACTATAAAACATCTTCGTCTCAGTGGGAAAGATGTTTAAGGTGTGATCCCTGGAAGCGGTGCGTACTGCCAGTGTAGGCAGATCGTTGGTGTTGTGTAGAAGGGATTGTACAATTGGGCTGATGGAGCGTTAGTGTGGGAATAACAAAAACGTCATTAAGGACTGCAGTAAATGGCTTGTGAATTACAGCAAAAGCTGCGTTTGGCAGAATTATGAGCTATGGATGAGCATATACAGGTGGGACCCAGCAATCCATCAGTAAGACATGTTTCCTAATCCCTAATGCCAGGAGGCCTGGCATTATGCAGCTAATAAAATGAGAGAGATAAGGGCATGTGAGCGCACCCGTTGCAAAGGGCCCTGTGCATGTCTAAAGTAATGACCCTTGTGAATTACGGAGTGATGACAAACACCATCGCTATCGCAAAGCAGACCAGAGGCTTCATTCTGGGCAGATAAAATAAATTATGTAGTTGTACACAACTCCTTAGATCTTCTTAGCCAGTGGCCTCAGGCAATTAAATGAGCCAGAAATTGAGCTCCTCACAAGCGTTTAAATAGCAACTGTTCACATGCACGCACAAGCAATTACTTGGTGTTGAAATAAGAAAAGAAAATTGAATATAAAACGTGTTGGGTAGGGAATGAGATTTGTATCTGTTTCCCAGTCAGTCAGGAACTTTGCTAAGCACAATTCCAAAGTTCAGTTAAAAAGCCAAGTTTGGAACAGGGAATAAAAACACCCAGAAATTTCAGATAATTGATTATGTCATGGCACAGCGTAAGCACTAGTCTGTATATATGCACACCTGCCTATATTGAATGTTGTGTGTTTCAAAAAGTAAAACAACCATTAAATGACTATCTGTACCTAATTACCTGTAAGAGACCCTGCAGTGTTAAGCAGACCAGTACCTTAACAAACCTGGAATTACTGTATTGTGGTTTCCGCAGGCACTGGGTGCACAGGCAGGGCACGCAAGTGAATGATGGCATAATTGGGTGAATCACTCTATAATTTGAATAGTAAAAAGCTGCAAGGCACATATTTGACTGAGGCATTTTCTAAATATAAAAATGGGCTCCATTTCTTAGACACATAGCTTTAAATACCTGAGACAACTTCAACAGTATCACTCTGATTAGTTTTTAATTTCTTATTGGAGTTTGGTAGAAATGCAAACTTTTAAAAGATCGCTGCGAACGTAACATTTCAAAAGTACATTAGTTTTTTTCTTTCCAATCAGTTGCTTCTAATTCCCTAATTATTTTTTTTTCCTGCAGTGTCAGAGCGCATGTGAAATGAAAATTCATCAGTAGAAAGAAACTCTGAGAGTTACAATATTAGATTATCAAGTTAAGTAAGTTCAGAATGTTAAATGTGTTCCTGGGCTGCAACTTCTAAATACCTACAGAGATTTGCATCTTTAAATGGAAACTGTTAATCTCAAGTCGTCCAGCTCTAGATTTTTTGAATTTTTTAAAAATGTACTTAAACACCTCATGGGAATATCAGATGCAATTAGGTCCCATTAAGTTCCAGAAAGTTTGGATATATAAACAGGTTCTTATCTGTAGTGAAAGCACTAAAAAAGTCTGGTTCTAGTGAAGGGTGGACTCCCTAATTAACAAGGAACGGTCTTTTTTTTCTTTCTTTTTTCTTTTTTTTTTTTTTTTTTTAATTTTTTTTATTTTATTGTGATTTCTTTGTTGGCCTCCAGGGGAACTGCAGTGCTGTAGGACGACAAAATCCTTCCCTGACCGGTAAGGGAATCCAGGGCTGTCTGCCTGTGTTGGAGAGTCGTCGAGTGCATGGTTGGGCTTTGGGGTAAAGTCAAAGGTGAATCTTACCTGCGCTGCAGGCGGCGGCTCTTCCTCCTGGAGGGAGGAGGGTTGCAAGGAAGTTCTTCTGTTGTGAAATTCCAGCAAGATGCTGAGAAATTCAGATAATGGCGTAAGGTTGTGATACAAAGTAAGATTTTAGAAGTTTGCTTAAAATTCACTGCTTTGTAATTGGCTCCTTTATTCTCACTCTTTGGGGTTTTTTTTGTTTTTTTCTTTTCTTCATTGCGATAACAGATGGTACAAAGGTATCTAAGTAAATTCGCCCCTGTAACGTACTGGATCAGTGCATGGTGTTTGCGTGAACTCACTTCCATGAGCATCCATTTGCAACTGTTTCTGCGAGTCGTGTGTTCCAAACAGGCGCATGCACACACCGCTCCCTCCTTTGGATTTTGCTTTTGGTTCTCATCTGCCTGTTTTTTTCTTCATCTAAATAAGATGACTGCGAACAGAAAGTGCATATTTGCTTTCTAGGTATAGAAAAGACATCAAAGATTTTTTTTCCCCCCCTATTTATTAAAGCTTTCTAAAGTGTTACAGTAAGATTTCCAGATGTTAAAAGCAAAATAACTTATAAGCTGTTTTTTAAAGAAACAAGTTATTTTTGAATTATAATCTCCAAGCTTACAGACTTCAAACTGATACATAAAATGACAGGCTCTTATTGTGTTTTAAAGTTGTGTCTTTAGCTGTACTGGAGCCTTTCTCGGTAGTACCGTTGGTATTTGCAGTGTCACCAAACCACTGTAGAGACGCGTTGGCATGTGTGTTAAATAACCTCTTATTCTCGAGGAATTTTAATTCAGTGGTAACATTTTGCATAGGGTGCAATTAAAAGTCATTCAATAGTATTCTGTGTGCGTAGTGCTGACTTTCGGGAATGGTAAGTAAATATATGGCGTATTTTTCTTGGTTAACATGCGAGCGTCTCGGGTTGGAATAGCTGTTTTAACTTGCAAGCTACAGAATCAATAAATATGTTTAATGTGTATCTCAGGATGTGCACAACAGCAGAAAGCTTCCTATTAAACATCTTCTTTTCAGTGCTGCCGTACTCCAAGAACCTGCTGATGTTTATTGAGATTTTTCTGTCTGGTATCCTGTTACTGAAAGATCCTGTTTTTATAAAGATAGGTATCGGGGGGAAGACATAGGTGATTTGTGCGTTTATGGAATCACTCTGAACAGCGGTGAGGCAAAGCTTTTTAAATAAGGGTGAAAATAATGACAGATAATAATGGATAATACATCCATTACTTCTCTTATCTTGTCCACTTTTCTTCCATGATAAAAACTGTTTTGAGAGAGGGGAATGTAAGAGGTATTTCCCATGAAACTTGTTGATATGTGCTGATCTGTCAAAGCTGAATTGCTGATTACAGCCCATTTATTCTGATTTGTTTCTCCAGTCAACCATCTTGAAAAAATATTTCATGCACTTGAGAGATTGGGGTTTTTTTATTTAAAAAAAAAACCAAACAAGTTCTCTTGAATCCCTCAATTTAAATTCTTGAAAAGGAAGAACAAAATTATTCCAAAGTGGGTTTTTTGTGTGTTCCCCCCCAAGTTTATAGCAGATTTTGTGTACCCAATTTTTATCTTACTATTTGTAACATGCCAGTGTTTGTGAGTCGGTAAGATAATTCATTCATCTTCAGTGCCGACGGCCATTGTGCTTCTCGGTGTTAAGAGGAAATTGGTAATTTATTGTTAACAAGACAAAATTTATGACCAGGAATTTGTCTGTCCCTTTTATTTGGATAAAGATGTAGGTGCATTGGAAATTCTCAAGGATCTGCACTGAGCGACTGATATCATACGTGTTAAATATGTTCCTCAAGAAGCATAGGGCAGCAGGATTGTTGCTAAATTCTTGTATACCTGAAACTGTGTAATAAATGGCAGTAGAATAGATGAGGTTCATTAAAATAAGAGGGAATATTCAAACTAAGATTACAAAATGAAATTGAGGAATTTTTTCCCTTATGTTATGGCTCTGATTTCTTGTATACATGGTGTGACTACGCTGGAAAGCAACTTGATTTTGGGACGCTTATCCTTTTAATAGTTTTATTTTTTGAGGCTGATTTATAGAGAGCTGCAGCTGGCTTTAAAAATCGCCAAATGTACTTGGATGCTGGCGGTCTCCCCCTCACTCGTACACCCTGCCACCACTACGTGATGTTGCCAGGATGAAACTTAGAGCAGCATTTGCAGCCAGTACGTTTCCATTTGGTGACCTTAAAACAATTTAAACCAGCAGTTTCTGCCATTACAGAATTTAGTGTGCTCTGTTCCTGGGGAGGAACATCGCATCCGTTGAGCACAGCACTATAAAACCCAGTGCACAAGTACACTCATGATAATATAGAGAATTCTCCAGCATGTTATCCCTTTTATTTTCCTGCCACAAAAATAAAGGGCAAGCCTTAAATCCGACTGAACTATGATGTAAAAGCTGAGCAACTGTCATTTTTATTTTGGCTGGCTTCCCTGTAGAATTTCTAAGACGCGAAGCAAACCAAAGGGCCACCCTGTGGGAAGTATACAGAGTTCGAGGGCTCCCTCGGTGTCTGCCGCAGTTAGTGAAGTCGGAATGCACCCTAATTTCATTCCCCTGCCTTCACTGCGGTGCTATTTTTTGAACTACCGTACAAATGCACCGTGTGCTGCTCAGTGTGACCCTACAAAGGGCAACAGAGCTTCAGGAGCTGTATGGTGAAAGGAGAATAATGATCCTACACAGGAAGAAGTGTTACTTTTTAATTATTTTTTTTTTCTGTTTCAGCAGCTCTTCATTTTCTTTTTTCCTCCCCCTATTCCTCATTTCTCTCATCTGGGAGGAGAGGTTCTTTGTGTTGTTATGATCAAAGGGAGAAAGAGGATGTCTGATGATGCGAGGACTTCCAGAGTGTGCCAACGTCAGTAAAGAGGGGGAGGAGGCAAAAAGTAAGTTTTAAAAGTATTTTATTTTTGAGAAGTAAGGGGTTTGTTTCAAGAAAACATTGGTGTGCGTTTGAATTGAGAAGCCAAGCACTCTGAAATCACGCTGTTGTGCTTTTATGCCGTGGGAAGGTGTAATTGTTCTTTCACAGTCATCTGTTTTTTTAGAAAACTCCAAAGTTTGTCAGAATAGTTACCCTGGTTTCCATTGCTTTTCCAATGAATTCAATGGTATAAAGTAAAGAAAAAAACCTGTGGAGGATAAATCCCTGGGAAATAATAACTGATTAAAGATGGCAAATCTTATCCCTGGGAGTAGGAGGTGTTAATGAGACACAGAAGTGATTTTGTTGCTCTCTACCAATGAAGGATTCGCCTCAGCAGAAGGGGCTCAAACTATAACATTTATACCATCTGCCGTGGAAGCTGGGACTTACCGCTGTCACTTCCATGAGGGAATCGCCTAACAGAGAGACTTTACCCAGTTTGCAGTAACCCAGACAGGACACAGAGCTGGGCTTTGAAGCTCATGCTTGCCTTCATAGGAAAAAAGTCATAAATTGAAACCTTGAGTATTTTCTAGCAGTGCAAAGAGACAACAGGTCACTGCTGAGCTGCTGATTAATTTAGACACACAGCAAGGACTTTTTTCCTACTTCTTACAAAAAGGGTTTATTTCTCACCATCTTAGCTTTGAAAAGCCTAAGAAATTGGGACTTAGAATATTTTCTTTTTGTTCTTGTAGTCTTTTTATGAAGATAAAAGTGTTCCTTTTTTGACACGGAGGACAACATTAGGGATTTTAGATTTCCTTTTTAAATCTCTTTTATCAAAAATATTGAACGTCTTGCTTTATTTTTTTTCTCATGTACAGCAGAGCTTGCAAATGCCTAAGTCTCTTGGGGCAACAGCAGTATTTGTATATGAGGAATAGAAAGCCAGACGAAAATTTGTTAAATGTGTGCTGATTTTTTTTTTAATTTCCTTTTTTTTTGGGGTGAAAACAAAGCCTGTTGTGTGGGTTGCTTTCATACCAGTTCCTTCTCCAGTGTTCCTACAACTTACATTAATTAGGGTCCACAGCATGTTCTCACACTCTGTTAGGTTGTTGATAACATCTAAGGAGGGGTCTTTCCAAATGACTACAATCAAGCTGCTCCCTCTGTACAGCCTAATGCCTCCCTTCATCCACAGCGACTGTGGCTGTTGAATGTGCAAGCAACTAGTTATGCTGAGCTCCTAATTTGAGATTCAAAAGTAGAGAAATTATGTTATATGTAACATTATCAGTCTTGATTCTAAGTCTTCTGCTTTCTCTCTTCTTTGGATCCAGCTTCCTCGAAGCGTGTGAGGTCCACAGTCATGTCTGCATGACCGGGGGCGATGGGGATGGGGCTGTTCAGAGGGAGATTGGTGTCACCTTGCCTGACAGCCATCCCACAACAGGGATAGTTTCATTCTGCTGCAGTCTAGTGACCTCTGCTCGCTCTGCAGGGATGCGCCCAACCTGTTATGTTATTTTTCTGCTGTACCAAAGAAACGTGGAAGTATCAGAGCTGCTTTTGTTTGTTTGTTTGTTTTGTTTTGTTTTTTTTTTAAAGCAGCTCAAATGTC
Organism: Psophia crepitans; assembly: GCA_013399095.1. Classification (NCBI taxonomy): domain Eukaryota; kingdom Metazoa; phylum Chordata; class Aves; order Gruiformes; family Psophiidae; genus Psophia; species Psophia crepitans. The sequence goes on along the minus strand of VWZZ01000718.1, from coordinate 533,396 downwards.
TTCCTTCGAAGTGTTCGTGAGTAAAGCAGCCTGGTTAGCATCCTGGCTGCCATCCAAGGTGCTGCGGCTGAACTGGATGGTGGGAAGTTTGTAAGGAGGGAAGCGCTGGAGCTGGTGGTGCCCTTTGAAGCTAACAGCACCCTTGCCTCTGCTTTGGTTCTCCCTGCAAGTGGGGGAAATCATAGTATTATTTTGGGGAAGCTTTTCAAAAGCATTTTCATGCTTGCAAGCGCCACTGATCCCTCAACAACCTCCTCCTCCTCCTCAGTGTTTGTCCCAGTCCTCCCTACTCTACATTCTCTCACATTAAATTGCGTGAACTACTGGTTGGAGCTGAGAGACTACGACCTCACTGCCCGTGCCTGTTTACGTGCTGGTTTTAGTTTTCAGTTTGCAGAGCTAGTGAATGGACTTTGAGGCTGCTCAGATTGTAAAAAATAATGTGTAACATATTGTGATAATTTATATTTTAAAAAGTGATCAGGATATGCAGAGCATTAGGCTAAAATGTATATTCAGACATAAATACTAAAAACTATATTTTGAAACCCTTATATTGACTCCTAAGTACATGAGACAGTTTCCTCTGTGTGTGCTGTGCATGGTCTGTGTTTCCCAGTCAGACTTTCTTTTAAACTCAAAATATGAAAAGCTGGTCCTTAATAATTTAAAATTATTATAAAATATGAAGACGAAAAAAATAATTTTTTTTTTTTCCCCTTGTGTGCCCACCATCCCCCAGAACTAGATGTATGAACGTTTACCTAAGAAAGAATAGGCACCTAAATTAAGATTAAAGGTTTTTACCTGGTTTCAGGTTGCAATAAAATGTCGTGCTCTTAGCTGAGGTGCTGCGGGTCACTCCTTAGCTCAGAAAAGCACGGTATCTAATTAAATATGTCAGTGTGCTGTAATTGTCACTTCTTGCCACAGAAGAGCCAGGGAGTGGGACATAGTGTAGTAGACTTAGTCACCCCTTGGGTTTAACTGCACATCCCTGAGAGATAAGGGATGTCTGTGGGTGGTCCGTGCGGTTTCTCTCGGTTATCTCTGTGTAAGTTACGTGATAGTCAAATCGTTAAGAAATAAAGGGTATTTCTGAGATAGTGCCTTTTGGTAAATCATGAAAAATAGCATAGCATTGTTACTGGTGTGATGTCAATGATTCTTTACCTTCAAGGGCTTTGATACAGGAGTAGATAAAAGATAAAGACGGAATGGGAGCAGGCAGATGCTGGGAGTGCAGGCAATCAGTCTTCACATCATCCGTGTTTAGTGTAGCTGGCTAGTCTCCCTGGGATTTCCCCTGGAGAAATGAAGTGAAACTAGGTGGCTCCAGAAGCAGTCCCCATCACGCAGAATAGGCTAGTATTCAGAGTAACCTTTTAAAAAAACCTAGTTGCTCTCCACTCTTGTAAGGAAGCCCATGGAGACTGGCAGTGAGCCAGGTTAGGTGCCTAGAGTTAAATGGAACGAGTCTCCGTAAAACCGTGATGATGCAACTCTGCAAAGGTGAGCGAGGCGTCCCTGAGGATGCCGTGTGCTGCCCAGAAGACTAACGAGATGTGGAACAGGCCACATCCAAGGTTTCTCTTTCATCTGCGTGTCAAGGATCAGGCAGATGTAGTGAGACAGAGTGCGTCAAGGGCCTTGAGGTCTGTCCGTTGCGTTGCTGTTTCTTCCACATGTAATAGCAGAACCGTGGGCTCTAGCTAAATTTTCTGATCTCCTTTTAAAACATAACTTTGAAATCCATGCTGGTTTCTGTTGCGGTGCTGAAATACCCTGTTGCTTTAATTCTTTATACTTAAAATGTAGTTATTTATTCCTAAAGATGGTAGTATTTTGAAAGAAAATTAGTACTTTTTAATATCAGTCTGCAAAGTTCTTTTGGAATGACAGGTAGTACTTAAAAAGATAGGGGTTTTTTTTTTCCTCTTTTTTTTTTTCCCCAGTGCAATGAAGAATCAGAATTACACTCAGATTCTGAAGAAACTGAAACCAAATATTATAAAAGCTGAAAAACATGATCAACAGACAAAACACCCCCTGTTTAGTAAAAGACCCTCAAAGTGTCTAAAAAATTACTCCCCTCACTACCACTGGTGTTAAGCAAATACAGGTAATGCTTTCAACTATTATTTTGTAAAGCGTCGATGCTGTGAAGTTGGGTTGCTTTATGAGAAGACGAAAAGTGACTGTTCCACTCCAGTGGTAAGAAACAACACGTATAGGTAGGGTATCTTCCTTCATGCAGAATAACATGTTTTTGAAAAACATACCACTAGTTTAGATGTAAAGAGAGGAGGGAAACCTCCCAAGCATGCCATGCACTCAAAATGCCCTCAATCTCATAAGCTGCAGTGGTTTTGCTGTTCATTTTTATTAAATGCACTTTATTAGGTTCTTCATGCTTCAGAGATATGTAAAGCATATCATATTTGTGGTTGCAGTCTCCTAATTGACTCTGATATTTTTTTCCTCGAGAAGTCTTCATTAAAGGGAAATGATTTTGCAGTCGATACCTTATGATTTGTTATAATGCAAGTAACATTTAGCACATCTTGTAGGCTGTCTGAAGAATTCCCACAAGCTTCCTAGCAAATGTCATCTTACTTCTGAATTGAGTGAAGCACTGCCTTCCTTTTGCCTTCCTGCAATTTGTCATGCTTCATACTTGGCTAAATCTGCCAATTTTCATTGTCCTCACTGACAACAACTGTCAGCATGCCATTTATGTCTTCAAAACTCTTGGTGGCAGCATCCTCTAAGTTACAGGATTGAAATGCAACCTGAGCGACTTCAAGATTTAGATCCTTCTGACTTGCTGTATCATGCTCAGAAATAGCACCACAAAATCCCTGAATTGCCCTAAAAAGGAAGAACACAGCTGGATGGTACAAAGTGGCCAACAGGTCCAGTAAAGTCATCACTATTTCCTACACCCCTTTGAAGAACTCGTGTTGACAGTGAAGGAATTAAAATAATTTGGAGACACATACATGTAATGAATCTGATCACTGTGAAAAGACAGGGTGCAGGCCAGCTAAATAATTTTCTTCTTTTGTTAGCTACAGAGCTGAGTAGATGCTTTCCTCTGTACATTCTCATTTACTGTGAACTCGTGACTGCTTATGAGTTCTTCCCAAAACTAAGAGCTGGGAAACTATAAGACACAAATTGTGGACAATTCCCACTTTTGAGAACAGGGTTGGGGATAGTTTTTAATCTGCCAGGAGAGAAGTTCCACACTGTTATGGTTAACCTTTCAACAGGGGAGTTGTTGAGTTTTTTTGGCAGGGTGGGAGGGATGTTTGTCATTTGGGCAAATTAAGGAATTCCTTCCCAATCACCTCATTTACCTAGATTAGCTTGGCTCATTGAGTTTGTGTCTGCCATAGATACAGATACGTCGTAATTCAGTCACCATTTATCCAGACTCACAGCCACCGTGGTAAAGAGTCGTTACCTTCTTCCTCATCTGTTGTTGGGTGGGGTAACTGCAAGGAGGGTTTTGGTTTGTCAAAGCTATCTCAGTTCAGAATTTTCTTTTTAAAATGTTGATGGTTCTGATCATTAATTTTATCTAAAGCAAAAATATTTGACTTAATAATTAGGAGAAGCAGTTCCAGTTTGAGGCATATTTCTAATACTCATTATTTATTATTGTTATTACTGTTTGCTGTCATTTTATGGTTTTGATAATTTTCACTTAGATTTTTCAGTTCTGTGAAAAAGGGATGAAGTCAGAAGGCAGAAAAATTATTTTTCTATATTTTAAAATGAAAGCATATCTAAACATTAGGATATTTAATATTGCAAATAAGAAAACGTAAGTCCTTGAAATCTATTAAAGTAAAAAAACCAATTACATTGAAGATTAATGTCAAATGATGCTTATTATTTGGAATAGTTGAAAAATAACTACTGTCTTGCCCTGCTGAAATGGGAATATTCACCTTCAAGGAGAGTGACACAATGGTTCAAGTGCTGCACTGGATATTTGGGATGCTTTTAGCTCATGCAGAAAACTCAACCGAGTCTGTGAACTCATCTACCTGACAGCTGTTAAGGAGCTGGTGAGGGTTCAGTGACGGTATAAAATGTTTGCTGGCAATCCTTCTTCTTGCTGAGATGCTTTGGGTCTTCTCCTGTGGTAGGAAACCCGTGGCTAGCTCTTGGTAGCTCTGGAGAGAGTCATTAACAGCTGATGATCTTCTTAACTGATATTGCCAGGGGTGGTCTTAAGGAAGAGGAAGGAAAGGAGGGAGATGTGTAATAACATGGTTTACTGGGTTTACAACTTTGGACGTTCTAGTCCTCCACAGTTGATCGTGATTACTCATTAGATGCTTCGTGCAAAAGGGTTTTACATCTGACCATTATGACGGCACTATCCACTAAGCTTGTACTTAGCAACTTAAAAAAAAATAATACAGTGATTAAAGTCTGAATCAGTAAGCCCCCCATCAGTTAGACTGGGTGTCAGGAGATAGCAGCCCTGGAGCTATTAGCTTAGCCTGCTAGTGAGTTTGCTGCAGGGTAGTGTTTCAGCAGCACTTTTCCTGGATGAAGAGTTTATAGTGCTGTTGGGCTCAAGTTGCTCTGGGCTGCAGGTGCACTTCCACCCTTAGGCAATCTAGTTTGTTCAACTTTCTTTTCTCCTGAAAGGTATTTGGAGGTCTGTCTGTTTGCCAGTGTGGCTGTGGAGGGTGGCATGGTCACCAGAAGTGGTCAGGCATGGTGTGAGGAGTTCGTGGCTCTTGGGAGTGGCTGGCCCTAGCAAGCGATGTTGGGCTGTATTAATAGACGATGATTTTGCGTTGAGTGTGGAAGGTAATTTTGCTCAGATAGGGTGGTGAGGTGGTACAGAACCTTCTGTAATAGTTTGCCCGTGACTTTTTAGAATTGTCAATGTGGAAGTTTTCTACTAATTTTGAGTACAGTCTATCTTGGCAAAACTGTTATAAGATAGTTTAAAAGTTGGTCTTACTGTGATTAGGACTTAGAGAGCAACAGAGCAGATCTACAATAACTCTCTCTCTAGTAATACCTTTTTGCAATGCTCTCTGGCTCTGATGTCTGCATGAACACCCAGCAGCACTGCCTTACATGTCCATAGACATGGCTACATTCCGACGACTGCCACCTCAGTTAACTTTTAATTGATTACCAAGATTTCGCTTGGCTCAGAAAGTTCTCTAAGAGCTGCTGGCCAGTTGCTTATTTACTTTGCTTTCAGGCAGGTTTGGAGCTCTGCTGTTGAAACCTGTTAGAAGTACCTGAGACAGCAACTTCAGCAGTGCTCAGGTGCTTCCATCCATGCTGCAGTCTCAGTGTTGCGGCAGCCACGTCCTGAAGTGTTGGTGATCGGAGAGGTGCGCCTGGGGATAACTTGAAGTGTCTTATGGCTGGTGTTTGGGTAAGAGCAGAACCACGCCATCACAGCAAATGGTCTTTAATTTTTCTTATTTCATTTTTTTCACCAGCGCAGCCGCGAAAACAATGTGTTTTATCTGTAAGCAGGGTCTGTTGTCTGCAGACGACGTGGTTTCCTCTTGCCTCCGAAAAATATCATTTGCAAATGCCACAGCAGATTGCGCTTTTGTTTTTTGATACTTCCAGTTATCAACCAAAGAAAGAAGATTAGCATGCATAATCTAGTGGACCTCATGAAGGCCAAACACAAAGTTACCCAAAACCACGAAGTATCCTACGTCGCCTTCCCTCAGTGCTGTTAAAAGCAGAGGTAATACCTTCCTCGTGCCAGGGGCTGAGTAACAGGGCCTGTCCCCTTGGCGTCTGTGTCCTGCTTTGCATCCCAGCGTGTACTAATCTCTGCATTTAGCTCTTCTTTCGTATGCATTTATGAAAGAGCTTTGCACAGATGGGTAAGAGTTTTTATCCACATTTCTCGGTGGTTTAGTGTAGTTACATTGGGAGGAGTAATTATTTCTATCAGCAAGATTGTGACAGCCACCACATATTATGGAAATTTTCTTCATTGAAACTTCAAATTTTTTTTCCTTTTGTTTGATTCTCATAGCAACACAAAGAATAGTTTAGAAATATAATTGCAGTCTCCAGAAGAAATATAACCAGGCTGACTGTGAAGCTGAATCGCATTAGAGCACTGGGAATAGAGCCACCTATGAAAGAAAATGAGCAGAAAGAAAATCACAGCTTGAGCAGTTGTCATTTGTCAAGAAAGGGGAATCTGTGCTGAACCACCAGCGACCGGCCACCCAGGAGAAAAGTTGTTTTGACAGTGATGGCTTGTAGCCTGCCAGCGTTGGAAAACTCACCAGGTAGTTCTTTAACAGCAACAATCACTTCGTTATCGAGCACATGGTGCGTAGTTAAGCTGTTTAGCTACGTTTGTCGAGCACGTTTTATCTGGTGTGGGGTTGGGTTCACCAGTTGTGCAGCGTGCTAATGCAGTCAAGCTCTCCGCTAAGACCTTGAACAATCAGCGTAACCTTTCCTAAGCTCAAGGGTTCGGCTTGTAGAACATCTGTGCTTTGCTGCCGAACAATGAACCTGGCTGCTTGTGGGGGCTTGCAGGTGAGGCACTGATACGGTTAGAACCTTCTCACCCACAGTTTGTAAAAATCTTTGTAAGAGTTCGAGTCACTCTATTTAACGAATGCATTAATTCATGGCACAGATCGTTTAATGCCTCATCCTTTCTCAGTGCTGTGCTCGCTGGACCGCTATTATGTCTGTTACACTTTCAGATAGTTTTATATTATGCATTCTTGGCTTTGCGTGCGTGCAGTCTGTAGTAACATAAAATAACTGCTTGCAGAAAGTATTCATAGTGTTTTTGTATTTCTGTTATCTGGTAACAATAGACTGTTCTAAATTTGTTTTGTTAGTTGAACCTCATAAAAATCTTGTGCGAAATCCTGCTTAGCGTTTGTGAGACACACACAACTTCACTTTTGAATCCTATTCTTCGCATATGCTTTATAAACCCAAAACTTTTACATTGACTAACGCGCACTGACCCAACAATTCATATCAGCATCTCTTTCTCACCTCTACATTGTGAAGAAATCTAAAAATAAAAGGATATTTTTTAAAGTATGAAATAAATGTAAACCTGCAGCAATATGTTCGCGTTCATATTCCGATATTGCTGAAGAACTAAAATATTAGTCCAAGACACCCCAGAAAGAAATGTAGATCATCTTAACTGCCATTGAGTGCCTTACACTGAAAAATTAAGCATATTTTAGATTGGAAAGAGAGAAATGTAACCTTCTGGCATTTGAGACTGGGATAATTATCTTTTATTAGTATTTAATTGTAGTGTGTGAGCATAGAGGTATTACCTAGAACTAATTACTGGGTAAAAGCAGAGGTGTGATTTGTTGAGATGTATGATTTATTGAATGCTTTTATATCTAAAAATTAAAAATAATTGGCTTATCTATGAAAATATACATTTGGCTATGGAGTAGAGTTTAAATTACTGCTTAATTTTAGTGAGTACTAGGTTAAACGTTATTTAAACATTGGTAGATATTTTCGTACAAAATCTTGAGTGCATCACCAAATCCTTAATGTGGAAAAGGCTATGCTGACAGTGTGGCCTCTGTGTTTATGCCCATGTAAGGAATAACAAGAAGGTTTTCAAATTAATGATTTCCTTACTGATTTAGATCATCCTGGAATCATTTAGGCCATGAGATACAGCTGATGAAGAGCACTTTTACTGTGTTAAAGTAAACTTAACCACTTTCTTTAAGAACTCTCTAATATCACAATGGAAGCAGTGATTTTTTTTCCCCTAGACAGAGAGTGGATGTTTCAACCCTGATAATTGATGGAGAACTTCATCGAAAGGGACAGTTCATGTGGTGCTGTCCCACGCTAATCCCAGCTGCTGCTCTTTCTGCCGGTGCTGGTTCATCCTCACTGTTTTTGTGATTGCTACAGGGACGTTGTGTCTGTCAGCGGGAAAGGTGAGCAAATTTATTGTGAGAGGTAGGGAGGTGCTCTCACAGCAGCTCATAGACTTGGGGATCATGCTGTGGGAGTTTGGGACCATTGGGAAGAGATGGTATTACAGGGTTAAGCATACATGTTGTGTATGATACTCATACATGTTATGTGCTCCAAGAAGCAAGACCAGAGATGCAGGGTTTGTAGGGAGAGGTAGTAATTTTTTAATCAGAATGGCTGACACGATTGAAAAATTGATGAGCTTTTGAGCTTCATGCTCATGGTCCTGAGAGCAGGTTGGTGCTTTTCCATCAATACCAGTTTTTCTGAAAGAAATCATACTGTCTCTTCTGATCATTTTAAACATGATTTTTTATTATTATTAATTTCTTTTTAATCTCAAAGTGCTTTATTTTGTGTGACCTAAACAGGGAAAATAGCAAAATTTGTTTTGATGTGTGACGATAGAGCTTGATTTATTTAGAGTCAATTATAAGAATCTGAAATTCTGTACCTGATCTGAAATGGTATCATACACCATAACTTATCTAGTTTTCAAACTGTGCATTAACAGTTAAATTAATCTCTGTATCATGTAATTGCTTTAGGCATTGTCATATCTCCATGAAGTGCTGAGGCCTCGCCTTAGACAAATTTGATGATAATTCCTGTTCTGATTATCCATTTTCTTGTCTTTGCCGCTGTATGGACTGAAAGTGTAGAAGGAGGGAAGAGAGGGAGGAGCGCTGGTGGAAAGTGACGTTTCTCTATGAAACAGTCGCCATTTGTGTCAGACACACAACGTCGTGTGTTCGAGCTGCAACCACCTCTGACCACCCTACGCGTCAAGGCAAACAGCTCATGTCTGACTCTTTCTTGGTCAAGTTTGTGCCCTTCACTGGACTTGTGATGCTTAGTTCTGTGTGAGGAATTCTGCGCTGTCAGTAAGTGTCTTGGGTCTGACTTTTTTTCCTCTGGAGGCAGACGTAGGAGGCGGGAGGGGGCAAGCAGCCGCGCCTCTGGACTTCATTACAAATGGCATGAATTCTTGGCCTAAGTTCTTCTCTTGCCACTGTTGTGTGTGTTGATGAGTAGTTAAATCGTAGATTTTGGTGCCATCTGAGAACTTGGAATTATATCCTTTCCAGTGAACCGAGTCAAAACTGGTTTTAAGATACTGCTAACTCAGGCAGAAGTCGCCACACTGTCATTGTTGTTCATACCTTTAAGGCTGTTTCAGCCATTATTATTATTACTATTAGTTTATTAACGTGTTTTATATTAAGAAATACTGAAAAATAAGACTCTTCATCTAAAGAATACGTGGGTAAAATTTTAGAGTGTTTAATAGATGGCGGAGTGACGGTTGGACTAGGTGATCCTGGAGGTCTCTTCCAACCTTAATGATTCCATGATTCTGTGATTCCAACTGCTCTCAGCTGTGGAATGTGAAATTGAAGCAGAGCTTGACCATGGTCGAGAAAAGTGAGGAGATGCCTAGAACACCATGGCGTTGACCAAAATAAAAATTTCTGCAGCAAGTGCTGGGAGGAAATGAGTTTCAATGAACAAAGTACATTTCTTAAACTGATTTGAAGTACTGATTTGAAATACCCATTTAAGGATGCCTACCTGACATTAAACCAAAGCAGCATTTTACTGTCAAGTCCCTCAAGTCCTCTGAAAGAAAATCTGCCTGAAAATCTATGGAAATTGGCAGGATATGACCAAAAATAAGACGCATCAATTTGGTGTTGCGCTGTAAATGATGTTGATTTGAAGAATTCTGACACTAATTAAAGACAGAAATGAGAAGGAAAAATGAAAAATTACTTTTAAAATCTAAGTTTTCTCATATTTAGTTGTGATCACTTGTGACAAAGAAAATGAGTGTTTCTATTTTTGGAAGTTATCCTAGACAGTGGTAAAGTAGTGGAAAATGTGTGTTTGAACGAGGTATCAGTGCTTTCACTATTGGCACTTTTTTATTTCAGCCCCTTGTTACAGGGCAATAACCTCGGAGCACAGGGAAATTTAGGCAGAGAGACGTGGCAAGTTAGTCACAGGTAGCATTTATTGTTCAAATGATTTAAGGCAAAACCTTCTGTTCTGGAGTGTTTCATGGGCAGAACTTGGTGGATATCTTGCATCATGAAGTTTGTTTTAAGCATTTAACAGAATTACCGTGCTACTATTCAGAAAGTAGAAAACCACCACTGTGCACAAGTGGAAAATACCTGCTGTTGTGCTGATGGAGCTGCCAGGGGACTCTTGCTGGAAAAAATAGCTATGAGCTTGGTTCCGTTGAAATCGCTGAAGTTATGCTGACATAAGCTGGAGAAAAACAGTTGCGATCCAGTCCCAGGTAGTTCATAGAAAATCTGAAGGGCTGTGAGAGAGGTGTGCTTTCAGGTAAGAACTGAATGTTTTATACAGTGACTTTTAATATTGGTGTGATCACTCATATAACATAAAAGTTATGCTAGAGAATTCTGCTTGTATCTGCTTTCTTATTTTAACCTCTTGAACATTTCTTGTAAAATTGCTTAGCTTTGATAGCTACTTTTACACCAGAATAAGCTTCAGTTGATGGTTGCTTAGGACCGAGAGGTTAAGACCTGTCAAGAAGTAAGTGATATAGACTGGAATCTCTTTTGGGTAAGAAGGAGCTGAATATAGGTGTTCTTGTGCCTCTGACTAGCCTAACTACTGAGCAGCCAAGTAAATGGAAGATGATGTTTTCTCCTTCTCTCCCCAAGCTTCTTTTCCTTTTTTTTTTTTTTTTTTTT